>CM035228.1:71937644-72400687 GCA_020226215.1 Sindora glabra
TTATTTAAAGTTATTATAAAATTACACAGTTAATGGAATAATTTTAAAATTTTTTAAAATTAAAAAATTTTGATCGCCTTAAACTATCTTTTTTCATCCCTAAAAGTCAAAAAGGAAAAAAAAAAAATAATTATGACACAAGTGAGCTCAAACGATTGGACTCAACTCCTTGAGAAATTAGTATAACATGTGGGACTTGGCACCATACGTATCGAATCGAGTTTACATTTTAAAACTGGCCCCAACACGCCAACCTACTTTATTAATTGTAACCCACGTCCAAATCTTTCTTTCATCAACCATTTTCCCCGAAGGCTCCCTTGTTGCCAATCATCCATATTTATATCTGCTGTAAGCACGAGGATATTCCTTGCAAACCACACGTGTGTGTGTGTATTTGAAAGATTTGAGTTTATAAGAAGCGGCATTTGTGTACAAAAGGTAATTAAATAAAAACTAAAACGTGGTCAAATTTTGATAATAGTAATGAGGTAAAAATAATTTTTAAATTTTAATTACTTATTTTCCTGAGAGAAATCTCGGCCACATTAAGAAAGAAATTATTTCTTGGTTAGTAGACATATAATTTATATGTTCCCTACAAGTAAGAATTGAGATAATATAATTAATGATTAATTTTTAAAATATTTTATATTTACTTTAATTTATTAGTAGTGAATAATATAAATTATATACTCCGATTAATTTAGAATATCTTACATGAAGATCAAAACCCGCAAGAAAAGGGTGAGAAATTTTGCAAATTCCACCTGTTAAGTGGAATTTGAAATTCGCAGTAACTATACATAAAAAAATTTCTGAAATTTGAAAATTTGTTTCATTATTTAGCTAAATAAAATATTTTATAATTAGAATTTCAAATATCCTCAAAAAATTACATTTCCCCTTCAATTACTTTTGGGTTATAAAAATTCATGATCTTCTCAAAGCCATAAAAAGTAAAGTGTAACATCTAATGCATCATTGGAATGCTCTATTATATATATGTGGGCTAGGGGTGCAAAATGAACCATGGGCCTATAGGTATGGGGTGGTCTAATCCCCTTTTTATTGACTTATTTTTATTGCAGACCTATATGAGGGGCTTGTATAGACTTGCTCATGGGACCCACATGCATTCATATGCTTTTTTTTTTTTTTAATGATCATTTTAGTATTTACAAATTCTTGTAATTCAATCCAATTTTCAAACTAATATAAAATTTTTAGACTTATTTGACTTAATAATAACACAACATAAAAAAATTTAATTAGTCAATCATAATTTATAAATATAGTGTTTTTTAATCTAACTTAATCCAATATCACCTTCACATGTCTTTCTTAGCATTCAAAGTTCAATCTTTAATTTTTACATATATATTTTTAATAGTTTAATCATATTTTTAATTAAAAAAAAAAAGACATGGTTACCTACGAGCCACCCACAAGCCCTAGTAGTCCTGCATGATATGTACATTTTAAATGTAGGCTTTTGCAAACAAGTTCAAGCTAGCTCAAGTTTGTCATGGGCCAATCTTGCATAGCCTACTCTATCTCAACTTACATGTCGTGTGTGTGCATGAGAGAAAGAGAGAGAGAGAGAGAGAGAGAGAGGAGAGTACCATGTATGTTTGAAGAATAATTGAACAAATACTAAATAAAATGTTTGCAAGAGATAAATTTGTATGTTATAACAAATTAATATTAACATATATAAAAAATAACTCAGACTTATAAATATTTAATGAGTAGATTCTAATCCAAATTATTCAACAATAAATTCTATCGATTTAAGTAAAGACTCAATAAGTAAATATTCATTAATTTGGATAAAAACTTATTGAATATAAATATTTTTTGCCATTCCTATCCATACCCTTCTTGACCTAGTTTATCAGTTAATTCATTGGTCATTTTCTTCCGCTCTGATCTGAATAACTTTATATTTCTCCTTTAGCTAAAGGCTTTCGATTCCTGATGAATTCCACAGTATGCTGATCATTTTCTGTTTTCTTTGTCTTTCTCCGTATGACGTTGCCTATTAGTATAACTATGGTTACGACGACGACCAGAGGGATCAACGAGGCTGCAATTATTGACAACTTCCTCAGTACATGCATGATTAGATTATTGTTCAGTGTGTTATAATCAAGCAGAAAATCGATGGCGTCAAATTGGATATGCAAATATGTTACCTTAACTAAATGCATTCTGAATGTTCCTCTAAAAAAAAAAAAGTTCTCATAAGCACTGATAGAAATAAATCAGGCTATTTATGAATGGCTAACAATTTGGCTTGTTAAAGGTTTACGTTGGCTTATTTATGTAATTAAACAAATTATGCTTAGATTAATATATTAGCCTATTTATTAAATAGGCCCACCCTATTTGATTTTAGGTTTGGCCGGTTGGCTTAGGAGTTAGGTTTTTTTAACTAATATACTACCCTAATTTAATTCACTAAAATTAATTCTTTGGTTGCATTATAATTATTGCTACTCTTTTACTATTATATCTTCTTTTCCTTTTTCAATTTATTCATCAATTATCATTTTAAAATTTGGGAATGATGAATTTATATTATTGTATCATTTCAATAAAAAAATTTATACTTTGTATGCCAAATTATTAAATTTTCTACAAAAATGGAGACAAAATTTTATTTAGTGCTTTATATATTTAATAAAATTATTATTCCTTTTTTTTACTGAGAACCTATTAGTGATATATATACCAAAATTTATAAGTCTGCTAAAAAATTTACTTAAATTTTAAAAGTTAGTTCTAAATAGGCCAATAAATTAGGTAAAATTTTCAAATTTCGTAAATAAGTCAAGCTAAATAGAAATTTTGACTTAAAAACAAGCTACAAATTAAGTCCAAGCTAGCAAATTTTTAAATAAATCTAATTTATTTATGTTAAAGTATAGTTTGACTTGATTTATTTTCACCGCAAGCAAATCCTGGAGCTTGGGCAGAGAAAAGTAGAAAAAATTGCGAGGCTTATAATTAGGATTGTGACAAATTAAGTTAGTTGGGGATAATTTGAGCTCAATTTCCATATATATAGTTTGATTTGAAATCAACTTTAATTACACCAAACCTATGCAGTGAAACTTGATTGGTATTTCAGTTGAGCTTAAATTTTATACTATTCAATTCGAATTATTTATGATTTAAATAATTATGGAATATTCTTTGTTTTTATAGTAATATAAACAGCATAATATATATAAAATATAATCACCTTGGTGATAGTGATGCTTATATGTTGAAGCATGATGCTTTAATTGAGAGAGTTAATTTTATAATATTTATTTCTATTATTTGATATATTAACAGTAAGGAGACTTGAATCTATAAGCTCCAACGTTAGAATTCCTCATCGCTAATTCATTATCTAATAACTTAATATTTATTACCTTATTAAATATAATTATTACTGTTACGTGATCACTGTTTAGATTAGCAGTCCACTTATTATAAGGAGTTGGGGCAGTTAACCCATGAAGAGAAAAAAAATACGTACATACTAATGAGACGTACTGCTCTCTATTTTTTAATATTTAGTAAAAGAGAAAATTTTCCTTTAAACAAAAGCCACGATGATTCAATGTACCACGAAAAAAGTCACACTGACTGAAATTTTATTTATTATACACGTTTATATACATGAAAGTAGAAATAGGGAATAAATAATATTTTCTTTAATTTTAATATTTATTTTTAAAATAATTAAATTTATTTTTTTATGACTGAATATTACCTCTGCAAGTTTAAAATTTTCAGGTGTACTATTGATATAGATATTTTGTGATGTTTGATGTTTGTGGAAAAACCAATATTAATATATAAAATAATATTAATAAATCCGGTGTTTGATTTGAATGAAAGATAAGTTTTTATATACTTAAAAATTTGAATGAAATAGTAAACTATTCATATAAGATTTCATAATCTTGTCTAGGTTCGTATTTAATCCGCAATTCAAATATTTCAATTCCAATGGAATACTTAAATTAAATATTATTGTAATTATAAGCCCCTATACATTTAATTAAGTTCATGTTTGAATCAGATTTAAACTTGAATTTTTGCTTTTCAATGTTGATAAATCTAAATTTGAACTAGAGCTTGTTTATTCTTGTTGAACTCGATTTTGACCTTGTAGATGTTTAATTCAATTAAGTTTATTTGCATCCCCCGATCATAACCAAAAAAAAAAAATCACGGTGGATTTGTAATTTATATAATGTATAATGGGATTTCTATCTCGAATTGGCGAAAGAGAAATCACAAAGGCGGGCAAAAGTAGTAAAAAAATAAGTAACATACCCTTTTTTTATTTAGATATCCATCTGAATTTGGAGTAATACACCCATCGGGGTCGAGACAGACGAATAGTCTCCCTGAATACCCACCTTCACCACCATAGTTGATGCACGTACTGCACTCATCTTTGCCTACAACCCACTGCAAACTGACGCCACGAAGCAGTGTTTGCTGGAGAGGTATTTGATTCGACTAGGGATTTAAATTGTAGTTATGGTCACGATTACAGTTGCATTACATTTTTTGCAGTTGTGGTTAATGTGTTCTTCAAAATGCGGATTGTGGTCATTATGGACATGAATTTTTATAAACTTTGCACATTTCATTTAAAAAATATCCATATTATTATATTAAACTTGATTTGTTAATATTATACTTTTTAAATGAATAAATTAGAATTAATAGCTATATCTTATAGGTAAGAAATTTTAAATTTAACAAAATTAATTTAGAATGGTAAAATAAAATAATATACTATGTAAAATATTACCTGAAACATATATATACACATAAATATTTCAACTATATATGTTTTCACAAGAAAAATATATAAGATTGATAAATAATTTAAAAATAATAGGACATATAACCAATTGATAAACAAAATGATTTATAACTAATAAAATGAAAATAATTATATAAAATATCAGTACTATTATTGTGACATTTATCCTTTCACTTTTAAATCTTTTATTAATTTTTTAAATGTAAAAAACTTATAACCAATTAATATATAAGAATCATATCAGGTGGAATTATTTTAGATTAAAGCCATCAAAATCATTATCATTTCTTGAATTATAACAAAAAATTTTAAATAAAAAATCAATTAAAAATCATTTTAATTTTTTCCTAATGTCTCTCTACCTCTTTGTTTACTCCCTCTACGCCACTCTGTTTACTTTATCTCTGCCTCTCATTTATTATATAAAACTTCATTTCATTTCATTTTTGAAGAACTATATCTTCGTTCATCTGACCCTTTTACCTCTATCATAAAACTTTCCTAGACAATGTATTTATTTTCACTTTCATTATACTTTTAGCTTGAAGGATTTAATTTAATTTTTATTCTTTTAGAAATGAAGGAGAGTGATTTATTTGTTTTCTTTCTCTAAAGTGATGGATTGAAAGTGAAAAGCTCTAAAGAGATGGATTTCTCTAATGCGCAAATAATTGAAGAGATGATGTAGTTTTTTTTTTAAGAAAAAAAAAGAAAGAAAGAAAAAATAGACACATGTTTTTGGAGTTAAAAGTTAATTGGCAAACAATTGGATCTTGGGAAGGGATGACTTAATTAGTCGTGCCATCTTGGTTAACATGGTTAGACATTCTATCTTACCTATATGCAAGAGATATCCATAGCAGCACATCATCTAGGCTCACAAGATACTGCGTCTCACTGCACATGTTTATTTCTCTTTTTTCCTCAAATAAAATAATTACTTGTTTTATAAATAGATAAAAAGTATACAAAAGTGGATATCAGGTATTTAAATTGTAGTTGGCATCTATAATGCAATTTTCCATATTTTTGTGTTGTAATAGTTGCATTTTTTCATAATTGCGACAGCCACAACTGTAATCACAGTTTAAACCCTTAGTGGATATACAAAATTGGATCAAGTTGTAGTCGAATAACTTCCATTAGAGCTAGCAGGGGATATAAGAGGAGATGACAAGAATGGCTATGGAGGGAGAGGCAATGAATGAAGGCTACCTTCTAGTATTTCGAAAACCTTAGTCATTGATGGTCTCTTAGAAGGATTAGTTTACATGCGCCACAAACCTACTAGCACCATCCTTTTGAAGATATGCTTTTCCTCTTCATTTGTAACCCCTTCAAATTTTAATGAACAACTAGCTTCAAGACTCTTCTAGATATGATCCGAAAAATGCACCTCACTACTAGTATGAGACACTCTAAAATCAACACCATTTCTTGCTCCAACTATTTCAAAAGTCATTATTCCATAACTATATACATCTAACTTGTAAGAAACTCTTCCAAAATTTCAATTGAAAACTTCAAGAGCTATGTATCCCATAGTCCTTCCAACTCCAAGCATTGATAAAGCACTCTCATCGCTATTGCATAGTTTTGCAAGACCAAAATCAGAAATCTTTGAGCAAAACTTATCAGCCAAGAGGATGCTTTGAGGCTTTATATCAAAATGCAAGATTCTCTTGATACAACCTTAGTGTAAATATTTGAGTCCTCGAGCAATTCCAATAGCTATTTCATATAGTGTCTTCCATTCTAAACTATTGTTCAAGTTGGAAGTTCCTTCATTGTAAATGAACTTATCAAGAGATCCACTTGACATGAATTCATAAATTAGGGTTTTTGTGCCTTGTGTCAAAAGTTGAATAAACACACTACATTGACAAGCTAAGATTTAAAAAACAGTCTGCAACTGTAATATTGTGGTGCTGACTAGACTGCATTTGCTATTTCCCACAGTTTTAGGTTGCTATGACTATATTTCCTTGCATTTATCCACATCACAATGCAATCATGACTGTGATGACAACCACGATATAAATCCCTATTGACATGGGATGTTCTGCCAATACTTGCAACTTCATTCATGAACTATTCTTCATTGTCATTTGATTTATTTGAAAGCTTAACAGCCACAAGACGACCATCTGATGGCCTCCCTTTGTAAACAGGTCTATAACCTCCTTGGCCAAGTTTATCAGCATAATTATTGGTCATTTTCTTGTCATCTGAATAATTGTATTTCTTGGTAGTCAATGCCTCATGGTTCCAAATGAACTCCACAATGTGCTGATCTCTTCTTCTGGCTTACGTTTGTATGATTTTGCACAGGGATTTAAATTGAAGCTGCAATTGTGATTGTGGCATCGTTACAATGCAAATAAATACAGGAAAATGCAGTCATAACAATCTAAAATTGTGAATATAGCCAAGTTCAGAGTCATAATATTGTGGACAATATCATGGTCATGGACTGTTTTTCAAATCTTAGATTTTGCATATTATTGATATAGATATAATGGGTATGATGAAAGGAAGTGGAAGTAAAATGCCCACAATTATATTCTGCGTTAGTATAAATGCAGTCACAGCAACACAGAAAAGCAATAGCAACAAAAAGGAAAATTGACAGCACTTATTCCTTCGCAGCTGAAAGAGCCTTTGCAAAAGTTTCGTGGTTGAAGGAAAAAGGTAGAGAATGAAGTAAGAGCAACAGAAAAATGATTCAGATGAAACTGCTTGTAGAGTAGATGATCCTATGCGCAAACCAACTTCAGAGAAAAACTAGCTCAGTTCCCGTGCCATGCACGTAATGCTTTTTTTAAATCAAAATTAGTATATATTTATATATGTGCGTTGTGTGTGTGTATGTATATGTTTTATATTGTATAAATAAGTATTATCAAAAAATTATTATAAGATTAATATAATTCGTATAACTAAAGAATCAAAATTAGAAATATAGAAATATATGCATAGTTAAATATACATATTGTTCTTTTCAAAATTTTCTATAAAAGTCTTTTATACTATGAAAATTTTAATGTATATATAATCCTAAAATCAATAATCAAATAAAAAACTAAAGTCTGAGATATCAAATGCTCAATTATATCAAACCTACATAGTTTAAAATTAAGTTAAATATCTAATAGTCACTTCTTTCAATAAACACATTGAGGCTTCCTATGTATAAGTATTGTAATAATTTACAACGTAGAAATATACAAATAATTCATTAAGAATATAAAACATATTTAAATAAAAAATAATTATTTTCATTATACAAATATCAATCTTGCTTGACAATTAACTGATAATTACAACAATTAAGTTATTTACTTAACTATTAATTAATAGCTAATTATATTAGTTAATTTGATCTACTAATTGCATTAACTATTTCAATAAAAATATTTAGTAAAATTAATTACTTATAATTAACTGTTTGTATGTAAAATGATAAATAAGGATATAAATATATTTTATGAATTATTTGAGTATTCTTTTATGTTAATAAGTTTTATTGTAAATAATATATCATTATAATTTATTATATATTAAACATTTCTACAAAATTAAATTAATATCATTTTTATAGTTATTAAATTTCTTTTTAAGAAATTAATATGAGTGCTTTAAGTTTTTTTAGAAAGAATAAATTTGAAAATATTAAAATTGATTAAAGAAAATTTAGTCTTTTTATAAGTTAATCAATTAATAGTGAATTGAAAACATTGGTATCATCAACATTTTTAGAATAACTTTTTGAAAGGCAATCAATTAATTTAATTAGTTGATTGTCAAACACCAAAATTAACTTATTAATAAGTTAATCAACTAAAAATGATCAAACCAACCAAAAGTCATTTTAGGAGCCACTTGGCAAACAAGTCCATTACACCTAAATTCTCTGTTAAATTTGATGTGTTGAAAATATCAACTAATAAGAATATTAGTAAAATTATAAAATTAATAATTTAAAATTCATCATAATTTAAAATATAGAAAGAAATCTATTGTAATAATAATTAAATTTAATTAATAGTATATAAGGATAGTATTGCAAACAAAATATTTTTAAAATGCATTTATAATATGGAATTTAAATATATATTTACTATAAATTAAATTATTTTTTGTGAAATAAAGTAATAACAAATATAAAATATATGCTTATATGAGCATTATAATTATAATAATATTGGATAAATATATAAAGCACTATAGCGATTTACATTATAGATGTACACAATAATTTATCAAAAATATAAAATATATGAATAAAAAGTGAATAATTATAACATTTTTAAGATAAATATTAAACATGGTTGATTAGTAAATTGTAAAATCTATTCATTTATTTAAAGGGGATGCAAAATTAAATAATTTAAATATATTAAATTTAGAAATAAAAGTAAAATATCTTAATAAAGTATGGAAAATGAAAGACATTATATTAAATGCTCTTTGACATAATTTTTTCTTAGGATTGTTTTGGGAGGAAAATTTACATGTGAAAGAGTTTTAGAAGGCAATAAAATTTTTTATATTGGCCTCTTAATATTTTTAAGATTCTTAAATACCCTTAAAAATTTATTTTTCTTTCATTCATACCTTTTATAAGATTTTTAATATTACGGACATTAGCCATTTAGAAAAGCAAAAATAAGTTGTACAAATATAAAGTAATTTATTAAATTATTATCCAGGAAAGGATATAAAGTAATATATCATTGATTCTCTCCCCATTTCATTTTCTATGCATATCTGTTTTTAAAGAAATTTAAGATAAATGTTAAATATAATTTATTAGTAGACTGCAAAAAAAAAATCATTTATTGAAGAAAGGATAGAAAATTAGATAATTACAATCCATTAAATCTAGAAAGAAAGTAAATTAATGTAATAAAATATGATATTTTAATTTTATTTTCTATGCATCTCTTTTTTTAAAAGATTTTTAAGATAATATTAAATATAGCTTATTGGTGGACTGTGAAATTTTCTAACTTATTTAAAATAGGTTTGAAAATTAAATAATAACAATATATTGAATTTAGAAAGAAAACAAATTACTATAATAAAACATGCCGTTCTTATTTTATTTTCAATCTATATCTTTTTTTAATACTTTTAAAATAAATATTAAACATACTATACTCATAGATAGGAATTTTTTATTTTTTTAAAAGGGAATAAAAAATAATTACAATATATTAGTTTTAGAAATAAAATAAATTAGTTTAATAAAATATAAAAATGAAGTTTAATAACATATAAAAATGACAAATATAGCAATAAATACTCTAATTATTTTGATTTGTTGAAGTGGGAAAGTGAATTAACCTTCATTTGATATGAATTTTTTTTGGAAGGAAAAATTTTTTGTTTTGTAAGAAAAATTTTTCTGGATGAAAAAGTCTTAGGGAAAGATATAGATATTGGTCTTGAAATTTGCATACCGTAACATGGTTTGACTTTGGACTCTGTTTGGCATCCTGAAAGTGTCGCTACATTTTTCTTAATATTAACTATTGGAAGACTATTCTACAAGCTAGAGAAATAAAGAATGAAAATTCTGGGAAGCAATGTGTGCTACATACTAATATAATATTGTATAATTTTAAATCCAGGATTGAGATATTATTTTATTATTTAGTATATAAAAGAAAGCATTAAAAATTAAGAGAGAAGAAAAGAATTATTAAATCAAGAAATCATTATAGTAGTATCAATTGATTCCATTTATTTAATGAATTAATTGTTAGAGAGAGAAAAAAGTTACATGCAGCAGTGTAAGAAGTTTTTTAAAATGAATTGTTTTCATTTCTAAAATTCAATAAAATTAACAGTCTACATTTGGTGTAAGGATAAGTCATTACACTAGTATCAACAAATTGCTCCTATATATATATATATATATATATATATATATATATATATATATATATATATGAATGCATAATGATCTTAAGTCAAACCAAAATTAGACACATAAAAATTCTAAAAAATTTTAAATAAAACAATTTCATATTAAACAATGACATATTGATATTAATTTCAATTTCTTCTGTACCTAAGTCAAGTCTATCCCTCCTCCTTAAAGCTCTTTCCTTTTAATGTGAGAATCAAAAGTGAAATGAAATTAATCATCGTGGAATTGGTCTTCTTCGCTATTCAACTTCTAGAATCTTCTTTGGTTTCCCTATTTTGGCAAATGGATGGATTATGACGGATATGGATTAGATAAAAAATAGATAAATTATTATTGATCTATTTATTTATTTAAAACTTAATATAAAATTTTAAATAGGTCATGAATGATTCATGATCCTTATATATATGATTAATCTGATCTATCTATTTATCCATTAAATTATTATTATTTTATATTTTATTATTTTTATTGACATTATTTTTCATCACTATTTTATATTTATTGATATTATTTTAAAACAAACTTATGCTATTAAAATTTTTATTCTTTATTTTTATTTAATTTTTAAAATTATAGTTTTTATCTCTTTTTTTAGCATTAATTTTTAAAAATTATTTTAATATTAAATATAGTTAATTAAATATTTTAATTTTAATATACATTAAATAAAACTTATTTAATTTAAAATATACATTACAATAAAATTAAAAATTTTCAAAATTATGAATTATATGCATTCTTTTACAATAATAAATTATACTTTTAAAATTGCATATATATCAACAACCAGATTTCAATTTATAAAATATTACCTAAAAAATAAAAATTAACCTTGTTGTTGTATTAATATTTGCAAAGTATAATCAAGAATCTAATATATAACTATACGGTATATTACATGTGACACATAACATTATAAGATTTTTTATTTAAAAATTAAAAAAGATAATTTTGCAATTATTTTAAGTTTTAAAATTTAAAACAATAAATTATATAAATTTTACTGCGAAAGACTAGACTTGATTTTACTTTTTCATAAAAGAAATTGATCTTGTCATGTATATAATAATATTATGATATTTTATTTCAAATAATTATTTTTAAAAATATTTAAATTATATCAAAATTTTAAAGATATTTTATTATAATATTTTCTTTATTTTATAATATTAGTTTATAAAGTATACAAATCTACCTTCTATAAATATAAATGAATAAATGATTATCTATGGGTTGACCCAATTTGACCATCATTTCAATGGATCAATAATAACTTGACACATATTTACACTAAAGTTAAAATAAATGACCAACGATAGTTGGTCCAAGTGTTAGGAGCTTGGTCCCCTTAAGCAAGGTCTCGAGTTCAAATCTTGTGATGGAGCAAATTGTTGTTGGGAGAGCTTTATCCCTCATACTGGGTCCTTCCAACTCGAATTCGAATTAATCAAAGGTCCAATACGGCCTATCGAATACTAGATGGTCCATACCAAAAGAAAAAAATAGATGGATATGAATATATTAAAATAAGAATGGATATGAATAGATAAATGAATATAAGTCAAAACTGTCAAGTCTATCTCAAAGAGGGGCAAACTAGGGTACGATCGAGATCAATTGTGGGTAATAATTAAATAGCTTTGAAATTTTGCTGGTGGTTCATAAAGTGAGGGTTTAAAGGTAGAAAAGATTGGTGTGTAGATGTTTAATTCAAGGGATCATTTAGTTCATATAAGAAATAAGTTCTTGTAAAAAATTAAACTTTTAAGGAAATGATTTTTTATATGAACTTCTTGAGAAATATTCAAAATTATTTAGTTAATATATAGGAAGTAACATTTTTTAAGAAATAACTTCTTATGTTATATTTGATTTAATTTTAAATATTTTAGAAAGTATTAATAAAATGACTACCATATCTTTAGTAGTATTATAATACAAATTAATAAATTTTAATTATCATTAATTAAATTTAATAAGAATAATTTTATCATTATATCTATAAATAGTACAGAAAATAAAATTTACTTGGGGTGAGATAGGTAAGTAATTTCTCATATTTTGTGGGAAGTAAGATTTCTTAAGAAGTCTCATTTCTTCAATAACAACTAACTAAACAACTTACATCTTTTTTATTTCTTGAAAAATTGAACTTGTCATGCTATTAAGGTGAAACAAACAACCTCTTAGTGTTCAATTTATTTTGGCTGGTTGATGTGATTTGCAAGATTGGTCAGACAAGATTGATAGGCCCATAATAACTTGGAGGAATTTAGTGTTGAATTCTAGGATTTAAAAAAACAGTCCATGATCACAATATTGAGCGTAATATCGTGGTTTTGGATCAAACTGCATTCATAATTTATTCATGTTTAGGAAGGCTCCATTTAAATCCAAACTTCCAAACCTCGTAAAATGCGGCGTATGAAGCCAACAATTTCACAGCTGCGCGTGGCACAATTGGCATCGCATATTCAAAGGAGTTGCAACTACCACCTAACTAGTGGGAGAGCTGCTAGGGAGAGTAATATAGATACTTGATTAAATTTATTTTAATAATATATAATTTGATATATCATAAAAAATATAATAAAATAATTATTATTAATATCATTTGAGTAAGAAATTTGATGGAAATGTTAAAATAGATATAAAATTGATATTTAAAATCACATAAAAATAAAAGAAAAATCAACGTTTTCATAACCCATGATAGAACTAATAAATAAAAGTGTTATCAAATGATTTTAAAAAATGAAATTAACGTAAATGTATGCATGCTTATTTTTTTTTCTTTAAGCAAAAATGAGAAAATATTAAATTTCTTATAATATATAATATATAATATTTATCAAGTTCATGATGTAAAAATTATTTATGCTTACTACAATAATAAATTTTCAAACACCTCCTAAAAACATTGCATTTTTTGTTATGTTTATTAGTTGATCATTATCATATATCAATATTGTCATTAATATCGTGACAAAAAAAATCCGTAAAACCTATTAATATCAATTATATATCCTATCAAATTTTTTTATATTCTTAATTTATATATGGTATTAATATATTGTTTTTTAATACCAAATAAAAACATTATCTTTTAAATTAATACATGTATAAATATTAATAACAAAATAATAATGTGAATTTTAATTTGATATTACAGTCATTTCTGTTAATTTGAAAAATAATTATGCCAAAAATTGAATGATTACATTTTAGAATTTTATCAAAGTTAAAAATGTGAAAATTATTGTACATTTGCCACTATAACAAATTTTTGAACACCTTATTAAATATCGTATTTTTCATTGTACTTATTAGATGACCAATATTATTACATATTAATATTGTCATTGAAATTACGGCATTATCAATTCACTACAGAAATCTTTTAATTTACTGATATCAATTTTATACTACTATCACATTTTATATTATTAATTTATATATTTATGACATTAAAATATTGTATATTAAGATCAAAAGAAGACATTATATCTATAATTAATATATCTATTTTGAAAATTTTGAATTTTAATTTGATGTCTAACTCAATTCTATTAATTAGAAAATTAGTTGAACCAAAACTCGGCTGATTTTATTTTAGAATTTTATTAGAATCAAAATTGGTTATATAAATATTTAAGGAAATAACACACATGATACCACAATAAATCAATTGATAATATAATTTTATTAAGGGTAGCAATTTGTGTTATTTAGGATAATCCATTTATTAATCATGTTATTCATGGTAATCCACGGGTTACCCATTTAACTTATTTAATAATTTTAAATAATAAAATATATATTGTAAAATTATTTATTAAATTTAATTATTTATTATTTTTTATAAAACATATTTTTAATTATTAAAAAATATTAAATTAATTTTTTATTATTATTTTATTAAATTAATAATTTTATATATTTATTATATATATTTATTTATGATTAAAATATTATTTATTTCTTAAATAAAATTATTAAAAATTTAATATAAATTCTGAAATGGGTTGGCATGTCAACTTAAACCCGAATAAATGTGTCAGATTATCATATCATGTCAAAAATTATCATCTCTAAATTTTATCATAAATATATTTTATATAAATATATATATGATGACATATATATAATCAATACTCTGTGTATCTTAAATATCTTCCAAATGCCTTAATAAGATATATATATATTCTATTATATTATTGAGAAGTTTTTAATCCCTTAGCTTTCATCATATTTTAAAAAGTTTACTTAAAGGAGATTCATTATTAATTACATTCTATTAGTGAGAATATTATAAACTACGAATTTAATCTCAATATTAAATGAGAATAAGGAAGTCCTAATAATTTGTTCATCATAAGCTGATGATATTGTTAATTAATAATAAAGTAACCTAAATAAAAATAAAAAACACCAAAAAATATAAAATAATTAAATCACAAAATTATTTCAAATATTTATTTAAATATTAAGTTTCAAATCATAAAGTAATCATTATTGTCAATTAAATCAAATTATTTGGTTTGAAGACATAAAGAAATAAAAAAATTGAACCATAAATGAGAGTGGTTAAAGGTTTAATATTTCAACCAAGTTCGAATCGTGGTTGAACCTGAATTATAATATAAAGTGTAAATTAATTTTTTTAATATATACATATATAGTTAAAAATAATTAAATTATCACAAAATTAAATTTAGGTACATAAGAAATAAAAATATTTAAAAAATTTTCAAATAATTTCAAATTTTCATAAGTTTATAATTTAAATTATCATAAAAAAATTAATATTGAATTTAATTTTTTGGTTATGTGTCTTTCATTTATATATACAAAATAATTTTTTACTATTTAAAACTCTAAAGTTTGAATATATATACAATGTCAAGTAAAAATAATATTATTTTTGTAAATATTTAAACAATAATATTTTTATCAAAAATTGGTCAAACCGTGAAAATCATGACTAGTTCACATGGTTTGACCGATTTATCACTGATTCATCGATTTTTTAAGCCCAATTTTAGGGGTTAATGAGACCAATCAATTGACAAGTTCACGATTTTTTAAGTTCAACCAGCCAATGTGGTATAGTTTTTTAAACCTTGGTTATTATCTTGTGCTAATATATTCTAATTTTGACATTTTATTCTGTTGATTGATTGACATTATAGAATCCGATTCCTCTTGCACTTGCATTATTTTTTCCTGATCAATATACATTTGTTAAATTAATGGATGGGAACTAGCGTAATCAATGGTTACACCCTAAAAAGATTAAAAATTAGTACGTTTCATATATTGATGTTATCAAACTATAATAATTTTTCATGATGACATCAATTTTCCTTTTATGATAATACCATCTTATTTTTCTTCAATGGATGGGAAGTGATGTAGTCAATAATAATAATAATAATAATAATAATAATAATAATAATAATAATAATTAATCACATATAATATATAAAGTCATTTAAACAATATAATAACTTATATAAGCAATTTTCTTAATCATTTTTTTCATACGAAGAATATATACTTGGAGGGCATAAAGTTGAATTGATGGATGAGAATATTGATATAATTAAATTCCTTAACCAAATTAGTCTATTTGAAATTTAAGAAACAATAACATTGATTTAGCCTATGATTTTCATTTTTATCAATAATATCAATCCTAAAGTATAATATCATATACATGTCCATTTAGTTAGTACATCATTAAACCTTCAAAACAAAATTTATTTCACAATTGTTTGAATAGTAAAAATCTAAATATTAAATATACAAAGTAAAAATAAATCTCAAGCATTGTTCATAAAAGTATTATATGAAAAGAAAATAATTGCTTTTGTGTAACAATTAAAAAAAGAAAAACACATAAGGTGTAGAACATATAACTCTAAATGAAAATAATATCTCATCATCGAGGAGCACAAGTTTAATGCAAGCATGTTCAATCAATTTGTAATACTCTGAAATATAACAATATAGGGCAATGCAAACCTTGATTATTATCACTTTCCTATCATGTGTTATGTTTTTCCACTTCGTGATTGTGTAAGGTCATAGTGACACTCTCTCTACAAAATACAATATTAAATAAAAGATTATTAGTTGTAATATATTTGATTGTGCTATCAACTATTTATAATTTCATAGTTAAAAAATAACTTAGAAATATTAATCTAATTATTAAAGTCATTCTTGACACCAAATACTTGATGAAACTTTTGATTGATTATAAAATATATTTTTAAGGTAAGTAAATACTAGGAAATATCTAGCTCTTATAATTAATTATGATATTTAATATTAATATTAAGGGTATTACAGCTCATTTTCATTTAATAAAAGTTGACCAATATTAAAGATAAAAGTGAATAAAATAATTAAAAGTAAAAGCCAATCAATCAATAATCAACAATTTGGCTATCAAAATTTATTACAAATTAGAAGCCAATTAAAATTTGAAAAAAAAATTGAATGGGAATAATTGACTACAATAATTACTTGCCATATTTACTAATTATATTTTAATTAATTTTAGTCATCATAATATGTTTGAATATATTATTAAATGTTCATAGTCTGATGGTGGAAAATAATTTAAAGAAAGATGTTTTAAAAGAATCAAAAATATTTTTATAATCATAAAATCCATTCACAATGTCAAATATTAGATGAAACTTTTTGTTCATTATGAAATATATTTTCAAGGTAAGTAAATAATTGAAAATCTTTTTTATTTTATTATTGTATGTGATTTTGATTGTTTTGCAATAAAAAAATGAAATGATGAATATTATAATAGAGAATTATTTCTCAAATAAAATATATGAAAGATATTTTGAAGAAATTTTGAATGGAAGAATATTATTTAGTAGACATGCCTATGAAGTTGGTTGGAAGTTAATCAAAGAAGGTGAAGAAAAAGAAGTCAATGAAATCTATTATAAGAGTTTGGTTAGTAGTTTAAGATATTTAACTTACACAAGGCTAGATATCTTATATGGAGTTGGATTAATTAGTCGCTATATGGAGAGTCTTATATCCTTACACTTGAAAGCTACAAAAAGGATATTGAGGTATATCAAAGGGACAACTAATCATGACTTATTTTATTTACCAAAAAATAATTTAGAAATTATTGGTTTTAGTGATAGTGAGAGAACTGGAAGTTATGATGATAAAAAAAGCACAACTAGACTTGTCTTTTATTTTATAGATGCAACTTTCACTTAGAGTTCAAAGAGACAATTAATTGTTGCTTTATCAACTTGTGAAGCAGATATGTAGCAACAACTTCTTGTGTTTGTCATACAATTAAATCAAAGAGATTATTGGGTCAATTACGAGTGTCACAAAAAGAAACATTTCAATTTTTGTACTAGCAAAAAATCTAGTACACCATGAAAGTTCAAAGCACATTTATGTGCGGTTTCATTTCACTGAGAAGTAAATTACTTCTAAAGAAGTTGAACCCATGCATGTAAAATCAAGAGAGCAAGTTGCAGATATTTTTCACAAAAGTATTGAGGACATAAGACTTCTATAGATTTTATGGAATGCTTAAAATGATTGCATTTGGAGGAACAAGTTTAAGAGGAGGGAGTGTTGAACTTGATAAACTTGTTCCCAAAATCAGTAGTAATATTCGACCCAAAAAAAAAAAAATACTGTAATGTTAGCCATAAGTAGCCCATGATCAAAGACGGTAGTAGTTTTTGACAAAAGAAGGAAAAATGGAATTGGACGAACGAAATACATTAAATGCATATGCAAACCTTCGCGTTACCAAGCCGAAGTTAAAAACTCAAAGTAGGTTTCTAATATTTTATTAGTTTTTCTTGCCTATAAATAACAAGACCTTTTAATGGTTCAGTAAAATAGTACAACACACAAAGGGCATCATACAAGAGAAGCTTGAGTGGCATAGTGCATAGCTTCCGTGAGTTTGTGGACAGTTTGATTGAGACAGAATAAAAAAAAAGTGTGGTTATTCAAGTGAGTGAGAAAAAAATAGAGTGCAATATTGAGTGAAAAAATTATGAAAGTGTGGTGTTTGTATTAATGAGTTATCTATACAGCTGTTGAAGTTTCCAACTCACTTATTTTCATTTTATTATGCACAATGTTAGGCACACTATTTTCCAACATAAAATTCCCTACTGTTCGGCATTGTATATGCTATAATTTTCAATCAACTATCTACTTTATTTCCGTGCCTTCTCTGGTACAGTTTGGGATAGAAATTAGGCATTGGATTAACTTTTCTCTTTTAGCTAACCTCAATATCATATGCTTGCTATCTCTGTTCCTGGCATCCACATGTTCAAAAATGATTGCTAGTGAAGCTTTATCCATGGTAAGGATAAATGTGTTAGCCAAATGATATGGTAAGATAAGAGGTATGCCTTGTAGATTTGCATAAAGTTGTTAATATTTATATAATACTAATTTATTCCGGAGGGTTATTAAATATTCAAAAAGTTACACTATTTTCTGTTTCTGTTTTAACATTTCCTGGTGGAAGTAATTCTTATCTTTGTATGTCTCCATTTAGGGGAAAATAGTGTCTTCCATCTCATATTTTTATATGTTGAAGATATAAATTCCTATTGTATAAGGGTAATGTTGTGGGGAATTTCACGTCCTAGGAAGTTGGGTGTATAACCATATGGCAAGCATGAGTGAGAGAAATAGAGAGGAGCGCTTCATTTTATTTTTTTGCTTTTTTTATTAAGAGTTGCTATTTCTTGCTAATTATGTTATACATGTTTTTTGTATTCATTGTTGAGGTACAATATAGAAGGTAAATCCTTTGATTGCTACTTGGACTGTCTTTGAATATAAAAAAATAAAAGGACTTTTATATCAAGACTGGCTTTTATATTTCACACTATACTTCATGCGGCAATGAGTTTGTGGATTAGAAAGTATAGTCACCTGGTATTGGTTTTCACAAAGATGGCATGTATTGATTGGGGGCAGTGTAATTGTTCTGAAAATTAATAAAATAGTATACTGTAGTTTGATTTCCTATTTTCTGACGGAAAGAATCGATTTGATATATGCTAATTTGGCTTTTGATTTACTGTACAATGTGTACATAGTTTTTGCTGTAGAAGCTTGAGGAAAGAGGGGAAGAGCAAGAGAAAGCGTGTCCCTGGTATCCAACTTGCCTTAATGACATGTATCATTGACAAATAATTGTTATTTGTGTAAAAAAAGAAGAAGCTAGTCATAGATCTTCTAATTAACATTCATATTTACGGTCATTCTCATGTTAAAACATGAAATGTTATAATATAAAAATAGATCTTGGCTGAGGTGTGAGAACAAGACAGCGTTTCCTCTCATACAATCACCATAATCTGAACGAATCATATCATATGCCTCTTGTTGCAAACTTTAAAATTAGAATTTATTTTATTTTGAAATGAATTCGATTAAAAAATTATGTTTGGATTTAAATTTTTTATATTTCATTTCTTTTTAAAATCCTGTTTTATTTACATTATTATCATTTTGAAATCTCATAAAATTGGATAGGATTTGATAGAATTTCATTTCATTTTAAATGTAATATTTTTATTGAATAATTTTACCCTTAATTTTTTAAGTTATTAATAGTTATCTCTCTCTTTGAAATTTCTCTCTCTCACTTTTAAAAATAATATTGTAAATATAAATATTTGAAATGAATTTCACAAATTTTAATAAATTTCCAAACAAAAAAATTCATTTCAAAGTGAAATGAAATCATATTTTATATAATTTATTCCAAACAAAAGAACTCATTTAAAAATAAAATGAAATAAATTCTTTTTTCTAATGAGCCGAACAAAGGGATAGTGTTCATGCCTCTCTACCTACACAGAGATCCTTAAGTTTTGAATAGCCAAGTTATTTTTTGTAATTGGGAAATTCAGCCAAATGCCTACCATGAAGATGGCAACGTTTCAAAAGTCTTAGAGGTTAGTAATGTATTATAGAGATATCCTCTCTCACTCTAATCTTCTAATTTTCGACCATTATGTTTTTTTTTTCTATTTAAACAAATATGGTTACTGTAAGCTTTTCTATGTCTTTCCAATAGCTAGAGAAGTAGAATATATACAAAGTTTGAGAAACAAACTCCTAAAGTTATTGTTCAATATTCTCTTACTCCTGTAATCATTCTTAGACATGATTTCCTAAATATCCCCTACTACTATAATCACTCCTAGATATGATTTCCTAAATATTTACATGATTACCTAAATATATTTTCATGATTTCCTAATACTCCCCCTCAAGTTAGAGCATGATAGTCTCAAATGCTCATCTTGTCAAGAAGAAATTCAAATTGTTTTCCAAGAGTTTTGGTTAAGATGTCTACAAGTTGATTTTAAGTGCCAACATGTATGATAACAATGTTACCAACTAGTATTTCATCACGAACAAAATGATAGTCTACCTTGGTATGCTTCATGCATTCATGAAATATCGGATTAGCTGCAATATGATTAACAACCTAACTATGACAAAATAGTCTCATAGGCTGAGGATGTGAAACTTCTAAATCCTTCAAGATAACTTTGAGCCACTTTAATTTAGATGTTGTGGTAGCCATAAATTGATACTTAACTTCTACAAACAGGTGAGAAACTATAGCCCACTTTTTCATTTTCTAGGATATAGGAGATCTACCCAATAATATAAAATATCCTATCAAAGAATGTCATGTAAGATCACAACTTACCCAATTAGAATCATAGTAGGCATAAAATCTTAGATCACTATCAAACTGAAGAAAAATCCCTCGTCTTGGATTACCTTTTAAATAACAAACCACCCATGTTGTAGCATCCCAGTGCTCTTGATATGGATACCACATGAATTGAGCCAAGATATGAACAGAATAGCTAAATTCAAATTGAGAAATAGTCAAATAAACCAATCTCTTGATAAGCCGCCAATCCTTTTTGGAATCCTCTAATTCTACTCCAACTGCCAAAGCTAAACCATGATTTTGCTCAAGTGGAAAACTTGCATGTTTAGCTCCTAATAAACCTATTTTAGAGATAATACCCATAGCATATCTTCATTGACACAAAAATATTCCTTTAGGCCCGCTTGCAATCTCAAGGCTTAAGAAATACTTCAAAATCCCAAGATCCTTCATATAAAAACACTTACTAAATTATTGCTTGAATCTCCCTATGATATCTTCATTGTTTCCTGCAATTATTAGATCGTCAACAAAGACAAGAACACTTAAAATCATCTTCTTATCATGATAAGTAAATAGTGAATAATTTGCATAGGACTACTTGAATCCATATTTCATTAGAGTAGCAATAATTTTTGCAAACCAGTTTTGTGGTGCCTACCTTAACCTATAAAGAGACTTTTGTAACCTATAAACTTTCCCAAGATCTTGACAAGAAATCTGGTTAGTGTAAGCTTTTTTGTGTTTTTCCAATAGCTAGAGAAGTTGAATATATACAAAGTCTGAGAAACAAACTCCTAAAGTTATTGTTGAATATTCTCTTACTCCTACAATCACTCCTTGACATGATTTTTGAAATATTTACATGATTTCCTAAATATATCCTACTTTTATAATCATTCCTAGATATGATTTCCTCAATATTTACATAATTTCCTAAATATTTATAGAATTAATATCTAAAAGTATAAAAATTCATTTTTTTCTAAATAAGTTCTTAAGTCATGTTTGCCATTTTCCCTCAATTAGCTAAATTGGGTTAGGTATATTTTTTCCATAACTATGTGAAAGGATGGGGAATAATAAATTTGGTTGTACCTTTTATAATTTTTTTATTTCTTTACTTAATATGTTATGAATTAATTATTAAATTTTTTATAACATTTTTTATAGTAGATAATTTAAAATTTGTTAATTTTTTAAATTTTGAATAATTTTGATGTTGTTTTTCCCATGAATTCATGAGATCCTTTATTAAAAAAATTCCAAACTTTAAGGAGGCAAAAATCCATGGGAAAACCCTACAAAATATTTTTTAAAAATTTTGAGGTGGCAAAAAAATATGCTCCCTTAAAACAAAAATGTTCCTATAGTGCTATTTTTTATATGTATATTTGTTACAAGAATGATATATTTAACTATGATTTTATCTATAGAACTATTCCATGACACAAGTAATATTTTACCATAGGTATAGTTTTTCAATTTATATTGTGACACAAGTGATACATTGTTAAAGGGAATGTGTTCCTGTAATTTAATTTATATCACAAATGATATTTTGCAATGAGTAAAAGTTTTCAATGGCACAAGTAATACTTTGCTATAAAAAATGTGTTACTATAGCTTAATTTATATTGTAACTAATATTGTGTTACAAATAGAATTTTTTCATAATATAAATTTTTTAATTTTTTATACATTTATGTGAATTTTTTTATTTTTGTGGCAAAAGATAAAATTGCCATGATTGAATTTTTATGGCATAATTCATGATACAAGCATTAATTCATTGTAGTATACATAGATGCAAAGTACTATTTTAAATTTACTAATAAAGTATTTTAATTTAAAATATAATTCATATTTTATTGTAAGCTAATGATGCAGAGAGTGTTTTTCTTTCATTGTAATAATTGGGTTGAGATAATTGAAGGTATGAGAATTAAGTCTTAGTTCAATGATTTGGCATTGTAAACACAAAGAAAATAGCATGTTTGATTTTGCTGAACTTTAGTATTATTATTTAAGGAGATTCTGGCCGCAATTGGATCTTACTTGCAAAATTATGAAGTAGAAAGGAGTTTTCAATCAAAATCAATCCGAAAAAAGAAACAAAAACAAATCAAAGGACCTTAAACCAAAGGAAACTCGTCTAAAGAAGGCACGTTGTCCGTCCCTACAGTACACGGACAAGATTTTATTGGAAATGCTACCACTATTAAGATTTGTTGAATTTATGGTACTCATTTTGTACCTTAAAGAACATGATAAATTAATTTATTCAATTATACTATATATAAGTAAAAGCAACTCAAATTATTCGACTATTATTTGACTGTTATTTTCATTTTAATTTTATGAATTATTTAGTTTATTACGATGACTTAATTATTAATGGTGCTCTTCTAATTTTATTTATAATTATCTCAAATAATTAAATTTAGTTTGATAAGATCATTAGCAGGTACATAAAATTTGCATATTCCGATATACATCTGTCCCACACCCTTCTCTTAATAAGGGTGGTGTACCTTGATGAAGTGGGGACAACCGTGAGGGAGTGGGTTTGAATCCCTTCCTTGTTATTACCGTTCCCCTTGCTGCCTTTTTTTTCCCCTTTTTTTAAGCAAGAGTGATGACCTATTTATTATATATGTAAGATATTCAATTTGAATCTTAGACATGGTATAGAAGAAGACTCTTAAAATAATATCAAGTATCGTTACATTATTAAAGTGCCGGCTGCTGCTCTTCCACTTTTAGCGGTTGATGTTTTAAAGGAGGGATCATGAACCAATAATGATCTTTTTCAAAAGTTGGCCTTTTTTTTGTCTTTTAATGTTCATCGATCCCTGCTTGTTTAGGTCTTTACTGTGCTTGTCTCCTGAAAACTCAGTCTCTTGTTTTTTTTTTCCTTTTTTCTTTTTTTCAAGTTGATTAGATCCAAAGTTTGCTAATAGAATGGAAAAAGTATTGATGGTCTCGTTGCCCTTTAAGTTATAGAATCATGGAAGGTGAATTATTGTTTTAGTATTGTCACCCTCACAGTTCGTCATGAATTTTATCATATCCCTGTTTCATCATCTTCTGCAACAATTTAATGCAAAAGTTATAGGTTGATCTCTTCAACCTTCTTCAAAACAATAGTTTAGGATCTAGCAAAGAGAAGCAATAATGTAAGATATCATCAAGAACCACAAATGCTATATGTATTCTTCTTAAGATTGCATAGGGTCGTGTTCAAAATAAATATAAACTATTACTATTATTTTTTTCATATAGAACTTGACTTGTTCAATTGTTGGAGAACATGAAAAACTCATTTTTTGACCGCAAAGGTACGATGCAAAATCAATATATACTAAACTAAGCTTCTTCTAGAAAATTTCGTGCTGTAGAAATTTTAAAGGATGTAGGCTCCGTTTGTCTTGTTGAAAAGCATTTTTCATAAGAAAATATTATATATATATATATATATATATATATATATATATATTATTTGTATTTGTAATTTTAAAAAATGATGCTTAAAGTCATTATAATTCAAGAAAGTAAATTTCTCTGCGTAAAAAAGAAAGTTGCTTTCCTTTAACTTTTCATATTTAATATTAAATAAATAAAATATTTTTCCTTATTTTAAAAATTTTATAACAATATTTTAAAAAAATAAAATTTCTATTGTAAAAGCCTTAATTTCATAACATTTCTTAAGCATCATAATATTACAAAGACATCTTTACGGTATATTTAATGCAAGTTGCTAATAAGTTAACTTATAACTAAAAGCTAATAAACTAGCTTATAATGAATAGTCGACAAGATACTTGATTATATTAGAAATTTTTAGTAAAATTAGTTGTTGAATTAGTTGAAACATATAAAATAACAGTAGAAAACAAGTTAATATAATATATATGAACTAAATTATTTTATATTTATTTTAGGATTAAATTATATTGATATAATAAATATATTTAAAGTGAAAACATCACTACCTAAAGTTTAATTGACTACTTTTTTGATATTACATATTTATTTATGTATTGATTTATTTATTTAATATTTAAAACAAAAATATAATTACTTAAGATATAATAAATTATATTTCATCACCTTATGTATTTATTTACATACTTAATTTTATTTATATATAATTCAAAATTTTAATTATAATGTATGGTATTATATATTTGTTTATCTATTTAGTTAATTAAATTTTATTTATTTATTATTTAGAATAATAATATAATTATTTATTAATGACATAAATTGTAAATCAATAAAAAGAAAAAGAAAAATGTAAAAAGTATTTTAAAATTTATCATCTTATAAGTTAGAGCTTACTTAATGTAATTTATTAAATTAAAACTTATTTTTCTCACTAAATTAGTACGTTAAGCATCTTTAAACTCTAGCTGATAACTTATTTGTTACACTAAACATAACCTTAATATCCCAATTTCAAAATTGGTACCTGCTCGTACTTGCCAGTTGAAGAAGCATTATCTTTTGATGCACAGTGGCCAAGTTACGTCCCAATAACCTTAGTTTGGAAAATGAGAAAACTTACTCGATTTGTTTTGATAAAAGAAATCATTTATTGGAATATAGTTATAAAATATTAAGATTATAGAAAATAGAGTATATATTTAATATAAAATGTAAGGAATTTGATGAAAAATAATTAATTTCATTCTTTTAAAGAAGAAATAATTTTTTATCATTATTATAATTTTAGATGTGATTTTTTTAATTATAAGGTATAGATCCATATGGTAATTCTTCATCTATATAAAAAAAACATAAAATTTTCTTTCAAAAAATATTTTTCAAAAATAAAAGAAACCTAAGCCTCGTCTATTTCATCGAAAAATATCATCATATACTTGTCTTTACATTGAAAAAGTTACTATCATTTTATTTTATTTTATTGAGATAAAAAATGGGGCATCGGCCCTAAAAGAAAAAGAAACTTGAAAGCTAGAAACACTAGCAGGTGTATTCTCCATATCTAATAGCAGAAGTTGATGACAAGTAGGAGGTGGCTTCGTTGATAACTGAATACATGTGGCACTTGGATCTGCGTTCAAAGCAAGCCAATTAACGACTTCATTATCTTCTCGATAGACGCATTTGACACTACACATCCACTAACGGTCCTTAATCACCAACTACCAAGCTTCGAATTCTATCAAACAAATGGACTAAGGGGTGTTCTCAGTCACATCCAAATTATGTTCATCCCATCAACTGTACTCATTTCAAAAGCCACTTCCTTCCATTCTTCTCCCCAAGCAAGTTCCGACGTCGGGGAACGTGGTGAAAAGCATTATCTACTAATGTATTTTCCCTCATTATTATAAAAT
This sequence comes from Sindora glabra, assembly GCA_020226215.1. Lineage (NCBI taxonomy): Eukaryota > Viridiplantae > Streptophyta > Magnoliopsida > Fabales > Fabaceae > Sindora > Sindora glabra. The sequence continues at coordinate 71,964,533 of CM035228.1, forward strand.
CATATATTATTTTATTAATTACAATGTAAATAATTACACAAAATAGAACTTTTAGCAATAAGAGTCCAGTGGCAAGTGATATTCTTATTACTGAAAAGAGTACTTTAGTGATAATAAATTACTGTTGCCACTGAAATATCAAATTGGTGACAAGACTGATTTATTGTCCCAAAAATATTAACTTTCGGTTAAAAGTTTAATTTCTCACCTCTATAACTATTATTGAAAATTGAAGAGAAAATAAAAAATGTAATTCTTCGTCTTTGCTGTTCAAATTGTAGAATTTAATAGTCATTGTCATATGTGTAATTATGTAAACACTTCATCATGCATCTTAGTGAATCCCTTGTGTTTCATCATCTTTTGCACCAATTTAGTCCGCAAGCACTGACCATTGGACCAGTTCAACTTTCTCTCCAACTATAATTGAGGATATCACGTGTAAGTACTTCAAAAAGTATATGAATTAATTCTTTCTATATGATTACACGCGGTAGTATTTTTCTTAAGATCACAAGTAGGGTATGCATGTTGTGGATCCACATGGACATGTGTGTCTATCGTAATTTATAAATTACACGCATATATTAATAATATTATCAAAATTAATTTAATTAATTGAGATAATAAAAGAATATAAGAGCATTAATTAGTAATAAATAAAAAGTAATATACTAAATACTGAATAATTAATAAAATTGAGTTAACCAGGAAAATATTGCATTTCAAAACAAGAAAGCATTAGGCAATTATTAGAGTTGTGCAATTGCACAAAAATAATTTAATGTGAAAAATAATTTAATCACTGTTGAAAAGGTATCCACTATAATGAAGGAATTATAAAATAAAATATATAACAGTTGTTGGGAAGTTCAAGTTTGCATTACATGCAATTGCGATGGAAGTTTTAAAAATTTTAATTAATCTGAAATTTTCAACTCAAGGGTCATTCATTCAATTAATTCAATTCATAGATATACAATCAAGAAAAATGATTTTTTACTTCTCTCCTAGTTGTCTACATTCTAAAACTTTGACAAACCCAAATGTACATCCCCTAAGGTTAGTCCACACAATTACCCTTTACCTCATTACATCTTTGTGCTAGCATTGATGAGTGATGACTTTAGAAAAAAAGGGAGAAGAGAGGAAAAATTTTCACGATTAGCTCAATTTATGAATACACACATTTTGGGCTAATATGTTCTTTTTAGGGTTATCTATAACTTTTGTAGACCTCTTTTTATAATCATTGCCTATCAAGTAGAATCCTATTAGAATCCTAATGTGATTTTTAAACTCTAATAAAAATAAATATTGTCTCAAGAAATTACTCAACAAATAAATGAATAATTTATGTATTTATAGAATATTTCCTCATGGAATAAATCAATCAGGGATTTAAATTGCGGTTGCGGTCGCGATCGCGGTTGCGTCGCAATGCAGACGAATGCGAAAAAATACGGCCATAATGGTTTAAAATTGCGAAAAATCGCGGATGCGGTCTCCCCCGAAAATGTAATATTGCGGGTAATATTGCAATCGCGGACTGTTTTTTAAATCCTAGAAATCAATAAATAAACACTTTATTTATTATTTATTTTATTAGAAATTATTAATAATAAAAGCCATATTTATTATTTATTTCCTTTCTCCCATCAACTATCTTATAGTTAAATTTTCAATTATCTAATAATTGAGGTATTCTTTCCGAATTGACAAGTATGGATACATTCAATCTTTTTTGTAAACTAATAGTGAGCCATTGATTAAATTAAACCCTTTCAACTTAATGTTTAGAATTATTCTCATTAATTTTAAATTTCAAAATTCATGATTAGCATATAATAACATGTCATGAACTAGTTAATGTGAATTCCAAAAAATGAACCTTTTTAGTTACAATTATTATGTTTATACAATACAATCGTTTCATCATACAATTTTTCAGTTAAACTTGGGGCATGGTAATTAGTTAAAACCCAAGTTATTCAGCTACTATGTATTCAATCCAAAATTCATGACTTATTGTGTGAAACTTAAAAAACTCTTTCTAATTTCATCACACCATGGCCAAGTATTTCCAAGTCATAATTCATAAAATAACATGGGACATTCTCTTCTCTTCAGGGAAAGTGATGAATTTTTTATTAACATTCACAACTCTTCATATATGGTAAGGTTATACCTAATATGAGTCTTTTGGATGATTCCTAGGAATCAAGATAGTATTAAAGTATAACATACCATATATAAGATTGCCATGGTATTTTGAGTAAAAAGATCAACTCTGTACCATTGCAATATAAGAATTCCAATTCAACTTATCCTCATAGGAATTCTTAAATAGGTCAGCTCAATGAACTCATTTACTTAATGAGTACTTACATATATGTATTAGTGTTACCATACTAATGTCCATGAAATGAGACATCCTCCCACTTAAGCATGCATCATATGTACTAGTCTATCTAAGTCATTAGTATCCATTCCTAATAACTTTATGACTAGGAGCATTTTAAGATCTAGGCTCGTAAGGAATATGTTTCATGATCATCACCTTTATGCCGATCCAATTCCATACGGCATCTTAATCTTTGCATTTTATCAAACATAAATAATAATTAAATGATTAATAAAAAATAAATATCTTTTTATAAATAATTGATCGAATGAAAATGTTTACTAGAAGTATCTTATTACATCACATGTAACTTGCTTATAGGGTATAACTCTAATAATCTCCTACTTGCCCTAAAGCTAATTGCATACGTATTTTATGCCTATCTTCTCAAGATGATATTTATACACTTGTTACAATGGCCTAATAAGTAGATTTGCTATATTCTCTAGTAGTGATAAATTTATATCACTTGTGTAGATCTTTGATGAGACCTTTGACCTTTGCTTGTGCAATAGCATCATTGTTATCTTAGCACACACTTATTAGATTAATAGTTCTAGGAACCATACCTATTTCTGAGGTGAAATTCCTCATCCAAACAACTTCCTTTGTTATATCTAATGCAACAATATACTTAGTCTCAATAGTTAACTTGACGATTATTTCTTGCATCAAAATTTTCTAATATATTGTTCCATCATTAAAGGTAAACACAAAACTAAATGCGAACTTTGAGTCATGCACTTCAAGTTAAAAATTAGAATATATAATTCCAAATTAATTTTCCTCTTCCATATACCATTAAAGGATCTTTAGTCCTTCTTAGGTACTTGAGAATCCCTTTCATAGCCTTCTAGCATTCTTTACCAAGATTAGATTGATATCTGCTTATGACATTCACAACAAGCCTTGTACATAGTATAGCATACATTATTCTTTAACACCTTTGCTATGTACATTTTTTGAGTCATGCCAAGCAACTTACTTGATTTATCTCTATAGATTTTTATTCCTAACATGTAGGAAGCTTCACTCAAACCTTTTTTATGGAGAAATTAGTGGATAGTCATGCTTTTTGTTGCTTACAATGAACTTATATCATTCCTAATGAGTAGCATGTTATCAATATAAAGAACAAGAAAAGTGATCACACTCCCACTAATCTTTTTGAGAACACAAGGTTTATTAGAATTTTTAATGAAATCAAACTATTTGATTGCATCATTAAAAGGAACATTCCAACTTTAGGAAGCCAATTTCAATCTATAAATGGATCTATGCAACTTAAAGACCTTTTGTTTGTTACTATTTTCCTGAATCAATGTCATATATTGCCTTTATGTAGTCATATGCCTTTTTGAACCTTATCTCATATGGTGTTTTAGCACTAATTTAGAAGGAACCTAACTTAGGTGATGAGTGATTATTTTTTAGTATAACTCTAGAAAGATGTAGAGAGACTAGTGAAAACTCATCATAAGACAAACCATGTCTAATAAAGTTCAATTCATGCACTTAGAAACTGCATTAAGCTATAAGATTCTTAAAGGAATCCACTGTGAGAGAATCATACACTTTTTTAGATGATCAAGGAATTTGGCACTCAAGTACAATATAAATACTATCCTTTTTATGGAACACTTTTTATCCATTATTTCAAAAAAAAAATCTTTCTTTTTCAAATGGAAATAGAAATCTAGAATGCAAATAGTCACATAAAACTAAAATATATCTAGAATCCAATATTAAATAAAGTTCCCAAGGCTAATGCAATAACTTCTACTCTATTTCCTAATCGTAGTAACACCTTTCCATTAGTTAATTGCCTACTTCTTGTCATTATCTGCAAACTAATGTAAATGTGAGAATCATATTTAGTATCTAATACCTAAGAAGTATTGTATACCAAAAGGTTAACTTCAACAAAAATAAATTTAAAGTAGAACTCTTCTACTTTAACTTTGTAAGGAGCCTTCAATTCTTCTTCTGATGATCAGGTTTCCTATAATGGAAGGAAGCTTTTTTTTTCAACTTGGATCTCTATAGTATTTACAAAGATGATTGAGTGAGTATTAAAAAAATGGTTTTTTGTCATTTTGATAGAACTATAATAAAATGAAAGAAAATAACTAGATATTCAATCAAATATATTTTTTTATATTAAGGATCTTTCTTATCACCATCATGATAAGGTTTGGAATGCTTCATTGTAAAATAATCTATTAGATTTGAGGCTTGGATGGAATTACCATGAGCCCAAATGCTATTGGTGATACTACAATAATTTCAAAAGGTAGATAACTCTTATCAATTACATCTCATGTAACTCTCAAATTATCTAGCTTTAGATTTCACATAAACCCAAATACTATCAACACCCTTATGCAAATTTATGTTAAATAAAACCAAAATATTAATGCCCCTAAATGCTATTGATGATAGCACTAATATCAAGCACCCTGTGAATATCATTTATATATGAAACAATTAATATAGTATTTATATTTCACACACTCTAAATACTATTGACAATATGTGCAAAATACGATAATATCTCATATTCATTGTCAATAATGAAAGGCTACAATCGATGAATTTCTTTGATCTATTTCACTTACAACTTAATATTTCAAGTCCTTGAAACATTTTCAAGAGAGGGATTTTAAATTATTCTAGGTCTCATCTTTATTTGGTTCGAATTATCCTGTAATTTTGCATTAATTTTCATCTCATACGTACAAAACAAATTAACTTCCATGAATGATTATGGGTCTTTCATATAAACTATAAAACTAAGATACTATTTTTGAGGAATATAAAATTTACATATGCATTACTATTGTAGTAGGCAAAAATTTTGTTTGTCTTTATCTTATTCTATTTATATTTCATAAATAAGAAAACTTGACTAATAGCCAAGGCGTGGTCAATATAGGGAAAGAGAGAGACATACAATTCTAGAATAACACATGCAGGCGTCATTTTTTTTAAAAAAATAACCCATGGAATAGCTTGTAATCATCCAACATGCAATTTCTTCTTATGAAATAAAATATGATCATCAAATGAATATTAAAGCTTTTATATATATATTTATCAAATAAATATAAAACCATAATATTAAATATGTGTTTAGAGAGTACATATATGAGATATATTTATCAAATAGATATATAAAAAGAATCCTAATCTCATTAGGCTAACTTATCTTGCAATATAAAATATATATTTTTGGTCTCTTTAATTTGTTGAATAAATTTTGTCACAAACATATTATAAACATTTTGGTATAAATTGTTAATTAATAAATTGTTCAATATATATATAACTTATATATATGTATCCTATGTAATGTATTAGACCAAGCATATAAACTATACACATCACTTGTATAAATACTCTAGGACAATAACAATTGTTTATCTATTCAACTATATATATATTTATAATATAATAGGCCAATCACATAATATATATAAACCGTAATTTTTCCTTTTGTTTCAAACGAATCATATATATATATATATATATATATATATATATATATATATATATATATATATATCTCACCGCAGAGATTTTCCTCAAAACATATGCATCACATTACTCATGCATTTCGTATAACGTGAAAAGTTTATACTATAACATATAACATATCTCTTAAATGCGTTATTGGTGATCCAGAAATTTATTAGTGATGCGGAGTCTCTTATCATGCATTACGCTTTATTACAATGTCATTGGCATAAATCACAACTGGAAAAGCATCGACGCTACTTTCTTTCATGAAAACGATTTTTCATTTTTACAGAGCAAGATAACAACAACAACAACAACAACAACAATAATAATAATAGCATCCCGTACTATTCTAAATTGAATTTTACCATGATTGGGCTCTAATATCACTGTTAAGAATTTCAGAATTGCATCACATGCAAATGTAGTAGAAGCTCCAAAACTTTTAATTAATCCAAATTTCCCATCTGAAGGACAATTCATACAATTAATTTTATGAATAAATAAAAATTTTTCAAAAGTGGATCATGTTGTTGTGGAATAACTTCCATCAAATCTAGGAGGAGATCTAGGAGGAGATGACGAGAATGGGAATGGAGGGAAAGTCAATGAGTGAATGCTACCTTCTAGCATTTCTAAAACCTTAGTCATTGATGGTCTTTCAGAAGGACTAGTCTGTATGCACCACAAACTTACCAGTACCATCTTTTTGAAGATCTTTTCTTCCTCTTCATTTGTAACCCCATCAACTTTTAATAAATGACCAGCTTCTAGACTCTTATAGATATGGTTTGGAAAATATACTTCACTGCTTGTATGAGACACTCCAAAATCAGTACCATTTCTTGCTCCAACCATTTCAAAAACCATCATTCCATAGCTATACACGTCTGATTTGTTGGATACTCTTCCGAAGTTTCGATTGAAGACTTCAGGTGCTGCGTATCCAAAAGTCCCTCTAGCACCAAGCATTGATATAGCACTCTTATCCCTACTGCACAGTTTTGCAAGACCAAAATCAGAAATCTTGGGGCAAAACTTATCATCCAAGAGAATGTTGTGAGGCTTTATGTCAAGATGTAAGATTCTCATGTTACAACCTCCATGCAGGTATTCAAGTCCTCGAGCAATTCCAATTGCTATTTCATATAAAGTTTTCAATTCTAAATTGTTTTTCATGTTAGAAGCTCTTGGATTATAGATGAATTTATCAAGAGATCCATTTGACATGAATTCATATATTAGAGCTCTTTTTGATCCCTTGTAGCAAAAACCCAGCAAACTCACTACATTGATATGGGATGTCTTACTTATGCTTGCAACTTCGTTCATGAAATCTTCTCCATTTTCCTTTGAATCACTTAAAAGCTTAACAGCCACATAACGACCATCGGATAGCTTCCCTCTGTAAACAGATCCATAGCCTCCTTGGCCTAGTTTATCAGCAAATTTATTGGTCATTTTCTTCACATCTGAATAACTATATTTCTTTGTAGCCAACGCCTCTTGCTTCCTCATGAATTCCACAATATGCTGATCATTTTCTGTTGTCTTTGCCTTTCTTCGTATGACATTGCCTATTAATATAATTATGGCTACCAAGGGGACAAGTGGGATCAATAAAGCTGTAATCATAGAAAATTTCTCAGATTACTGTTCAGTGTAACAGTATTCCTAGTGAAACAGAAAATCAATGGCATCAAATTGGATTTGCAAAGATATTGCCTAATTAAACGATACCTTCGAAAAGTTCCACTGGAAGTTTCATGATCTTGTAATAAGAACTTGCGGTAGACTCAAGTAAGTTTTAAACTTGTAACGCGAAACATAAGACGGTGGACATATAATTTACAATAGGACTTCTACGAAGAGACCATGTTGCATCTACTGATAGATGATACGAGTATGAGTATTGTACTGAGCCTGAAACGGCTATGTTGTTAGGATATCTTTTTTTTTAAAAAATTATGCTACGCGTATAAGAACATATATAAGTAAATACTACAAAAATTAAAATATATATATTATTAATATGTGTAATTAAAATTAACATTATAAAATACATCATAAACAATTATCAAACATTTTTTAATTTACCAAGATACTGTTAAGTATAATATTTAAAAGGAAATATCTTTAACTTTTTTGGGTGGCTGAGTTGGGTAACACCAACTTATAATCCAAGTGGGGGCAATTCTCTTCCTTTGGGTTGTGTTAGGCCTTCAACAGTCAACATAGAACTTTGTTGAAACCCAAACCATGGATCACACATGATGATTTAATTATGCTAATATTAGGTCATTACATAGAAGTAATGCACTGTGTAACTTGAGTACAATGTCAAATGAGACAGAACTGTTGCATTGGTGCCTAGATATAATGTTAAATGAGCAAGGTTCCTCATATTTTTCTAGTTGGATATCAGTAAAAAGGCTAGTTCGGGAGAGTATAATTAGGTTTGGTACTTAGAATATCAGTATATTAATAGGTAAATCTTTGTAGGTTATGGATACCAATCATCAGAGAAGGATTAACATTATATATCTTTAAGAAACTATGTGGGTTAGGGAAAGAGCTAAAGAGCTAGACACTATAGGATTTAAACTACGGTACAGAGGAAAAGTTAAAGGAAAGAGTGGAGTTGGTGTTATTATAGACAAGAATTGGAAGAAGAATGTGGTGGATGTAAAAAGGATTGGAGAGAAGATCTTATCTTTAAGATTAATGGTTGCATGGAAAACTATCAATATCATTAGTGCTTATGCACCAAAAATAGGATTGGAGGAACCTTTGAAGGAAAAGTTTTAGGAAGACTTGGAGGGGTTGGTTTAAGGAACTCCACAAGAAGAAAAGATTCTCATCAGAAGGGATCTAAATGGATATGTTAATACTGAGAAAAGGCAATTTTTTAGAGTCCATGTAAGATTTGGTTTTAGAGAACTAAATATGAAGGGGCAATGTAATCTTGATTTTTTGATAGCATATGATTTCAAGATTGTGAACACTTGTTTTAAGAAGGAGGAGGAACATCTAATCATGTATAAGAGTGGAATTTTAAGGTCATAAATTGATATTTTTTTTATAAGGAACTAAAATAGAAGAGTTTGTAAGGATTGCAAAGTGATTTCAGGGGAAAGCCTTGCTACATAACATAAGGTCTTGATCCTTGATATTTATTTGAAAACCTATAACTAGAAAAGACAACAAGTTATGAATCCCAAGATCAAGTGTGACAGCTCAAGGGTAAAAAACATATGACTTTTAAGAGAATATTATTGGAGGAAGGTAATTAGGAAGCACAAGGATGTGGCAATCATATTTAGGATGAGATGGCTAAAAGGGTTAGTATGGTTGCTAAAGCAATCTTAGGTGAAACAAAAGGTTTTGGATTGAAAGATAAAGAATCTTAGTGGTGGAATAAAAGTGTGTAGGAAAAGGTCAAAATCAAAAGTGATTGTTTTAAGGGTTTACATACGTACAACCATGCCGAAAATTAGGAAAGGTATTGGATAGCTAGGAATGAGACCAAGAAGGTAGTGAGTGAGTCACAATCTAAAGCTTTTGAGGAGTTTTATCTAGATCTAGGGATAAAAAGTGGAGAATGAAAGATTTATAAGCTTCCCAAAAAATAGGGAAAGGAAATTAAGAGATTTGAACCAAGTAAGTATTAAGGATGAAGAAGAAGAAGTTCTGCTCATAGATAAATATACGAAAGAAAGATGGAAGAAGCACTTTTATAAGCTTTTCAATGACAGGCCTAGATTGATTAAGGATATGAAAGGAATAGAAATCCAAAAAGACAAAAAAAAATTGGCTTACTATCATAGGATTCAAGTTGGAAAGGTAAAAGAAGCTCTTAAAAGGATGGATAATGGTAAAGCTATTGGCCTTGATGGTATTCTTATTAATGTTGGGAAATGTTTAAGGAAGTAGTGTATCTTTTGGCTTCCTAAGCTATCTAATGAGATTTTAAGGTTTAAGAAAATGCCAAATAAGTGGTGGAGGAGTATTTTGGTGCTTATAGATAAGAACAAAGGAGATATCTAGAGCTATGCAAACTATTGAGGGATAAAAATTATGAGCCACACAATGAAATTATAGGAAAAAAATGATTAAGCATAGATTAAGAGATGAGATTAGGATTATACAAAGTCAATTTGGATTTATACGAGGAAGGCTACAATAAAGGCTATTTATCTTTTATAGGAGTTGATGAAAAGGCATCAGAATAAAGAAGGAGATATACATATGATTTTTATTGACTTGGAAAAAGCCTATGATTGAGTATTAGGAGAAATGTTGTGGAAGGCTATAGAAAAGAAAGGTGTTCATGTGGCATATATTTGGGCTATACAGGACATGTATGATAAGGTAACTACAAGTGTAAGAACTTCTAGAGGCAAGACAAAGGACTTTCCTATAAGTATAGGACTACATCATGGTTCAGCCTTGACTCCTTAGTTGTTTAATCTAGTCTTGGATGTTCTTACCAAGGACATATAAGAGACTATCCCTAAATACATGCTATTTACAAATAATATAGTTTTGATTAAGGAATCAAATGAAGAGGTTAATTATGAACTTAAGCTTTACAGATAGGCATTGGAATCAAAGGCTTTTTGCTTAAGTAGAAGCAAGACAAAGTGTATGTATTGCAAATTTAACAAGAAGCAAGATAGAAGTGATTTGGAGGTAAGAACTGAAGAGCATATCATACCAGAAGTATCTAAATTTAAGTATCTAAGATAAATATTACAAAGCGATGAGGAAAATAATGGAAATGCCACACATAGGATGCAAGCTAGATGGTTAAAATGAAGAAAGGCATCATAGGTTATTTGTGACTACAATGTATCTATCAAACTTAAAAGAAAAGTTTTACGGGACTGCTATACAACTAACTATGCTTATGGTAGTGAATGTTGGGTTTTGAAAGGATAACAAGAACAAAAAATGGGGGCAGCAGAATTGAGAATGTTAAGATGGATTTGTGGTCATATAAGAGAGAACAAGATATCAAATAAATGCATATGAGAGAATATTGACACGACAACTATTGAGGAGAAGATGATAGAAAATCGAATAATGTGGTTTGGATATGTGCAAAGAAAGCCATTGAAAGAACTGGTGAGAAGAGTTGATCACATGATCTTTAACCCTATGAAAAGGTGTAGAGGGAGGTGAAAAGGACATTGGGGAAAATTATAATAAAAGATCTCTTAATAAATAATATTCTTGAAAATTTAGTTTCAAATATAGCCCAATGGTGTCATATAATTTATGTAACTAATCTCACTTAGTAGGATAAGACTTTATTGTCATTATTGTATCTTTAAATTTTGTGAGTGTTAGTTTGATGACTCATCTCTTGTTCATTACTGAAAAAACAGCCTTTAACTTAAATGCATAAAAAAATTATATATATTAATTTGATATGTAATCTTAGGGTACCTAATTGTTAAGTTTTATATTTTTAAATAACTATCCATTTGGTACGCCTGTGATGTAACTAGTACTTGATACGTACTTAATAGGGAAGCGCTTTAGATTTTGAATTACTCATAGAAGAGTATGAATCCAAAAGGTCTCATGGAAAAAAACAAAAAAATAATATCATACCTTTTTCAATTATATTCCCGTCTGAATGTGAAGTATTATGAGCCCTATCAACCCCGTTGTTGCCTTTTTCAGTATGAGTCCCATTAGCCCCTTCGTTGCCATTTTTAGTATGGGTTCCATTAGCCCGATCGTTGCCATTTTCAGTTGTACCCCCACCAGAAGATCTATTAAACTCAGCCCCACTGAAACAGGTGAATTTTCGCGCATCATACCCACATTCTTTATTAGATTGGATGCAGTCATTGCAGTTCTCACTGTCTACAACCCACTGCAAAGGGAAGCCATAATGCAGGGCTTGCTGGAGAGTCATTTGATTCGACATTACGGAGCTAGCGAAGGTTTCAAAAATTGGAATAATAACATGACTTCTGCAAGCATCTTTATACACACCATCATCAACGTAGCCCACAATGTCACCACCACTTCCGCACGATTGGATTGCAAGATCTGATACAGAACCGGAGCAGCCATAGAGTAGCGTCATGTTAACATATCCTCCACCATCAAGGCTGAACACAGTGGGATCGAAGGTAGTGTTCTTGTATTCACTTGGACAGATAGTGTTGGAGTAATCATCCCTAGCAACTGTCAGATTTTGTGTTGATGCGTCAAAACTAAGGAGACGATATTTTATTGAATTCATGGTGAATCTTGATATGTTTTCTTGACAACTTAGCTCCAAATCAGGCCATCCACATTTATAGGGTCTGCTTCCTCCCCAGAAAGGAAACTTGACATCATTAACTCCTCCACAGCTAAAAGACTCCGAACAGTTTTTGAAAGAGTACTCCGCTCCAGCAAATGCTGGGATTATATTGATTGAGAAGAGAGAAGTGATCCAAAGAAATAGCAGAGGTTTCATTCTTGAAGAATTAAGGATGGAAGATGAAGCATAGAGCAAAAGGAAAACGGGAATGATGAAGCTGCATGCACGGTAGATGACTCTATCAGCAAACCAAATATATGTAATTTTCTTTTTTCCAAATGATTTTTAATTTCTAATGTAGATATGGTCTGTGGTGGACCGTGGATGGTACCATGTCATCACTTCAGTTTAATTTGCAAGGGTTTGACGTGAGAGTGTATTTATTTATGATAACGAAAGAGTGGAAGTCCCTGCGACTGCAAACTTTTTGGTAGGAGTTTGGTGGGACAGTGAATAGTAGCGATGATTAAGCCGGAGATTTCATCACAATTGAATACCAAAGAAGACATTGTAAACTACTCAGTCCTCACTCTCTATTTTCTCCCGAGAAAGGAAATAACGTCAGGGTCCGTTTTGGAGTAAAAGTTAGGGCATTTAAAATTTGCTCAGCATGAAATTTCCCGGAAGAAGAAATCTAATTAAGTTAATGTTTTGCATACTAAAAGTAGGGCTTTCCTTTTTTTTTTTATTAAGTTATTAGTTAGATGTTGAGCAGAAAATAGTTTAGATGGTATAAGTGAATGAATTGTAACACTCAAAATCATGTGTGTTAAATGAAAATTTGTAAAACCATGTAATTGGGTAACGTGTAATTTTTTCCAATATTAAATAAACTGAACAATTCACATTTTATAATTATAATTATAAATACAAATGAAGCTATTATCGTTGTCATATGTCTTCAAATTACCGTGTCTATATGTTATTCCATTAAATCCCATTCCTCGGATTCTCACAGTAATTTGTTTCATCTCTTCAAAATATCTTCTCTATTTTGAAAGGAAAATATTTACTTATCCACGCGTTTGTTAAGAATGATGATTACCTACTTTTCTGATAATTATTAGGGAAATACTTGATACACTATCTCGTGGAACTAAATTGCAGTTCACAAACACAGTTACGGACTACATTGCATTTGTAATTTTGCATTGCAATAACTGTATTTTTTCGCATCGTAGCAAAATTGTGATCGTAACTATTGTTTTAAAATCCTGCACTATCTTCTGAAAAGTGTATTATACATTCCTTTTCAATAAATAGTGCAATTTGCATTGTTTATAGAATTATAATTTTCACTGCCTATAAAAAAAAGAGTAAATAAGAAATGAATTCACTAAAATGATAGTTGTATTACTCTTATTATTATACGTAGAACAGATTCCTCCAAAATCTTATTCTGGACTAATAGCGTAATTTATACTAACTTATTTTCTATGCTATACGTAGATGACTAATTGCGGAAACCAAATATATATATATATATATATATATATATATATATATATATTCCAAATAATTTTAATTACTAATGTAAATATGGTCTAAGGTGGGTGGTATCATGTCATCAGTTCATCTTAATTTATATGACTTTGATTTGTGTGTGTATTAATTCATGATAATAAAAGGGTGGAAGTCAAACGTTTTGGTAGGTCTTGGATAGCACTGTGAATAGTAGCTATGATTAAGCCGGAGATTTTATCATGATTGAATACCCAAAGAAGATATTATAAACTACTCCGTCCCCAGTCTTTACTCTCTATTTTCCCCCGAGAAAGTAAATTAAGTCAAGGTCTGTCTTGAAGTAAAAGTTGGGGCATTTAAAATTTGCTCAGCGTTAAATTTCCCAAAAGAAGAAACCTAATTAAGTCCATGTTTTGCATACTAAAAGTAGGGCTTCTTTTTTTCTTTTGTTAATCTGCGAAGATTGAAGTTATTGACAGCACTGAAGTATATGTAGATTTGAACGCAACATTCTAAATTTGGATTAGGGATATCATAATCAGAGGAGAAAAATACTGATTACCTCCCTAATTAAAATTTTCATGACTATCAAATTTAAGACATAAAATTTCAAATGTTACACTTAATTAGGGGCCGAGTTAAGACAAAACTAACGAGCAGCTTGAAACAAAATTTATTAAGAATTATATAATTTTTTTTTATTTTTCGAGTGTCTAAGTTTAAATTTTTTGAAGAAACAAATAATAGAAACATAAAAGATTTTTCATAAATTTTGCCAACTTTAGAGTGATCAAAGCCAACCCCACATGTTATCGTGGTCTCGCCACAGCACTTAATCCTTAAAGTATGCAAAATCCTGAAATTAATAGTAAAGTAGTCAAAATTAACCCTAACCTGTGTGAGAGTTAGAACCACGTTAGCCCTTCCATCATCTAAATATTATACGCAAAAATGTAGATATGGTAGATGTTAGTTTTTCAAGGTATATATAAGATGAAGGTCATACACATAAACAATATAGAGTTTTCTATATACTAGATGCTGTGCGGGTTAATGTCCCCAACGTTAGCATTCAACCTCCAGCTTCTTCGTTCTTGCGTTCTAAGTACAAAAGAACGATGCAAAATATGAAAGAAGGGATGCACGTGGTCCGCATCTGAATTAAGGTGTTAGTTATCACTTCCACCAAAGGTTTCGATATTTTGGATATTTAAGGAAATTAAGTATTATATTTAAATTTTAATGTACTAAAATTGATACTAGTACAAACCTTGAAGAGTAATCTGAATTTTTCCCTAATAAAAGAATAAAATTAAATTTGCTACTTTTTAAATCAATAATTAATATGAAAAGACCTAAGTTTTGACATAAAATATATAATCGAATGACAAATTATGTAGATTATAATTATTGAAAGGAATTTTTTATTTGAACGATTCTAGAAGTTGAATTGTCCAGAAGACTAATTCCACGATAATTAATTGCATACTGTATACTTTTCTATCCTATTTACACGTTATTCAACAAGTCAAGTTAGTAGACTATGGAAGGAAAGAGCTTTAAGAATGGGGGATAAAAATAAGATGTCCTCTTACGTACTTAAAATTTGTTCGATTTGGAACTTTTTACTATACTTTATATTCTGTATATCAAAATTCAGTCTATATATTGAGTCTTGTTTTAACTCCAAAGTGACCTTTCTGCAAAGCATTTTTTTCTTCCTCTTCTCCATGAAACCATAAGAATACGTCTTCAAATGATCATCGATAGAGAATATTTTTATAATATAAGAATTGAGGGATTCAACAACAAATTTTAATTTTATATTGAGGATCATTTAGTAACTTGTCATGTTCAAAATAACAAATTAAATGCTTGCGCCAATCTTCCTTCTCAATTTCAAAGAAAGATACAAAATCCAGCCTTTCCTCATAATCTTTAGCTTCATTTCAAAAGTAGGAATGACTATCCGTCTATGGCACACATGCTTTTTTTACATCAATGTTTATATGTGATAATGACAATTACAACCCTACCTTTTAGTGCCACGCTTACACTCTATATATAGTATCTCTTATCACTCTCCTTACCAAGGGAAGACTCACTAATACTCTCTTATACTTTTACTTCTACATCCTCTTACTCATACTAACTTAAGCATTGTTGTGTCTTTTCTTTGTTTTGTAGGTCTCCCACTAGGATCCCGCTCTTTAAGGTTTTGTCAATATGCACTAATGTCAAGGCCAAATAAGCTAAAGCATTAGCTTGCTTATTTTTTCTTTGTAGTACATGGACTATTTGTTGGAAGTATGAATTAAAAATCCTAAAATATACAATTGATCATAACAAAATTATGAGCGTACCTAGTGTATAATTTGATGAGGCCATAACTGATCTAATGATGATGATAAGTATAATTACAACCTACTTCACCCCTTAGGTTATCTGGATAGAGAGAAAAGGGAGAGAAAAATTTTAGAGTGGGAATCCTTATTTTTCATCACAAAATAATAACCCTAATATCTTTATTTAAGTTCAGACTTGTGATAGGAACTACTGACTACTAAAGGGCTGTAGGTTGGGATCTCTATCCATATGGGCTTGTGCATAATCCAACTTATCACGAATCATACACATTAAACTAGGGCCCAATCTATTCTATGCTTAATGTTAAAACACAAAAATAATTGTTTAAATAAATATTCCAATAATTAATTAATGCTAATCCATATAATATTTCTAATAAAATTAATTATTTTATTTTTAAATACAATAATTTTCCACTTAGATAGCATTAATTAATTATATGGAATAATTGAAACGTCAATAATTAAGTAATTAGTTATACATTAAGTTATAAACTTAATTCAAAGAATGAGACTACATAGAATTACTGAATCCGATTAGGAGACAAGTGATATAATATCTCATAATCTGAAAGGAACAGAATAAAGTTTAGTCTTTCGACTATAGCTCAGAAGAGAAACAACTTAAAATCATTGAATCCGATAGGGAAACAAATGATTTATATATGTATAAGATATATTACCAATGTTTTAATATCCAAACTAAGCAATAATTACATAAGTTGAATGAGACCATATAGAATCACTGAATTCGATAGGGAGACAAGTGATGTAAAATTAATGTCTCATAATCCTAAAGTAACTGGATATATATATATATATATAAGATTAGTCTTTTGACCACAGCTCATAAAAGAAATAACTCAAAATCATTGAATTCGATGGGGAAACAAATGATATATATATGTATAAAACATATCACCAATATTTCAATACGAGCAATTACTAGTTACAGACATCATTAAAATAAAATAAGCATATCTCAAACTCCCACTAAACTAAGGCTTCATTAAAAGATTCAACAAGAGCTATATGAGTTACTTGATTTTAAAATACTCTTATATGTAAGCCTTAAGTCAATGAATCCCTAGCATGTCTCCACTAGGGCTATTTTCAATGCGAGTTTGAGGTTCAACAATCTTCACTACAGCAAAAAAGACTTTTAGCGGCGACATTTGTCGTCGCTAAAAAGTTCTCGGTTGTCGCAAAAGAAAAAGTCATCGTTAAAAATGTCGTCAGTGTAGATTCGTGCTTGAAGAGATCATTAGTGACGACAATTTGTCGTCGCTAAAAGATTGACCTTTTGCAACGACAAAGTCGTCCCAGAGAACAATTTCAAATTTCAAAAAAATTTGAAATTTGATTTTTAGGTCAAGCTTTCAGCGATGACTTATGACCTACAGCGACGACAATTGTCGTCGCTAAAAGTTTTTTAATTTTTTTTCAAAATTTAAAATCAAATTATCGTATATTTCAAATTATATGTTCTTTATTTTAATTTACTTGACCCATTTAATAATTTATTTAAATTTAATTTAATTTATTTTAATATAAATTATACAATTATAATATATCAATAGTATTATTAATAATGTTTAATAATTTGATCCAACATAAAAAATTAATACTCATAAAGCAATGGTAAAAATAATATTTATATAAATAAACTAATATATATACATCATCTATGTAAATGTGCACACATAGAAAATATAAAAATACATAAACAAAATATACTATAGGGAAGTAGGGAGGTGCAAAATCACAGTGCACCGTGGTCATCGTCATCGTCGTCATCATCATCATCATCATCATCATCCTGACTACGAGGATGATAAAATGACGTTGGCGGCTGAGCGGTAGGTGCAGGCGCAAATCTACTCAGCCTAGGCGGTGTAGCAGCAGCAAATGGAGGCGGCAGTAGGACGATACCCTGCTGTCTAAGGATCGAGGTCATCTCAGTGAGATAAGTCCCAAACTGCTGCTGCATCTGCTGCTGCTGCTGCATCTGCTGCTGCTGCTGCATCATCTCCTGCTGCTGTATAATCTGCTGTTGCTGCTGATCAAGCCGTTACTGCTGCTGCTGAATCAATAGCTGGCTCTGCTCAACCTGCTCCCGACTCTGGTGTAACTGCTCCTGCAACTCACCGACCTGAGACACGGTCTGTGAGCTCGTCAGCATGCTAGAAGTCCCCATCGATCGATAAGTCTGACCAGCAAGTAAACGCCCAACAGCCTTCCTGTACCCTCGACGAGTGTCAAATACCTCATCGGCGATGGCAGCCTCATCTAACTGTACAGGAGTCATAGGCAAGCTAGTGGATGATACACTAGATTGTACATGCTGAGTCATGAGCTCAGTCATCCTCGCCTTAAATTATTAAAAAAAAGTAATAAGAAATCTATCTTAGAATATATATTTGTAAAATTTTATTTAAATTATGAAATTCAAACAACTTATATATTGCCCCTGAGGGATCGGATGCACCCACTCCCCCGACCAGTATGTGTGTCGGTCCTTAAAGTTATCGGGCACCAACTGCAGCTCACCAGTATCTTTGTTTCTCTATTCAATTTTTGCAACAAAAAAAAGGATAAAGGGTAGTAATGCTATTTAACAAATGGATATATTTAAAAAAGATAGAAAAAATTTAAATTACCTTATCAAAGCGATGTGCAGCAATAGACTTTGACCCATGCCGGTCATTCACGACCTTCTGTGCTCTATTATTTGTATTTCTTGCAGACAACTCCTGCAAATTAAGAGAAAAAAGTTAAATTTTAATGTTCACAATCTACTAATTATGAAATACTGATATAATACTATAAAATATCATACTTACCCTGTACTCGTCACTATCAAAGAAATCCACACATCTCTGCCATGTCTGCGGTGAGACAGACCGAGGCACACAACGTCGAGCTCGATCCAAGTCATACTCCTCGTATCGATCACCTCCATGCTCTAAGAAATACTTATTCAACTTGTACTTCCAATCTCAGTACAGGTCGGCAGCAGTCCGCATCAAACCAGAGAGTGCTCTATCCCGATCACCCTCGGAGATGCCCTGGAACTCGAAATAGGACTGCATTATAAAACATTTAATAAATTTATAAGTCATATATTTAGAAATTTCAATCTCAAAGACATTAATTTAAAAGGAAATGGATACTTACGCAAACCTCCTGCACAACTCTATCTCGAATCTCCTGAGGTACAGCCCGCCATGACTTATAACAGGGCGGCACGTAGGCGCGGATCATGCTGCCAATATCACGAGGGAGATGACTGGCATTCTCACCAACCGCATGCCATGTACCAGTTGTATCAAACTGTACAGGCACCGGTCTGCCTCCACCCCTGCCAATCTTCTCATGCAGTCTTAGGGACCTATTCGGCCCCCTCTTCTTAACAGGTGCTACTTTATTTAATAAAAAAAATATTAACAAAATAAACATAATATTTAATCAAGCTTAGGTATGCACAATTAATAACAAATACCTGAGCCCTGACACTAAGATGGAATACGGCTGGGTCGCTCTGGTGGGTCGCCTCCAGCGTCACCTCCGTGATATCGTGCCTCGACATCCGCCATAACTAAAATAATACACATCATATAAGTAATTAAAAAGAACTCAATGTCCAATTGAAGGATGAAATGGTTCAATCTCTTACAATCACATTTATTATTTTAATAATCATGCTTGCACAATTATGAGTTGTAGTTGTAGTTTGAATATGTTATTTTTTCCTAATCAGAATCAGTGTCGGTGAACCTAACAGACTGATGGTCATCGGATTCTCCTTCATTATCAGATTGTATGGGCTCCTCATCCATATAATCATCAATTGTTTCGTCTTCAAGGCTCTCATCATCATCGATGAAGGTGTCTTCTCCATGAGCACCAGGTCCAACATTCCTGTGCGTTGGAACGATTGAAGGACTATTTCTTTCATTACCTAGATGTACTAGATCGAAATCTTCCAGATCAACTCTGTGGTTGAAGTTGGACGAGTTACTATCCTGCAGAAATAACAAGTCTTGTGCATTATCTCCATCACTGAGTAGATCCCATATATCGCGATGCACCATATTATGGACAACCCTCCAATTTGGTCCATTAAGGAGATCCTCGATATAAAACACTTGTTTTGCTTGAGTAGCAAGTATGTAAGGATCATCCTTGTACCATTGTCCGTTGATGGAGATACTTGTGATATTCTTGTCAGTATAAACTTTCTTCTTTGTAGGATCAGTGTCATACCACTTGCATTTAAATAAAGTCACATTGTACTTATTTAAATAAGTCAACTCAATTATTTTTTCCAGTACACCATAAAATATGTTGCCATCAATCCCGGGAATAGAAATGCCACTATTTTGCGTTTTATGCTTCTCATCCCGAGCTTTGGCTACAAAACGTACTCCATTCACAATACACGCAGAGTATACCATGTTAGTGAAACTGGGACCGGATGCTAATGACAGTAACTCTTCGGTAGCCTCTGGGGAACCGTTCCTATGTAAATAGTACATCTACAAAAGTAGCAATTATTCCAAGAATTAAATTAAAATATCAACAAGAGAAATGAACAATATTTAAGATATCCGTTCAATGGATTTGGGAAGAAAAAAATCCTTACCTTCGAGTAAAACCAGGAGGGGAATTTGGTTCTCTGTAAGTTATCAATATCTTCAGCACCACTTCGTTCGAGTTCCAATCGATGCTCACTGTAGAACATAACAATCTTAGTCTATTGTAATCACAAAAGGGAGAAGAACATAACTAAAGTTTAAGATACTCACTGGAGATATTTTTCAATCTCAGTACAATTATTCAAGATGTACCATACTGCAATATCCCGATCCTTCCTATCGAAATGAGAAATTATCTTCTTCCCTATCGGTCGACATTGGGACTGGAACACCGACAATGTCCTTCTTGTTTGACTAGGTGTTACATCTTGATTTCTATCAGAGTGGTTGAATCTAGTTTCCACTCCTTCCAAATACAATGAGAAAAACATTAACGCCTCACAACAATATATCCTTCTGCAATTGAACCCTCCGGTCGAGCACGATTTCGAATGTAATCCTTTAACTTTTTTATATACCTCTCATATGGATACATCCATCGAAAATGAACGGGTCCTCCTTCCAATGCTTCGTCTGGCAGATGCATCACCAAGTGAACCATTATGTCAAAAAATGCTGGGGGGTATATCCTCTCAAGCTTGCACAAAATTATGATAATGTCTTGTTTGGCTTGCAGAATATCCTCCCTGTTAAGAGTTCTAGCACATATTTGACTAAAGAAATTGCATAACTCGACAAGTGGATATGATAATTCCTTTGGCAAAAAAGCCCAGACACCTGGTCCTAACAGTCTTTGCATAATAACATGACAATCATGTGATTTCAACCCCTTTAACTTCAAGTCACGATCTGTGACATTTTTACTAAGACTCCCAGCAAAGCCATCTGGAAATTTCACATTCTTTATATACTAGCAAAATCGTTTTCGCTCTTCTTGGTTAAGCGTATATCCAGCATGTGGCTTGAAAAGTTGACCCCTCTGCTCATACAGATGCAAGTTCGGCCTTATCTTCATGTTTGCCAAATCTCGTCTTGCATTATCTGTATCCTTTGTTTTGTGCTCAATCTCCAATAATGTACCCAAGATGCTATCACATACATTTTTCTCGACATGCATGACGTCAATGTTATGCCTTTAGTTCATTGTTGGCCAATAAGGAAGATTAAAAAATATACTTCTCTTGCTCCAATTAAGTTCGTCGGCACCTCTCTTTCGCTTTACACCACCAAATTCAACATGTTTTCCTGGAAGTCTCTGTGGCACTCTGGCCAACTGTTCCATGATAACATTATTGGTAAGAGGTCGAGGAGGGGGTCTCCTCTCCGACCTTCCATTGAATTCCTTCATATTTCTCCATGTGTGACTTCTTGGAAGCCAACGACGATGACCCACGTAAGCTATTTTTCCTCTAACTCGAATCGACGGAGTATCCGAATTACATGTAGGACATGCTTTGTATCCTTGCCCGCTCCATCCGGATAGACTACTTCGAGCAGGAAAATCATTAATAGTCCAGAGCAATGCTGCCCACATATTGAACACCGTATTTGTATTTGCATCTCGAGTTTCAACTCTTCTCTCCCAGAGATCCCTCAACTCTTCTACGACCAGCTGTAAGAACACATCGATATCTTTACCTGGCGATTGCGGCCCTGGGATTAATAGGGTCAACATGAAAAAAGATTAGTTCATGCATATCCATGGTGGCAAGTTGTAAGTAGTCATAACCACTGGCCACATGCTATAAGATAGGTTCCTATCACCAAAAGGATTAAATCCATCTGCACTTAAACCTAACCTGACGTTTCATGGGTCAGCGGAGAAATTAGGATACCTCTTATCGAACTCCTGCCAAGCTTTTCCATCCACGGGATGTCGCATTACTCCATCTTCTTTTGATTTTCCAGTGTGATGCCATATCATGTTTTTTGCAGTATGTCTCGACCGATATAGACGCTGTAGTCGAGGAGTTAAAGGAAAATATCGAACCACTTTTTAGGGCACCTTTTTTCCTTTTGTAGTTTTATTTACCCATCGACTCTCCCCACAAATTGGACAATTATCTTTAGAAGCATGATCTTTCTAAAAAAGTGCGCAATCATGTTTGCATACATGGATTGATTCATACCCCAACCCCAACTTATTGAGCCATTTCCTTGCACCATAGTACGAATCAGGCAATTTACTATCGTTTGGAAGTGCCTCTTTTAATAATCGAAGAAGAGCATCAAATGATTTGTTTGTCCACTTATGCAGAACCTTCAAATGCATAAGTTTGACAAAGAAGTTCAATGCTGAAAATGCTGTGCAACCTGGATACAACTCTGTTTCTACTTGCTCGAATAGGTTATTACAGTTACTATATTTTGTTCCAATGTCTTCGTCAGCCGCATTCTCACACCTGTACTCGTCATTGTGAAAATCAACTTCAGTTGCCTCAGGGCCAATGAAATCATGTATAATATCTGCCAGCTCATCTCTATTGTTAGGAGATATCCCACTAGTTCCTCTAGAAGTCGAAACATCTGCTTCACCGTGATGTACCCAATTTATGTATAATGGATGAAATCCATTATCTATAATATGCGCCTCCAATGTTAGTAATGGCTGGAATATTAAATTCACATATTTTTTGCATGGACATCTTACCATACCCCTTTCATTGGCAAAGTTTTTGGCTCTTTGAACAAATCTTACTACACCATTCCAATACTCATCCGACAATCGATTTGGTAGATGAATCCAACTTTTATCGACAGACATTGTATCACTGAACAGGAAGAAAATTGTTGTAGGTGAAATAAAGTATGTTGATTAATATTTGACAGTCACCCTAAATGCACTGTATCACTCCAATTTTAAAGGGTAGGATCCTATCCCATTCGAGATATTTCTATAGTTATTATTTTTTTCAATTTATCCACGCTCATCGATTGACTCATGTAGAAATTTTGGCAGCATTTCCCTATGGTTCTCCAAGTGCCTAAACTATACACGTGTATAGTTTATACCCGGAGAACAGTTAGGATGCTAAGATATTTCCACAATATCAAACAAGAGCCCGATAAATTGTTAATAATAACTACATGATAATATCTCAAACTGTCCAACTTTTTAGGACAATTCAAAGGTTGATTGATGTTCAGAAAACATCCAACCCTTGAACGGGTCTAAGCTTATAATTTAAATGTAAATGCAGTTCTATTTTAAATTATTGTAAAAATATATTTACAATAATTAAAATTAACAATACAACATTTTATGAGTATCGTTGTTTAAGTGTCAGTACTGTTATTTACGTAACTTATTATGTAGATTATTGATTTTTCTAAATATTCATAACAACCGTTATGTTTCACAATAATTAAAATTATTGTAAAAATATATTTACAATAATTAAAATTAACAATACAACATTTTATGAGTATCGTTGTTTAAGTGTTAGTACTGTTATTTACGTAACTTATTATGTAGATTATTGATTTTTCTAAATATTCATAACAACCGTTATGTTTCACAATAAGCTTCTAGGAATTCAAAAGTATCATCTACTTTACTATATTGATAAGGTGCACAATTCAGCTTCATTATAGAGAGGTGTATACTATGAATACGGACTTCCTAGTTGTAAATTTAAGTAAGTTTAGTTTTATAAGGTGTATATTATTTATAGGATGCACAATTCAGCTTCTTTATTTAAGTAAATGTTATTTTATCCAAGAGGGGGGTGATTTTCATGCGAACTTCCTAGTGTTTTGAAAATTTTAATTTTTATATAATGCAAATATCATAATTTGGATTGTTAGGGTTTTATTTTTATGTAGTCTCTAGTTTAATTGAATTTTTCTTAGTATGTGGTGTAAATAATACAATTTAAATTGTTAAGTTTCAATCTCAATTAAAAAAGAGATTATATTATTGTAATCTCTTATTTTTTAAGATAGATTTATATATTTATTCTAATTTTCTATCTTACATTATCTCATCGAATCTAATAAGTTTGAAGTTTCCTAAATTGCATCATAAATTTTATATTTTGTGTACGAACTTCCTAGTTATAAATTTAAGTAAGTTTAGTTTTATAAGGTGTATATTATTTATAAGATACACAATTCAGCTTCTTTATTTAAGTAAATGTTATTTTATCCAAGAGGGGGGTGATTTTCATGCCAACTTCCTAGTGTTTTGAAATTTTTAATTTTTATGTAATGTAAATATTATAATTTCGATTGTTAGGATTTTATTTTTATGTAGTCTCTAGTTTAATTGAATTTTTCTTAGTATGTGGTGTAAATAATACAATTTGAATTGTTATGTTTCAATCTCAATTGAAAAAGAGATTATATTATCGTAATCTCTTATTTTCTAAGATAGATTAATATATTTATTCTAATTTTCTATCTTACATTATTTCATAAAATCTAGTAAGTTTGAAGTTTCTTAAATTGCATCACAAATTTTAAATTTTATGAATAAAATATCATAACTATTTTATCCTACATTATTCTAAATGAATAATCTACACATATATTGTATACTTCAAAATTGTAAATTGAGAGATGCATATATAATAATAATCAAATTTATATTTATAAAATTAATGCTAAGTTAAATTTACATAAATAAATTTAAAATTTACAATATGCAAAATTAAATAATACAAAATTTCATATTAAATTAAACATACTATTAATTTCATTAATTCATTGTAAACTATTTGAATAAATTAAATATATTAGTACACAAAAAAATTATACTTTTCTATTTACATACCTCAATGGTAAAAATCTACTGATCAACTCTGAATACTCTTCATGAACTAAGTAAAGTGCTAATAATAACTAACAAATTAAAAGATATAACATACAAAATTAATACATATCAACATATATAAAAAATAAATATACTAAAATTAAAAAAAATTAAAAGAGAGAGAGAATTTAGGAACTTACCTCAGGTCCAGAAATTTCAAACGCGCAAATGAGGAGGGAGGAGGCGAGGGGAATAAATAGCCTGCGCCTGCTTTCAGCGACGATAAAAAAATTCGGTCGTCGCTGAAGCTTTTAGCGACGACCAAATTTTTTTTCAGTGACGACAATAAGTTTTATTTTCACCGATGACAATGTCGTCGCTAAAGCCATTGTCGTCGCTGAAAATTGGACTTTCAGCGATGATAGAGTCATTGCTGAAAATGTTGTTCTTTCTGCGACGACTATGTCATCGCTGAAGGGTCAGTTTTCAGCGACGACAAGTGTCGCCGCTGAAAGTCCAATTTTCAGCGACAACTATATCGTCGCTGAAGGCCAAAGTTTTTTCAAAAAATTATTAGGCCTTCTGCGACGATGTTGTCATCGCTGAAAACCTGGCATTTTCAGCGACGACTTTGTCGTCGCTGAAAGAAAAAATTTCCCGCCTGTATGCCAAAATTCCCCGCCCAAATTTTTTTAGGCTTTTAGCGACAACTTTTGTCGTCGCTAAAAGCCTACTTCTTCCCGCCCCCCAATTCTGTTCACTCTGAAAAGTTTTTTCATTTTTTCCGACAACAATAGTCGCCAGAAATACCTTTAGCAATGACCAAAATTTTGTCGCTGTTAAAAGTGTCGTCGTTATTACTGCTTTTTGTTGTAGTACTTCTCTCTCTAACGAACAAGAATTTAACATCAAAATATTCAATACGACTAGAATTCCTATGGTTTAGAGAGAAGCACACAATAGAAGTATTATCACAATAAAATTAGTAGAGATTGTGATATAAAATTTACCAATTGCATGCCAGATATCAACTTCCTCAACCATACAACCTAATAAGTGGCCTTATATATGCGATAAACTCTGTTTCCAAAGTTGAGGTAGCTGTGAATGTCTATTTAACACTTTTTATGAGATAGCTCCTCCAGACATCATAAAGATGTATCCAAATATTGACTTACGATCATCTATATATAAGGCATGATCAGAATCTAAGTAATAATTATATTCAAGTAAATTAGATCGTCTACAAGTCAACATATAATTCATAGTATCTTAAAAATACTACATTACTAACTTGGTCGCTCTCTAATGATCCATCTTAGGGTTATTTGATAATCTTTCAAGCACACTAATAGCAAAAGCTATATTTAAACAAAAGCAGACCAGTGCATACATAAGATTATCAATAGTGAAAGCGTAAGAAATCTTGTCTATTTTAAATCTTTTAAACATCCGTTCAATCCAATTGGCTTGGTACAAACCTAAAATACTATAAGTTTTGTTACAATGGATCTAAACTCAATGGCTAGCTAATCAAGTTATTCAACATAAGGATCTTTATTTATCTAAATTGGACTGTCAACATTGTCTCCTCTAATGGTGAGGGAATCTAAACAAGTATAAGTAGAATAGTGGCATTGTCACATAAATTGATAGCCCTAAGCATCAAACTCCCACTATCCAAGTCATCCTCAAAATAAAATGTCCAATTAAACTCAATGATCTTGGTACTATAAAGAAAATTTGCAACCTCTTGATCTAGTTTAATTTCTTTAACAAGGGATTATAAAGTCTTATCTCTACTTTATAACTCCACAATTAAAAGTTTTAAGATATGAGAATTAAAGTTTAACAACACACCTTTGTTTTACCAATCCTTCTAATCTCTCTAGAAAAAAGGGCTTAAAAAACAATCCCATAAAATGGAAGATTTCTAACTCATTCTAGGTTATTTATGCCTAATCATGACATTGATAGGAATATAAAAAGATACAATAGGAAAATCTTTCAAATTCAAAAGGTACAGATCATTTTGTAAGGTGGCATACTAAAATAGTAAAATCATAATAAATTTTCTTTGTCAAAAGGAATAACTACAATTATTGAAATAGAACTAGAAATTAAATTTTAAAGAAATGCATAAATGACATAATTCAAATTAAAAGTGTCCAGAAGATAAACATAAAGAAAAAATGATCCTATGTAATTAATTTTATCCTACTTCTTACTACTCTCAATACAGTCTCTTCCATCTCACTTGGGATCCACTTGTTTCTGAGCCCCTTCTTGCTCATGCTTGTTTTTTAGCTTATAACATTGAGACTTTTTATGTCCAGGGATCTTGCAATAATTATACTTGCTCTTAAATTTCTTTTGTTGTCCTTTGCCCTTATCACCACTTTTCTTAAACTTAGGCTTTCCATATATTTGTGTCTCTGGTTTCTTTCCTCTTTTATCATTTTCACCTGACTTATTATTGAAGTCCTAAGATAAGTAGTTGATGAAATGTGGTTGTGGATTACTTTTCATAGTCTCCTCCTCTCAAGTTACTATAGAAATCATCTAGTCTATTGTCCACTCTCCCTCTTACGAATTATATGAAGTTCTCGGGTAACTATATTCAACTGGCAATGACTAAAGTACTCTATAGACCAAAGTACTCTCTCTTAGATCAACACCATATGATCTCAGCTTATTATAGTAATGAATCATCTTCATGATGTGCTCTCTGACACCCAAAACTCCATCATAATGAGTGTTGTCAAGCATGGAGAGATAATAGACTTTTTGAGTCTTGTTAAGTTTCTTGAATTTTTCACCAACAGCTTTCATGTACTCCACAGTAGTGTCCTTATCTGGGATACTCTCTTTAATTTCCTTTTCAATTGTGAACTTAATCACCGCTAAACAAATCTAGTTCGACTCATACCATTATTTGTAATAGGTCTTATTTACAGCATTAGACTCAGGTAAGAGATCAGCCGACTTTAGTTCTCTAAGAGCTAAATTCTCCTTAGAGATTGTCAAGTACATGTTCAAGGACTCTCTCCATTCATCATAATTTATTCCATTAAGAGTCCTTATCACAGATAGTTGTTAAAAGACCGAGACTGATGCAACAGGATTGGAAAATTATTAATTATGCATGCACAACATAATTATAATATAACATTTCTAATTAAACAAATCAATCAAAAAATTATATAACAAAGTGGTATCAAAATTACATGTATTGTATGATTTGGCTTGTACAAGAGTTTACATAAGAATGTAATCAATATAGCCATATCGATAGGGTACAAGAAATATTGAAATATTATAATTACTGCATGCTTATTCTAAGGAATCTAAGCCTTAAAATTATATTAACAATGTTACACCGATAGGGTGTATCCATCATCAATACAATGTACTTCTAAATATCTTAGAAGGATATTATTTGAATGGAAAATAGTCTTATTATATCCATAATCTATCACTGATGTGAAATAAATGGCTTTAGGTGTCTTTATATGTATAAAATTACATAATTAAGGGCTCAAAATTTATCTTATATACCTATGTTTACAATTAGGGAGAGTGACAACACACTAAGCTCAGAAAAAAAAACAAAGAATGTTCATGAATTTTTTTAGGCAAAAATTCCATAAATAAAATACATTTTTATACAATATAAAATTTAAAAAATTCAAAATAAATATTTATTAGCATCAAAAAATTCTAAAGAATTTACTTAAAGGTAGAAAACAAAATCCTACACAATTGGGTCAATAATAGGCCTCAAAGGCCTCGTGCATTTCCTACACGTGCCTACATGCGCACAGGCCTACGCATTGGTTTACAAGGGACTGTTTGGTCAATTGATTTGCGTGTGACACACATGCGCGGTCAGCTACAGTCAGAAAAGCTGATCGCATGGGAACACTTTGTAGTCAAATGCTTGGCGTGTGGATTTCACGCGCATCAGAACCTAGCACTTTTGACTAGATAAGCTTTAAAGTTTTTCATGCATTTTGATTAGCCTTATTGCATTCAAACCATATATCTTTTTTAATAAGTTAGTAAAGGGTTGACATCTTTTGATTAAATTTAAGATGAATCCACATATGTAAGCGAGCTTCCATTAAAGGTTTTTTAACTCATGAATATTCCTTGGTTTTGGCATCTTCATGATAGCATTGATCTTCAATTCATCAAATTTAATTCCATGATGTTGCATAATAAAACCTAAAAGCTTCCCATATAAGGATTTATCTTTAACTGGTGTTGACAAAGGCATCCAAACACCATTATAAAATCTTCTAAGTAGTGAGTCTTCTTTTCTGAATTCACTACCAATTCATTAATGTAGCATTTGACAATTTTGGGAAGCAAATCATTAAAGATCTTTTGCATCACTCTTTGATAATGGCTCCTTCATTCTTTAATCTAAAAGGCATAACTTTTTAGCATTGTACTTCCATTAGGAGTGATAAAAGTTATGAGCTCTTAGTTTATTAGTGTTATAATGATCTAATTATAAATAGAGAATCCATCCATGAATGAGAGTCTTATTATCACTAATAACATTAATAGTGACCTCAATAATTAGAAAAGGAAAATCATCTTGGGCGCATGCCTTATTCAAATCCTAGGAAGTTAACAAAAATGCATACTTGCTTATTTTTCTTCCTTACAAGAATAATGTTAGAGATCCATGTTGGATTCTTAGCCTCTCAATTGAAGCTGACATCAATTAGCTTATTGGATTCATTATCAATTTGAGGGATGAGCCCAAGATGAAAATGACATTGTGACTACTTTACAAGTTGGATATCATGCTTTACTAGTAAAGGTGGAAAAAAATTAGACCACTTATTAAGGGCTTATGGTCCATCTTACTTTTAGCCTAACATAACCTAGCTTCTTTTCCTAAACAAGTTAGGCTAAGGCTGATAAATAGACCTATTAAAATAAATAGGTAAAGCCTATTTTTGGTAGGTTTAGCTCATACTATTAGGCTAACTTATTTAATAATTAATATATTTATATATCATATCATATATAATGTATACATTTATAAAATATACATATATATGATATTAATATAATTTTGATATATGCAATTATAAATATAAACCTAATTTAATTATAGGTTTATTTTTACTTGAAGATTTATTTATGTAAGTAAGCTTTTAAATTGGCTTACAAACTAGGCTAAGATTTTTCAATAGGCTAATTTGAGCCTACATTTTGATCTCATATAAGTAATAAGACAAACCTAGGCCAATAATTTACAAAGGAAGCCCAACCAATTTAAAGTAAAGTCTAGGCCAACCTAGCCTATTTCCACCCCCTAATTCACTAGTAGGTGATGAATTGCAATATTCAGGTTTAATATGGACATTTCTTTGCATGAATAAGTAAAGACATCTTGGAACTTTCACAATAATTTTATGCATATTTTGTTTTCTTGCGGCATAAGATTCTTATTTAAGAAAATTGGATAAGGATTAATTTTAAAGCCAAGATTGACTTCTTTCAATTTATCAATGGTATCATGGAAACCTACCTCTAATTTTGGTGGGATAATTTCTCCTTCAATTGGAGATTCTTCATCATTGGTGTCAATTATTGTTAGAAAATTAATAGAAGCATCTTCAATGTCATCAAATGTTCTAATGTAGTGATTATAGCTCATTTTCATCCATTTAATACATCATCAATAGTAATAACAAATTTTGTATGGCACTTCACTCGCAAAGGTACAAGACTCACTATAATATGTAGACACTAAAGTGACCACCTATAAAGAGATGACAAGTGTGACATTGCTTTATTGGCCAAAAATGGCAAAGTGAGAAGAATGACGTATTAGTTTTGTAATGACATTGTGTCACTTTAAAGGCTTAAAAATCTAACCTCTAAAGCAATGAAAATATTATTTCCTTAGATAATTAAAAGTTGTGCATTAATCGAGGGCATCTTTTTTGGAGCCATTAACCCTAAATTGATGACATTATCATCACTTTAAAGGTCAATAATTTTTTAGGTTGACCAACTTACTCAAAAGTGGTGTCATAATTGTTTCCGTAAGTAGAAAATGTCAACACTTCAAGGTTTGAAAAAATAATTGCTACAAGTGTGCACAAGACTCTATGGATATAAGTTCAATTACTTTAGAATGATGACATTTTAATTTCTTCTTTTTAGAGTTTGCATATATCAACATGTAACAACACCTCCTTCCCAATTTTTTACATGTGGCTTCCTCTATTTTCTCTATCTTTTTTTTAAGCCGCATAAGCTAATTTATATCACCTTTTGTCTAAATTTTTCAATTTTTTTACCTTCCCTCTCTCTCTCTTTCTCTCTTGCTTTCATTCCTATCATTTTTATTAGTTTTTTCTCCTTATTTTAGAAATTTTGTTGCATTTTATGGTAACACTTTATTCCTTGTAATATGTTATTTTTGTACGAACTTAATAGTGATTATATTTTTGAATTTGCTATTATCAATTTTTGAGGAACAACTTTAAGCTCTAAATATTGATATGACTTAGGATATGAAAATGAGTTATAATTTTCACCGTTGTTTTGTTTTGTTTTGCTAATAACTTTCTCCCATTTCTACTAATTTAACAATTTTAATCTTTGAATATATAGTTGACTTGATTTGAAGTATGTAGTTCATATGATTTGGGATATAATTTTTGACTTTTACTTTTGTATTGCTTTGCCTTGCTTTTTGTAAATTCATGAAATCGATGGTTATGCTAATGATGTAAATCTTTTGATATAACTATGTTTATTTGGACAAAGCGTTGGATATTAGAGTTGATATAATGAAACTTATCCTTAGGATAGGACTACTAGCTTAGAAGTAGTTTAGGAATTTGTAGAAGAGAATATGAAATAAAAATAAAAATTTAACAATTTGAATAAAGAACAAAATATTAGATAATGACAAGTTAATTATAATAGTTAAAAATAAGTATGAGATTTGTCATGATTAATAAGTAAAAAACATGAAATACTAAATATCAAAAATTATTATTAGTTATTAATTAATAAATTTGTTGGAGTTTCTTAATTAATGGAAATATAACTTCTTAATAATTAATTACAATCAATTCACTTTAAGTAAACAAATAGTTAAAAGTATTAACTAATATTGAAGAAAATAATAAAAAAGAGAAAATAAAAATGGTTAAATTTAAGATAGTTCAATATATGTGTAAGAGTTGTGAAGATTAATAAGCTAAATTAAAATAAAGCCTTAAATTTGTAGAAATTATGTATATAAAGTTTGTTAAAATATTAAGACATATGAGTTGATATGTAAAATTTATAACATTTTAAATATGCATAAAACTTCCATGATTAATGATTAATAAGAAAAAACAAGCAAAATAATACATATTGAAAATGTACTTTCCTATGTTTATTAAAATTATTGAAATTATTTAATTATTAAAAATTATTAACTTATTAATAATTAAATGCAATTAGTTTTTTTAATCACATAAATTGTAGAAAAATAGTAACTAATTCATAAGAAAATAATAAAAAATATAAGTGAAAATAGCTATATTTACTATAATTGAACATATATGTGATTGGTATTCAAATTAATAAGCAAAATCAAAGAAAATTAATAAATATTTTAAAATTATTAGCTATACATTTTACTAAAAATAAGTAAATAGTGAACTTATAAATGAAACTTGTTAATAATGATAAAGAAAAGTAGTTAAGTTTATTACAATTAAAATTATTAAAAATAAATTTCATAATGAAAAAATTATTTCAAAGTAAGGTGCTAAAATTTAAAAATTAGTGATAATGCATGCTATTCCAACTAAATATTAATTTTTAAAAAAATTATTTTCATGAAAAAGATAATAATAAATGATGATAAATAAAAATAATTAAATTTATTATGCATGTATACTTAATAAGGAGGAAAATATTGTACAATAATGAATAAAAATAAAATAGTTACAATTAATATAGTTAAATGAAAAAGAAGACAACTAATAAATAAGAAAATAGTTAAAATTATTGTAACCATATATACAATAATTTTAACTTGATCGTAGTAGCATTCTATCCTTAGACCCATTTAGGGGTTTATTAGCATGTAAAGACTAACCAACCTTTGAATTGTGTCATATTTGGACAATCTAGGATTAGTATTGATGTTATTGTTGTTAATTTATCCATTTATCATTTCATGTTGTAGGAATTTCATGTTTCTTCAAGTTTGAACCATACTAAAATGTAGTTTGCACACTTAGGAGAATCATAGAGAAATTCTACAAAAATTTCTACATTTAAAATTGGTAACATGGGTAATAAGGGACATAATAATTATAAGAAGATCTAGAATGGAATAGGACCTTACCCTTTGTTATTGAAGTGATAAGAGAGATTTAGGACACATACCAAATATACAATTATGATTGAATCTTATTTAATGTATTGTGTTATTAACTAGTGATAAGATGTCTGTCAATAAAAGTTAGATAACTTTGCAAGATTAATTATCTAATATGTACTAGAATGATACTACAACATTTCTTAAGAGAGTTAGAAACTTTGTTAATGAGGAAAGGCTAGTAAGATATCCTTGTAAAATGTGTGCAAATATGTTCCATTAATAGGTAGATGTAATGGAGGCACACAATTTAGATAATGGATTTGATCCATTTTGTAGGAAATGGATCTTTCACGACAAAGATGATCACTTGACTACCAAAGTGCATAAGGAAATTGTAAGTGATGCAGATGAGATGATTTATATCATATATGACTTCATTAGTCCTACCAGCATTGATCAAACAATTGGAATTGAAAATAATCTGAATGGTGACATTGAAGAAGGGATACAACTTATATACAATACTTAAATAAGTTGTGTGCAAAAGTTGAAATTGAATTATGTCATAACCTTTTACTGCTAAACTTTTTTGCTAAAGTTATGCATTTGAAAGCGTAACATAAGTGGACAAATAAGTCATTCTAATATTCTTTTGAAGTTATTAAAGAAAGTGTTTCCTAAGGATGACAAATATTGGGATTAAATTATCATGCAAATAAATGCTTGTGTGAATTAGGGTTAAGGCATGAGTCAATTCATGTTTGCAAACAAGGTTCTGCTCTTTTCTAGAAAGAGTATGCTATAAGGGAAATTTGTCTTATTTATAAGAAAGGTCATTAGGTTAATAAAAATGCTAAAGTAAAATAATTCCTCATAAAGTGTTAATGTAATTTTCACTAGCCCTCGTATTGAAATGATTGTATAGATTGAGGTATATAGCAAAAAATATGAAATGACATCATATATGATAATTAAGAAAGAAGGAAGCTTATTAAGACCTCAATCAACATAGTGCCTTACTAACATAATGAGAAATCAATGAATTAACATAACTTTTTTGTGACCAATTTTCAATATAGTTTAATCCATTTTGTCATAGATATCTTGGTTGAACTCAAAAATGCAAAATATCTCAACCTTTTCATAATTCAATATATGTTTTTTTTCATAAACATAGAATATCTCACCCCTTTCATAATTCAATCTATGTTTTCTTCATTCCTGAGCAAATTAACTAGAAACAAATGAATTAACATTAAATGTTGATCCATTTAAGTATGACCATGTATTTTGTTGCTTTAATCAATCAAGAGGCCTATGGATATCATTCCTTCCATATAAAAAGGATAAAATTCCATCTAGATTGCTCATATTCCTTTGTATGATTTATGGTATACCCAATCACCACTTTTTAGGCTGATGTTATTATAGGTGGCATTAGATAGCATCAAAGTACATGACCTTTCATGTAGGGAATTATAGTTATTATTGGTCAAAAGAACACCTACATTATTGTTACTATGAGAATTACTTATGACACTTAAATAGCATTCCATGTAGCATTCTCATTGTGTGTTAATCTAGTACATTTGTTCTTTAACATGTACCTATTGTTGACTTGGTATCACATATCCATAACCATGGTCATCAACTAATATACATACTAATCTTAATGTATCATTGTTATCCTTGTTCACAGCAATACTTGACCAAGGATATTTTTGAAATAATATAAATTATTATAGGGGTAATTATTATCTTTACTTATATTGCATAGATATAACATTAAACATAATAATAAAATGAAATGCTTTTATATATAAAGAAAATGTAATACATTATAAGCAAAAAACAATCATCCTATGATTAGCTATTAAAAAATATACCAACAATTATATGTACCATTTATCTCATGAAAGAAAGTTAATTTTTGATGGCATTTTTTAAACTAAAGTTGTAATCTATTCTCCATGTCGATTTATTATCATTTATAATATTCATTATAAACTAACATTTCATGTAATGTTTAATCGATATGTAGAAACAAAGCACATAAGTTTTAATATTAAGAATTGATATTGGTTTAAATATTTTACATTGGTGTAAAAATCAATATTAAATATACTATATATACAATAATGCCTGTATATACATCAAGTAACAATTGATGTCAAATGTCAAATGTGTTAAGCATTTAATATTAAAATGTAGTTTTATAATAGTGTCATTATCTTAAAAAGCAAGATATTGATAATTGAATCTCCATTTATCAAGATATAGTTAACCTTTTGCTCATTAGTTAAAGTAGCAACTAAAAGAGGATGATTGTGACACTTAAAATTGAGAAGCAAGTCTTCAGTCATGAATGTCAACATCGTCATGCATGGGTTATTCATTTCTTATTCAACATCTTGTCTTTCATCACCAATAATTTCCTTATAACTTGCTTAACAGTATATGTTGTATTCTACATTGTTAAATTGCTATGGCATGAAATCAAATGTTGTAACTTTTTTTTCAAAGTCTTTTATTTTCTATATTGTTTTTATGTATGCCCATATTTTTGTTTCTTTACCTTTTTCAACAATATTAAGCTTGTTTTGGAGGACATGCAAATTCCTTTTCTTGTTTCTTTGGTATATGACAAAAGTCTATCCTTCTTCAAGATCCAAAATGGATTTATCATGACACTAACCCCTAATGATATTAGAAGTTATATGACTAAAGTCCATCCTTCTTCAAGATCCAAAATGGATTTATCATGACACTAACCCCTAATGATATTAGAAGTTACAACAAGAATTGAATATTTGATTGGTTTTCCCTATATTATTCACCTAAATGCACCAAATTGAACCATTTGAAGAAGAAAATAATTTACTAGTGATGATAGGATGATTATCATCAAGTCACTAGTTACATTATCATCATTAAACATGATCCTACCTTGTCAATTCAACTTTATGAACTTGTCTTTCAACATAAAGCATTTCTCAATTAGGTATCTAACCATAGGATATTAATTGCAGAAGTTTGGATTATCAAGCTATATGTTTCCTTAGGATGCTTTATTTCTAGCAACTCGATCAAATTAGCTTTATTCAATGATTCTAGCATTGATGCCACATCAAAATCAAAGAATGAATATTCTTTGTCCTTCTTTTAAGGAAATCTTTCTTCTTTTATTAGGGGCACTCGTAACTTTGTTCCTTTGCTTGTTTAATTTGATGTTAAGCTTGACTGGTGAAAAGTGTACAACTATAGATTGCTTAGTTTTTAGCATGGGAGTTGAAAAATTGTTATTCTTTCAAAACCCTTGCCTTTCCTCTATTTTGTTAAGAATAGGAAACCCTTGACTTAAGATAGTAGCAATGTTGAGTTCCATGTCATGTGCCTTTGTGGCCAATACTTCAAATATTCTTCAAGTTAAAAGATATAACTTCGGCTCTAGTCCATCCTCTAAATGCACATTGCTATTGTTGATGATTTAAATAGCTAATCCTTGCAATTAAGACTCAAATTTGTCCATCAAAAAATATAATCAACTACAAGTTCATCTTCCCATTAGTAAGTGCTTATAAGCTTAAGCATGCTAATGATATGATGGGCTCTACAAAATCACTTGAAGAATTCATGTTCAAGTTGCTCTCAACTATTAATCAATCCTTTTGCCAAGCCAATACACTAATTTTTATGTAAGATTTTATCTATATTGTTTCCTTGTATTTTATGCCTCCTAGTGTGTTACATATGCTTAGTTTTATAGAATTGAACTTATTATGTATTTTGGAGTTGGTTCCTTAATATTTTGAAATTATTTGGTCAATGTTAAACTTTTATACTATTTCAATTTTTTAAATATATCTTGATCTTTAAATATCAAAATTAGGTGATCTTTATATCATTAGAAAACTTAAAGGAAGCTTTGTAACATTGAGGTTTTGGTTAGAGCCTAATCCAAACATATAGAAGGTTGAATTTAGCTAAGAGTTTGATGCTCTATTTCTATCTTAACTAAGCCTATTTCAATTTTTACACCATATCTGGAGCTATAAAGGTCTAATCAAGGCAAAACTAATGCCTAAGATTTTTAAAACCCAAACCAACAAATTTCATGTTCATGTTTAGTGAAACTATGTAATTTTGGTGGTCTTACATTGACTAGAAATCAAATCTATCGGATTTTACTATAGTAACTCTTATAGTATTTTATTTTGTAAATTAGGCTTTGTGCTTCTAAAATTAGCATAGCCCTACTCTTTGTAATCCTAAGAGGCATATTATCTTATCCATTAGGTTTAGTCCTAAGAAGAAATTAGATATAAGGTTCTTATGTCTTTAGAGGTAAGAAAATATTTTTATACAACTTTAGACAACAACTTTTCTTTCTTTAAGCTTCTTCATTTTAAACCATGAAAGATTAAGTTTCTAGTTGATTCAAGGAATTTAAGGCACATCTTTATTTAGATTATGAGATTTTAAACTATACTGTATTTTTTTTTGTAATTGATTTTCATAATTCCCTCATTCTTTGTGCTAATTGGTTGAAACTGTATGAGTTAAGTTCTAATTTGGTATAATTATGTTCAACCTTGTGGATTTTGGTGTTTATCTATTTTATGTTGAATTGTGGCAGGTTAATCAATATTTTTTACATAGGAATAAAGAGTTGAAAGATTAAGTTAGAGGTTTCTGGTTTAATCCTTCAATTTATTTGAATTCTATTTTTAAATTAATTTTGATTTAACTTTACAAATTATAGCAATTGCTTAATCTTATTAATCATAATTGATCAAAATTTGCATAGCTATTTACTGTAGAATTCATAAATTATTACAGGGATTCCAGATAATTTAGGATTGAAAAATTAATTGGAATTGTAAAATATATTTGATTTGTGACTAATTGACATAAGAGCTCTTAAATCCTTGAATTAATTGTTTTGCTATATTAATTTTCTATCCTTTTGTGTCACTTATGTGTTTTGTTTTGTTTAATGCATTTTTGTTTTAATTTTAAATTAAAACCTCCCTCATTTTGTTTAACATTCTATTTTTCATTTTATCTGCATTCCATCTACATTTCTATTTTAATTCTATTTACATTTCTATCTTTTTGTTTTTGGTGCATCAAAGACTTAAATAATTGTGTAATCGTAGTAGATAAATCATTGTGAAAGAATATATTAAGTGGATCACTAGGGATTCAACCTAGTTTTTACCTTATATTGCAAAATTTTTATTGACCCATAATATTTAATTTTGATGTGTTACGATGTGTATCACCAATCAATGGCATTTCCTTTAAGAGAATACATAAATTGCTTAACTATAAAATTTCCATTAGTTTCAACATTATTAAAAGTTTTGATGAAGTAAGTGACATGCTACTTAGCACTTTCCTTACCATTAAATAGTTGAAACATAGGTGATTAACAATTTTGAGGAATTTTTAACAAATTAATCATTCAATTATATGGTTTAACATAAGAAAAAAGAAGGCTATATACCCCATTTCCACTTGGTCTTTAATAGCTTCTTTGATAATTTCTTTTAATTTGCCAGTAGGAACAACATCCTCATCCTTGCATTACTACAAAATTGTTCTTTTATGTCGGTCTATTTATATTAGTTTACATTTTTACCAATGTTTTTTTTGACATAATAATACTTTTGAAATTATATGAAAGCTTAAGATGATGAATAAAGAAACTAATTGATGTTTATCTTAAAAAGGTGGTATTTTTGAAATTAATGGGAATCTTACTATATCAATTTTAGTAATAACTAATGTGAAAATTTTTTTCCTAAAAATTAAGAGATTGTATTTTCTTAACTATTGCCTAAAAAGGCAATTGATAGTACTAAAGCTTAAGTGACTTATTTTATGTTAGAATAAGATGTTGGTTATTTAAAGAACCATAATCTAAAAGAAAATTG
This sequence comes from Sindora glabra, assembly GCA_020226215.1. NCBI lineage: Eukaryota > Viridiplantae > Streptophyta > Magnoliopsida > Fabales > Fabaceae > Sindora > Sindora glabra. The sequence goes on from CM035228.1 coordinate 72,004,263, forward strand.
AAAAGTCACTTCAAAATATCAAAAGCATTTACATATCAGTTTTATAATTTACCAAAGTCTAAAGGCAATTTAAAAGTTTCCTTGGGAATGTAACTACTACTTCTTTGATAAATGGGCAAGCTTAAAATGTCAATTTTTAGTTAATAACCAATGTCTAAATTTTTGTTCACTACCTACATATTTCACATTTTTCTCTATTTGAAAATATCTTGGTGATGCCTTAACCCCAATTATCTAATTCTAAGGTATTTGAAGATAAGTAAAATAACTCCTTTACTATTTCATCTAACACAATATATTTGAGAATTTGATTTGTTCAGCCTTTAAACATTGGCAAGTATATAGATGTGTTAAATAATATGATAAATACTTTAGCATTTTTATTGAAGAAATATATATTGCTAAGATCCATAATTTATTGAGACAACTATATCTAAATATAATGGACTCAAATAGTAGTTTTTGGATGCTAGATCAGCACTGAGGTCGGCAATAAGAAAGGAAGACAAAAGTTTTCCTTTTTTATGTAATATTATTATAAATTTTCATTTGTTAACATAATGATATATATATATATATATATATATATATATATATATATAAAGAATAAAATTGCAAACTAAATTTCCTTATATCATTACCTTGCTTCTTGTATTTTTTGTATAATCACATTCAATGTATTAATGTTCATATCATTGAAAGAAAATATGGAAAATTCACTTATTGTAAAAATAACTTTCCTTTCCTTTAGATTTAGAAAAATTAATATCTTAAAACATAATAATCATTTTATCATGTTTATATAATTTTCTAACTTTCTCACACTTGAGATCCAGCTCTTAAGAAGTTTGTAGAATGGTCAATTTATTTTTTAATAGTTAATTTTCTAAGACTCATAGTATTTAAGTTAAATTAAAATATATTCACAAAATGATGTTAGTTGCATATAAATAACTTATGCCTAAAATTATATAATGATGGTTTCCTTATTATAATTAACATTATGTTATATTTAATTAGAATGGGGCTATTTTAATATAGACAATGATTATTTTAACTAAATCAATGTTTGATAATCATTATGGTTTAAATGGTATCTATACCATATCATTTATTATTATAAATTGACACAAAAAATGGCAAAAACAAATACAAAAGCATTGACAGTAATGTGAAATACATGGCTAATTCACTATAGTGTCTTTTCCAGACTAAGGATTCTTCCAACATGAAACTCAATCTTACAATCTCCAATAGAATTACAAAGTACAAGTTGATACTACTCTTATATGTAAACAAGGTACACACACCAAATATTCTTAAGTGTTATTTTTTTGTGTGTCATGATATTTTTCATGTAAATTGGGGGTTCGTTTCTCTTTTAATATATTCAACTTAAGATGTTGAGTGCCGAGGTTATGTTGCCTCTTTTTTTATTTTCTATTAGCTTATAAACATGATTCAAAACCTTTAGCATGAAATATATTAGATGCAATAGATTCCCTTTGTAAGTGTATTAAAATGTTTTATCTTTGAGTATGTATAACTTGAAAAATATTTTGTTCTAAATAATTTGGGTTACATCATTAATGTATTTAAGTGTATAAATTTTTATGCGTTTTAAGGTTTATCTAAGAATATGTATAAATTCATGTAATATAGGGTTTGATTAATGTTCTTGTATGTATGGTTCTTACTAGATTGGCTAGTAATGGATCAAAGATGGATGCATATTGATCAACACAACTCTAAATATGAAAATGGGGTTAATGAATTCATCAAATTTTGCAATTGTTCATGAGAGGATTGAATTTAGTGGTAGCTAGATACTTTGTCCCTACCCTTAATATTGTAATGTGAGGAAAGTGACAGTCATGCATGTACAAGATCATAAGGGAGAGCTGTTCATAATGGCATCCCAAACAAAATAAGTTTTCAATGTGTCAAACCTAGATGATAACAAGTGGTCTATAGATCTTCATGGGAAAAAATAAATTGTTAGTAGTGGGAATGAAGAAGAAGTAGCTACTAATGTTAAAGACACAACTTCTTTCTCATCAAGATTACCTCTACTCAATCATAAAGGAAATTTAGAGGGGTTTTATTATCTACATCAAGATCATAAAGAAGGGACATGGATTGATGATCTTTTCAAATAAATTTCTTATACTATAAGTTCAATGCACTAATGTCCTTTTTTTAGGTTATACTTGCATACATAATTGCGTGACTCTTAGTTTATATAATATAAAAAATAGTTGGTTAATGCAAGTCCAATTTAAGAGATGCATATCAATAATGAATTAAACTTACTCAAATAGAATGATAACTATGACAAATTAAATGATAATTTTTCCTCACAATAATAAACCTTTTCTTTGTAATTGCCACAATACTCAAATTTTCATTTTTTTACTTTGTTTCCTTATAGTTTGGAGGAACACTTCTATGTGCATCAAGATCATGGAGAAGGGATATGGATTGATGTAAAAAATTTATTTATCTCATAAAGCTTTCCTATCTTGGATGGATTTCATCAATACTTAAAGTGTTTTTGCAATAGTTAATATCAGCTCTTCTAATGAAGTTGCATTTGTTACCATGACAGGCATTGCAATTGAGCATAAAGATCTAGAAGATTTAAGAAAGTAATTTTTTTAAAAAAGATCCATTCAGCTTGGATAAGAGGTGGAAAAGATATTATCATCCCCACTAGATATTATTAGGCTTACTAGTTCTTACATTAATTGCAACCTTTTTTGTTGATTTACAATTTTCATAAAGAGTAAGTTAAGCAAAAACATCACTGAATATTTTAGCTACCTTTAACTTTATCCTCACCACATTTACAAGTGAGGGTGATTTTTGTGACAATGAACGTGTAAAAATAAGAGTTGGATTTGGTATTATAGTTATTTGAGCATACAAATTTGCAAGGGCTCTTGTTTTCCTTCAACTTATAGGCTTTGACAGTCAAAGCTCATTAAGTTGGTGAAGTAATTGTTCTAAATGCATTAAAAAAATGGGTTTGCTATTAGCATGCTTCTATTGTGCCATTTGAACTTGTTTAGATGATTTTGATTTTGAAGACATGATATAAGTGGTAGTGATGATCACACTGGGGGTGTTAGAAATTTGTACATGCAAATTTCTACAAATTTCTCAATGATAATTCATGGGTAAAATGTAGAACAAATAATTTTATTAATATTTGATGATGTGCAATATAATCTCTAATTTTTTGTAATTCTCAAAAGAATATAATGGATCTTCTAATTCTTCTTTCTAAGTTGACTTTGATTGAGGGCTTTAAGAAGTTTAATCTTGAATCAAATGGTAGAATTTGACCTTGAAGAAAGGCTATGATGCTTCTTGATCTCTAATTAATGGTTAAATCTTGACTTTGAATAAGGGTTATGAAGAAGCTTGATTTCCAATTAGAAGTTGAGCCTTCACAAAGGCTTCACATGTGAAAAGAATTAAGAGTTTAGAAGTTGTTGAACTCTTCACCCAAGAATGGATGTTCTAGATTGAAGTTGGAGATTTCAAATGTTTTGATCTTTAGTGACAAAACCCTTAAAAAGCTTCAAAGCTTCACCTTTCTTCTTCTATTGACTTTTTATTGTGGGAAATGGCATAAATGAGTCAGTTATATAGCTGTCAGGGGATGCTTAGAAATGAGAATCTTACTTTTTTAATGTTTATCATTTTTATTAGTAGGTAGATTTCTCATTGATTAGGATAATGCATTGTGACACAAGTTAGCTTCTTACTTGTCTAGTGACATCATAAATACAGAGGTTTTATTTTATTGGTTCACTTATGCAATCATGTACGTGTGGTAGAATTTAATTTTTTATTAAAGATTTTATAAAGGGATTCAAGGTAAATTTCTTAAGTATGATTTAGTGTTTTGGAGTGTTTAGTTAAAATAAATTAACTTAGGTTATAAATTAAATTTGGCAATTAATTGCAAGTGATACAAGGTAATTGAGTGAGAAATGTAGTATGGATAGTTAGTGTTTTCACTAAACTAGATGTTAATTCTAGAAACTCGGTTATGCTCAACACTTGTAGATTGAAGTGATCTAGTACAACCAACAATTTTGGGTATTCGGGATTCAACAAAGATTTTGTGTGCTTTTTAAGGTGGTTGGTTAATTTACATTTTTTAAATAATATATTATTTGGAGATTTCATTTTTAATTAGTTTTGATTTTCATGTTGTACATACTTTACTAGATTTTTTTCAACTAATTTAAAATTTTAAATAATTGTGTCAAATTTTATATTCTATATGCATTATTGGTTAAGAAAACATGTCTCATGAATTTTAAGTGAAATTGTCTAAAATCCGTTTTATGTTGAAAATTTTAGTTTTTACAAAAAAAATGATGATTAAAATTCAAATATTGAATTTGTAGATTAACAGAAATTCAGTTTGTGATTAAATATTGTTTTATGAAACAATAAGGTTTCATGAGTCTATTGAGAATTATGAATGTTGGATCCTTGAGAAAATATGTCTAGATAACCCTCAAGTTGTCACAACCCGAATTATCGCTAATGGCATGAAGAATGTTTTACCTTATATAATTCACCGCCCCTTCTTTATTTATTTATTTTTCAAATATTTGCTACCATAGTTATATTGATAATCTTACAGGAAATAAAAACATTAATTTTTGTGGTATTTGAATACACACACACATATATATGAGAATAAATACAATATTATGTATAGTATTTTTTAGATCGAATTATTATAATAAACTATTAACTAAAACTAAAAAAATGCATTTTTCTGACAGGAATAATTGATTTCATCTTAAAGCCCATGGATATAAAAATAATAATGATGATAATATTAATAAAGTAAGTAGAAAATTATGTATTTAGTATAAGTGGTATTCCATAACGTTAATTTATTTCCTTCACATTATAGCATTCTTCCGGTACTATTTATACCTGCAAAGCCATCCCGCTACCCCGCGGACAGACATTTCATTTTATAAAACCTCACAAAAATTTGATTATTGTCTTGATTAATTTTGGCTGCATCAACAATCAGGCATTTACAATAGAATACTTTCGTTATATATATATATATATGTATATATATATATATATATATGTATATATAAGGTGATGTGGGGAGTAGGTGGAGCTGGAATTGCTGCATGAATCATTTCCGCGCTGTAAGTGAGCTGCGGGTTCTGAGCAGAAGCAGATACCTCTGAAGTGAGGGGGAGCACATGATATTAGGAGCCATATGCAGTGATAAAATCCCAATACCAAAAGTCCTGATAATTTTCAGTGTGATCCATGTGGAGAACTTGAAACATCTGCGGTATCGAAAAAAAATTTGACAATAAAAGGTGGGTATATATATTTATTGAACAACAGTCTAACCGCTAAACACTTAACACTTAACAGCTAAACAACTTTCTTGTTTGAAACATCTTCACTGCCATTCACTAGTTTTTGCAGTGTTACAAGCTATTATAGATTCATCCCGATACAACAGCACTGGAAACTACTTTGCAGCGCAGTATAGAAGGTAACAACAGAAAGATACACTAACAATAATTGTAACAAATATGGCGAATGTATAGATAAAGATATATATATATATATATATATATAGATATATGTATGTATGTATTCTGCAATATGTGACCAACCTAATAATCATATATTGCACAAGCCGAACTATAATAGAAATATATGGATAATTTGTCAACAAAGTATAGCAACTGAACCAATTGTATATAACTTTTTATAACTACAGAAATATATATGTTATAATATTATTAGATTACAGTTAAGTACCCTGTGTAACTATCGTATTAAAGTAGTAACAACTAACTCTGACTTTAATATAAATATCTAAACAAAAACCGTTATATTTACGGTATTTTTTCGATCTAACCTTTAATATTAATACCAAAACCAGAGCTATATGATTATATTTTAAAAAAAGTATGTCTTATTTTACGAGACAAAATATGTCAAGCATTCCATGATTGCTGTAGCGCAGACTTAATAACATAAACAAGTATCCTCACTAAAGTTTGAAATCAAATAAAAATAATATTGATATCTGTGAGTGACCAAATAAATATTATAGACACATAAATATACAAGTCTTAAAGAAAGAGCTTCTGTTGATTAACTCATCAAACAGAGAGAAAAGAGTTGCTTAGAGAAGAAGGGATTTTTCTTTTCCTTGAAGATAAGTAACCTTACTGTAAGAACGTCTGGTGGAGATTTTGTGGGAAAGAAGTGAGGAAGGTGAGGTATATATATATAGTGGCTGAGATCAAGGCTTGAAAAACAAGTTAATTTATTTTTAGAAAAAGAAAAGATAATTCCAAACCCTATCGAATTAAGATAAGCTTTGGAGATGTGCTATACTTGCATGTAATCTTCCAAAGGATACCCTTAATCGCAATGGGGATATTTGTTATGTTTCTTTCTTCACTAATTTTAGAGTATGATGAGTACATTAGATTATACATACTTTAATTGAAACTTTAACCAATTTTTTATTAGAAAAAGGATAAAAAATAATAAGTTATATAGTTCCAAGGACGTACTCTGAGTAAATTTTTTACGCTGCATGTCCTACCATTATAAATCTTTTATTTTGTTTATTTATTTTTCTTAAATTGTGTGAGTCATTAAGCTATGGGGGCTTACGTCTTATGTCGGACTTATGCCTAATGACCAAAGCAAGATTTCAAAATTGGTTACCGAGAACAAATATATATATATATATATATATATATATATATATATATATATATATATATATATATGTATGTATATAAAGACAAACTTGCCTATCAAACTAAAAAAGTTGACACAATTAAATGTAAAAAAACTTCGTCAATGCATCTTAACATTATATTTGCAGAGATTAAATAGAACAAAACGAGCCATTATAAAGGCACCAAACGAATATAAATAGAATAAAGGATTTATGGCTCACTGTGAAAATTTAGAATAAAAAAAATAATTGTTAAGCATTATTATGATGCATATTATTTCAATATTTGATATTCCTTTTTTTTGTTTATATTTAATCCCTAAATTATAAATTGCTAAATTTCTGTAATTTTATGTTATTAAAACGTTTAATTTGATTTAATCTTTTTTGTAGATGCGCCTAAGTGGATGTTGCACAAATGTACTTGGAAATTGAATTGTATTATGAGAAATGAATTGCTGAAAGGATATGGGGAGATTAAGAATTGGTGGACTGATATGGTGAAGGGAAAAATTAATATTGAGCATTATATATTGTAACTAAGGGTTGTCTTAGAAAATTATCATTGGATCCTGAATATTTATTTATGGAATGTTAACTGTACGTTTTCCATAGTATCTCTTATTTTTATATATGATTATGGTTTATGTAAAAGTAATATCTATCTATGAAATTATTTTTTTTATTAAAAAAGTTTTGCAAAGAAAGAAATTGTAATTTTTGAATACTTATGACTAGATTTATTATTTTAGGCTAGTAGTCCTAAGCGTTGAACTCATTGTTCCAAACATATTGGTTCATGAATTTATAGTATTCAACATAGTTTCAAAAGAACTTAAGTTTTCTCCAATTTTTATAAGTTATGTTTTCAATTAGGAGATATTCACTCACTGAGTTCTTCCAACCCATTTCTCTTCCTTGAATATTTTTCGAGTTTGAAGCTAATCTAGTAGGCCCTTGTTGTCTTCAATTGTTATCTTCATGGAGATTGAAGGCATTATCTTGCAGATATTTGATAGTTGGTATAGGGTTGCATTGTATAGGTGTCTTATTTTTTGAGTTAATTAATTTTAGGGCATGTGACTGTAGGAAGTATTTAAAAAAAAGAGGGAATTTCTGTGCGATTTTCTATAAAATTATATAAATATTTTCAAGTAAATGATATTATTACAGCAATGCAATGTTTACATCATTTTTGGCGTTCAAAATTATAGGTCTGGGGAAGTTGTTTTATAGCAACTTCCTACATTAGTTACGTGCTCATAGTTAGGATATAACACAAGACCTGAGTTACCTGGTATAGAACTGGAGCAATTGTCCTTTCGGTGATATCAGGCAGAACTTGAACAATTACAGAGTGGCATCATGTGAACAATAGCACCGTTATATCTGAACACAATGGGATCAAAGGTTGTGTTTTTGTAGTCCCTGGATGACAAATGTCGGAATAATCATCCCTAGCAAGTGGTGGATCCAAAAATTTTTGCTAGAGTGGGCATGTAGAGAATAATTTTTTTAGTTCTAATTTGCTAGTGATTTCAAAATTAAAACATCTTAATTTTTTTCTCAAATTGCTTTTGAGGGAATTTTTATTCTTGTGTTTAAAAGAACTTTTAAGCATATGATCAATTGGTCTAATTTTATTACAATCATTGAGGTGATAATCCATAATTTGTAGTTTTTAACCATGATCTACTGGTAGATCTTTCAAATAAATTCATGAGATTTTTTTCCCATTTTTTGGGTTGAAGTAGACATATTATTACTCTCAATTAAAGGATTCTTTGTAATTAAAAGAAGGAACATTTGATAAATAATTTAAATATTTATAATATAAAAATAAAATTAATATAGTAAAACTCAATCCATAAATCTTCATTTAAGCTAAGAATGTGAATATTGATCGTAATAAAAAAAATTTAGTAAGTACACACTCAATTTATTAGTGAAAATTTGAATTTATAATATTCAATTTTAAAGCTAGTGATAGTTTCATAACGATAACAAAATAAATATATCATATTATTTGTATACCTAGTCAAAAAATTTAGAAAAAGATGAACATAATATATAATAAAAAGATATATAGTTACAAGCCTAATAATAAATAATGTTCACTAATAGTTGAGTTTAAAAATCATTTTGTCTCTTTTAAAGTGGAAGTAGTGTTCTCTCCTATCCATCTTATGAAAAATCATACCAATAGTTGAGTTTATAAAAATGAAGCACACGAGTATAAAAGAATAAAAATATAAAAAGAGGTGCACTTGAGTGCAATAAAACTAGAAGAAGTTGGTGTAAAAATTAAAAAATAATTAACTAAAATAAAAGTCACTCTAGTTAAAGTTTTAATAAAGAAAAAAAAAAGTTAAAGCAGTGAAGAAAAGCATATATATATATATATATTTAAATAACTTTATATTCGTAGCTAGTTTAGTCTAATAATCTATCAAGTAACAGTCATTAAAAGTAAAAAAAATTTTATCACAAAAGTAAATTCTATCTCTCTCTCTCTCTCTCTTTATTTTTTAATATGAGCACCATTAATATTTTATAAGGGGCACTGTATATATATATATATATATATATATATATATATATATATATATATATATATATATATATATATATATATATATATATATATATATATATATACGCTGTATACTTTCTTTTAAAATCTTCAATTAAAGGGTGGGCACTTGCCCATCCTATCAACAATGTACATCCACACTCACAGATTCTGTGTTGATTAGTCAAAATTAAGAATACAGTACGTTACAGAATTGATGGTGAATCCTGGAATGCGTTCTCGGCTGGTTAGCTCCAAATCAGGCCATCCATAGTAATCATCTCTGCCTTCTCCCCAGAAAGCAAACCTGATGGCAACACTTATTCCTCCACAGCTAAAGGTCCTTTTTTTTTTTTTTTTGGCAGTTTGTGTACTCACTATTATCCGCACGAACAGATGCTGGGATTATATTGATTGAGGGAAGAAAAAGCGATTCAGATGCAAAGAAATAGGAGAGGTTTCATTCTTGAAGAGATAAGTAAGGAAAACGAAGCAAAGCGCCAAAAAAGGATAATGGGACTGATGAAACTGGATGCCCAAAAGATGTTTGTATATTCTAATTAATTATTTAATTTTTCATAAAGTCACAGGGATTAGTCTAAATAGCGGTATGAGGTTATTTTTTTCATCTTAAAGGATTTCGGAATAATGCAACAAAAGCATCAATTTATGGCTAGTGAAAGAGCAAAAATAAGCAAATGTTCAAGGGAGATAATAAACGCGGTTAATTGGCCCTATATACTCCCTCTCTTTCTCTTGGCCAGAAAACGAAGTTATGGTCAGTTTTTGGAGTAAACATCTATAGGGCATTTGAAATTTCTATGGCATGGTTGCCATGCCATTTTTAGGCTCCGTTTATTTCATCAGAAAATATTTTTTATCAGAAAATATCATTTGTATATATATTAATAAAGAGATGATATGCAATTTATATTGATAACTAAAAAAAATGATAACTAAAAGTTTAGAAATGGAAAAAAAAATACTTTTTTGAAACAAGAGAAGTTGTCTTCTCCAAATTCTTTATATTTAATATTAAATAAGAAAAATACTTTTCCTTTATTTTAATATTTTATAACTATATTTTATTGAAAATTCTTTACAATGAAACAAACGAAATCTTAATCAATTTCACAGGAAATAAGGTTTTTGAAATTTCTACAGCATGAAATTTAGCATCCGTAGCTACCAGTACAAATTAGGTATAAGAGGAGTTCAGCTTCTATTCTTTTTTCTCCTCTTTCTTTATGATTATAGTATAGCGGTAATGGGTACTAGAATAGCTTAAAGATACTTATTTAATTACATATTCATTATTTTATGTCATACATGTTAGATAATCTTTGTTAATTTTCAACATTTTCCATTTGTTTATTGAAAAGCATTTTTTATAGGAAAGTGTCATTTACATATATCACTACAACAAATTAACACTTGTACCATGGTCAAAATCGTGACACAAGATCAAAATTTTTGTGACTATACTATTTAGTCATAGAAATGTTAGTTGAATGGTTCTATGACACAAGTGTGGTAAAGAAATTGTCATGGGAAAAAAGATCCTGTAGCATAAATGATTTTTACAAATGTGGCAAGAAACGCACATCCATGGCTAATAACTCATATTATCATGAATAAAATCGTGGCGGAACATAAAATAAAATTATTATAAAAAATAATATAATTAATTAAAATAATTTTTATATATTCAAATTAAATCGATTATCTAGTCAATTCAATTGGGTATTATCCTATCATTTTATTTGCATATCTATTGAATCCTATTAATGCTTTTGACCCATATCAAGTTAAAATAAATCGTTCAAACTCTATCTATCTAGAAATTACAAATTACAAATTGTATTTACAGGGAATCGAACATGAGTCTGCAAGCTAAGACATGTCATGCCTTACTATTGTGCTAGTTTACTTCTTTAATATTATAATACAATATATTTTATATAAAGTTTCAATTGACCAGTTGACTTCAAAAATAAAACTACACTCATGTGATACTAATTATATAATAAAATATTACATAAATACATATAATAAAAATACACTAATACTAAAAAATTTTTTGATTTTATTTTAAAAATTATTTTTTAAACTATATTCCCATTTGTCTTGTTACTAATTTTGTTTGTATCAAATTTATCCTTTACAAATATCTTATATCAATTTTATCTCTTAATTGGTTAGTTAATTTTGCCCTTTTAATAATATTTTAATTAATTATTATTAATTGATTTATTACAAAATAAAACTAAAATTTACATCTTTCAAGCAATTTTTATTATTTTCTAAAATTTCTTCAATAAAGGTTGAATTATATAAAATAAATATCCATACAAATCATAACTTTGAACTATTATGTATATTTAAATTTTAATTATAAATTAAAATTTAAATTTTTATAAATCATTTAATTTTAATTTTTTATTTATAAGACATATTTTTATCATTCACAAATATAAGTTAAATTATTTAAATCTTCACAAATTTTTTGTATTAGTTTTATCTCTCATATGTTATTTATATTTAATTTTTATCCTTCCATTAATCAAGTTATTAACCTATCAATAACATCATAAATGAATAAACCAAATTAATTAAATTATTATTTAGAAGGAAAGAAACTAATATAAAATATCTATGAGAAATAAAATTAATACAACTAAAAGTAATAAGGGATGAAAATAAAAATTTAGACTATTATATATATATATATATATATATATCACTCTCTTAATTATATTTTACTTAAAATTTTTTCATATAATAATTTAATTATTATTAAATTATGCATAATTTACATAATTTTTATTTTAATTTTTTTAATGAAAGTTGTGTTAATATTATAGTGATGAATGTAAAACTTATTATTGTATATTTCTATAATAAAACTTCTTATAACTTATCTCACAAATTATGCAATTTATATATAATATAATGATTTTAGTATTTTTCATGATATATATCTTCTTTGTTAACACATTTTTCAAGAATAATGTGATGTGATAAAAAATAAATTTTTTATAATATTTTATACCTTGAATGATCTTTTTGTTTAATTGTAATGAATTGAAAAAATGTTGTATATATATATATATGTATATGTTAATCCTATTAATTTTTAATTTTAGTATGTATAGAATTTAAATTCATTGAATAATTATATAATACAATCTTTAATATATTATATTAATTTTATTATATAAATTTAATTGGTGGGAAGTTAAATAATTATTTATTAGTTATGAAAAATAGTTACATTCTAATAGAAATTAAATTTGGTGCACATGTAAATAAAAATACATAGAAGATTAATAATTGAACTCTTTCTTACATGTCTTAAGGATTGGGATTGAACTTCTATTTCAATTATTTTAAGAAAAATAATAAAAATACATAACTATACAATTTATGGACAGTTTTATCTTTTTATATATATTTTATAAATTAACTAATTGAAAATGTTATGTTCTACATCTTTTTTATTTTAATTGATTGGAGCTAATTAGTTAATCAATTGATGAATTAACTATTTACTAAACACCTGTAACATATAAATATTTGTATTTTTTATTGTTTACCATGTTACAGCATATTGCACTTACTATAAATAATATTTTTTATATGTATAGTTACTAAAAATAATATATTTGACTATGATTTTATTTATAAAATTAATTGATGGCAAAAGTAATACTTTATTATAGATAATTTATTTTTGACTTGTATGACAGAATAAGTGATACTTTGTTACAAAAAAATGTGTACTTATAATTTAATTTATGACACAATTGATACTTTACTGTAGGGCATGTGTTCTCATAGCTTAGTTTGTGATATAAGTGAACTTTTGCCACGAATAAGGTTTTTCCGTAGCACAAGTAATAATTTGCCGAAACAAATGTGTTCTTGTAACTTAGTTTTTTCGTACAAGTGATATTTTACTACGAATAAATTTTTTCATAGTACAAATAATACTTTACCATGAAAATTTTATTCTTATAACTTAGTTCGTGGCACAAGTGATATTTTGCCATAAGTAAAGTTTTCCTATAACATAAATTTTTAATTTTTTGGAAATTTGTTTAATTTTTTTTTTCCCATGGCAAGAGATAAAATTGCCATGATTTTTTATTTTTCATGGCGTAATTCGTGGCACAAGTATTAATTTGTTGTAGTGTATATTAATAAAGGAATAATATACAATATATAGCTTGTATTTAAAAAAATGATACATAAAATTACAGTAATAGAGAAAAGGAAATTTTTTTAGAAATAGAGAAAGTTTCTTTTTCTATTTTTTATATTTAACATTGAACAAAATAAAATACTTTTTCTCATCTAAATATTTTTTAATTATATTTTATGAAAAGTATTTTCTGTTGAAATAAACACGGGCTAATATGTGAAGGATAAGCCAATACCTTGCAATAAATAGTGGCCTACTTGAGGCCATAAGAAAGAATAGATGTCTTTGCAATGTTATGACACCTTTAAGAGATGTCCTGTTCGATGTTGTTAGTTGTCTATTTTGGAGTAATTAAATCCTTTGAAAATTTCAGAGCATGAAATTTCCAGGAAGTGCAAGCCAATACATTAGAACTCACGGTGGCCTCCTTAAAGCCTTGAGAAAGACTACATTTTTTGCAATGTTATGGCTCCTTTAAGAGATGTCATGTTCGATGTTGTTATTAGTCTGTTTGGAGTAAATAAGTCCTTTGGAAATACGACTTTTTCAAAACTCAATCAAGTCGATCTTTATATGAAAAGAATGTATAGTCTTATATTTTTGAACGCCCATATAATCTTATAAAAGATATGTGTGTAGGGATGCCTATCATACATATTACTGCATTATAATTATTAAATTTTATATTAATATTTAAGATTAAAATATAAAATTATGTAATTTTTTTAATGATCCGTAATCACTGGATTCATATTTGCAAATAGAACCCCCCCCCCCAAAAGAAAAAAGAAGTATTAAGACCAATTTCAATGAATTCTTCGTCTTGGCTGTTCAAGTTATAGAATTTAATTGTTATTTGAGTAATTCTGTAATTGTCATTCTCACAAATCCTCATGCGTTTTATTAAATCCTTTGAGTTTCATCATTTTTTTGCAACACTTTAGTGCAAAAGTCAGTTAATGATTAAACATGATTTATGATATCATGTGTAAGTACTTCAAATAGTATATGAATTAATTAATTCTTTTTATGATTGCACGGGATTGTATTCTTAAGATTACAATACGGTATGAATGTTTTGGATCCACATGAACATGTGTCTATAGCAATATATAAATTATGCATGTTTCTGGATGAAATGGAACTTAAAGATATCACACACTTTCAAGAAGGTTATAGCTGTGTAGATTGGATGGCCAACCATAGCAAATCTCAGGATTTCAATAGGTTCAACTTTCCCTCTGGATCTCCTTTACTCATTCAAGCTGATATGATTATTAGTTATGTTACATGCACTAAAATTAAATTTCAAATTTGTGTTCTTAATATAAATTAATAGTTCTCAATTGAATATATGATTGTAGGATAATTTTATAATATTTAATTTAACAAATATAAAATATTCAAAACCTAGTTCCGGTGCATCTAACATTTTTGTATGATTTTAAGTGTCCCCTGATTGATCTCTTTTAAATTAGTTAGTTTTGTTTTCTTTGATCTCTTTTGGGATTTTTTAGCCCCGTTGTTTTCATAAAAAAATAATTAACGTATAGTAATATACTAAATAATCAATAAAATTTTATTGGCCTAGAAAAATATTTCCTATCAACACAAGCAAGCATTTATCATTAATACACAAACAATTTATTATAAAAATTTTCAAATTCTAAAAAATCATAAATAAGAAGGAATTCACTGGAATAAAAAATATCACAAGATAATATATGTTAAGATAATCTTTATAGGAGCTCAGATAATAGTTGAATAAAATATTTCGTCATGCTCATAGTAGGTGGTAACTTAAAACTGAATAAAAATAACAGTCTCTATCATAAAATAAATATTAATTTTGCTATTAAATAGTAGAAAGGTATAGATTAACTATATATACACCCAAATATTAATTTTCAGTTTTACTTATATACAAAACAATTTTGCTTATATATCTTTATAAGATTTATAAATACTTATATTATATTTGAACAAGCGCAATTAATTGTAGACATGAAGATGTAGTTTAATTGAAGAAAGAAAGAAAGAAAGAAAAAGGAAAGAAAAAGGAAGCACGTGTTTCCGTAGTTAAATGTTAACTGGCAGACAATTCGATCTTGAGGAGGGATGACTTAATTAGTTGTGCCTTCTTGGTTAAAATGGTTAGACATTCTATCTTACTCTTATGCAAGAGATGTCCACAAGAGCTCATCATCTGGGCTCACAAGAAACACTGTGTCTCGCTGCATGTGTTTATTTCTTTCTTTTTTCTTTTGAAATAAAACAATTATTTGTTTTATAAATCGATAAAAATTATACAAAAGTGGATATCAAATGCAATTTACAATGCGATTTTTTGTAATTCTGTGCTGCAATAGCAATATTTTTCAACAATTTTACTAATTGCAACAACAATAGTAATCACAATTTAAATCCCTGTGGATATACAAAAGTGCATCAAGTTGCAATGGAATAACTTCCATCAGAGCTTGTCGGAGTTCTAGGAGGAGATGACAGGAATGGCAATGGAGGGAAAGGTAGCGAGTGAAGGCTACCTTCTAGCATTTCTAAAACCATAGTCATTGATGGTCTAACAAAAGGATTAGTTTGTATGCACCACAAACCTACTAACACCATCTTTTTGAAGATCTTCACTTCCTCTTCATTTGTAACCCCTTCAATTTTTAATGAACGGTTAGCTTCAAGACTCCTATAGATATGATCTGGAAAATGCACTTCACTACTAGTGTGAGACACTCCAAAATCAGTACCATTTCTTGCTCCAACCATTTCAAAAATCATCATTCCATAACTGTATACATCTGACTTGTAAGAAACTTTTCCAAAGTTTCGATTGAAAACTTCAGGAGCTATGTATCCTACAGTCCCTCTAACATCAAGCATTGATATAACACTCTCATCCCTAGTGCATAGCTTTGCAAGACCAAAATCAGAAATCTTGGGGCAAAACTTATCATCCAAGAGGATGTTGTGAGGCTTTATGTCGAAATGTAAGATTCTCATGTTACAGCCTCGATGTAGGTACTCAAGTCCTTGAGCAATTCCAATTGCTATTTCATATAATGTCTTCCATTCTAAACTATTGTTCATGTTGGAAGTTCCTCGACTGTAAATGAACTTATCGAGAGATCCATTTGACATGAATTCATAAATTAGGGCTTTTTTTGATCCCTCATGGCAAAAACCGAGGAGACTCACTATGTTGATATGGGATGTCCTGCCAATACTTGCAACTTCGTTCATGAAATCTTCTCCGTTGTCATTTGATTTATTCAAAAGCTTAACAGCCACAAGACGACCATCTGATAGCCTCCCTTTGTAAACAGATCCATAACCTCCTTGGCCAAGTTTATCAGCAAAATTATTGGTCATTTTCTTGACTTCTGAATAACCGTATTTCTTGGTAGTCAATGCCTCATGGTTCCGGATGAATTCGACAATGTGCTGATCTCTTCTTCTGGCCTTTGTTTGTATGATTTTGCAAATTATTGACATAGATATAATGACTATGATGAAGGGAAGTGAAACCAAAATGGCTAGAATTATATTCTGCGTCAGTATATATGCAGTCACAGCCACACAGAAGAGCAATAGCAACAAAAAGGAAAATTGACAGCACTTATTCCTCCGCAGCTGAAAGAGTTTCTGCAGAGGTTTCATGGTTGAAGGAAAAAGGTGGAGCTGAAGTAACAGCAAAAGGAAAATAAGATTGATGAAACTGCTTGCAGATTAGATGACTCTATCTATGCGTAAATCAACATTGGACAAAAATACAGGCCCTTGAAATTTGCACACCATGACATAATTTGACTTTGGACCCTGATTGGCATCCTAAAAGTCTCACTACTTTTTTTTTCTTCTTAATAGTAACTATTAGAAGACTATTTTACAAGCGAGAGAAATAAAGAATGAAAATTCTGGGAATCAATGAGTACTGTACACTAATATAATAATGTATAATTTTAAGTCCAAGATTGATATATTATTTTATTATTTAGTATATAAAAAATACTCAAAAAATCAAGAGAGAAAAAAAGGAATAATAAATTGTGCGGGAGAGGGAGAGAATATTACATGCAGCAATGTAATTGATCTCTTTATATATATATATATATATATATATATATATATATTAACAATCCGAAACGATAAGTTATTTTGACTTACATCAACGGATCCCTTCTCACACACAGGCATTTAAAATGAACTTAAGGCAGACCAGAATTAGATACATAAAAAATATAAATAAAATTTAAATAAAATAAATTTATATTAAGCCATGATATATCGATGTTAATGCCAATCCCAAGTTTTGTCTATCCCTCCTCCTTAAAGCCATTTATTTTAATGTGCAAATCAAAAGTGAAATGCAGTTAATCATCGTGGAATTGGTCTTCTTGGCTATTCAACTTA
The DNA here is from genome assembly GCA_020226215.1 of Sindora glabra. Classification (NCBI taxonomy): domain Eukaryota; kingdom Viridiplantae; phylum Streptophyta; class Magnoliopsida; order Fabales; family Fabaceae; genus Sindora; species Sindora glabra. The sequence continues at coordinate 72,022,236 of CM035228.1, forward strand.
CAGAATCTTGGTTTGTTGTTGGTTCAGAAGTGGGGAAGAAAACACTTGGTTTCAGGGAAGAGTCGTGGCAAGATACAAGACAGTGGTGCTATCCCTTATCTCGAGGACAAGCGAACTGGGGTCGGCTCAATATCAGTTGGGGGAAATAATTAAATAGTCTTAAAATTTTTCTGGTGATTCATAAAGTGAGGGTCTGAAGGCAGAAAAGGTTCGTGTGTAGATGTTTAATTCTAGTGTCCAATTTATTTTGGCTGGTTCATGTGCTTTGGAAGATTGGCCCGACAAGATGGACGGGCCCATAATAGCTTGGCAGAATTTAGTGTTGACTTTGGAGCAGGTTCCGGGGGATGGGTTGCAGCTGCAGACGAGCTCTTGTTTACGAAGGCTCTATTTAAACCCAAACTTCCAAACCCCGTAAAATACGGCGTATGAAGCTAACAAACTTATAGCTGCACGTGGCACAATTAGCATCATATATTCAAGGGAGTTGCAACTACCTCGTCACTAGTGGGAGGGATGCTACGGGAAGAATAATATAGATACTTGATTAAATTTATTTCAATAATATATAATTTGGTATAACATAAAATTTTAATAAAATAATAATTATTAACATCCTTTGAAAAAGGAATTTGATGGAAACGTACTAAAATAAATATGAAATTGATCTTTAAAGTCATAGATAAAAATAAAGGAAAAACAAAAGTTTTCATAACTTATGATACAACTAATTTATGAAAATATTATCAAAATAATTTAAAAATAAAAATAATGTAAATTTAATCATACTTATTTTTTATAGGTAAAAATAAGATAATATTAAGTGTCTTATAATATACAATATAAAGTAGTTATCAAGTCCATAATGTAAAAATTATTATATGCTTACTACAAGAATAATTTTTCAAACACCTTGCAAAACAGTACATTTTTTGTTGTGTTTGTTGGTTGAACGTTATCATTATATATCAATATTGTTATCAAAATTGTGACTTCACCAATTTACCTAAAAAAAATTTAAAACGTATTAATATCAATTGTATAACCTATCACGTTATTTTTTATTCCAAATTTGTATATTTAAGGTATTAATATATTGTTTATTAAGAACAAAAAGCACACATTGTCTTTTGAATTAATATATTATAAATATTAATAATAAATAAGAATATGAATTTTAATTTGATATTATAATCAATTCTATTAATTTAAAATAAATTATACCAAAAATTGAATGATTACATTTTAAAATTTTATCAAAATTAATAGTATCAAAATTATTATATACTTACCACTATAACAAATTTTTGAACACCTTCTCAAATATCATATTTTTTATTGTATTTATGAGTTAACCAATATTATTGCTTATCATTATTGTTGTTGAAATTATTACTCTTTTAATTCACTTAGAAAAATATTTAAAGTTACTAATATTAATTTTATACCTACTATAACATTTTTTATTATTAATTTATATATTTTTGAAATTAAAATATTGTATATTAAGATCAGAAGAAGATACTATATCTTGAATTAATATATCTATTTTGAAATTTCTGAATTTTAATTTGATATTTCACTCGATTCTATTCATTAGAAAATTAATTGTAAAAAAAACTTCACTGAATTTATTTTAGAATTTTATTTGAATAAATAATTGGTAACAAGAATATGTAAAAATTATGTTAATTATTTAAGGAAATCATTCACATGATTAGAAAGTAATTAAGACTATTACTAAATCTTTACCAACTCAAAATCTAGGCCAAAGTTAATTTAAATTTGCAAGATTGAAATTTTAAATTTTAATCGAAAGTTACATTTAATTCTATTAATTATGGTGAATTAATTGTATCATAAGCTTAAACAAATGCATTGCAATGTAGTAATAAAATTTTACCACAATAAATTAATTGATGATATAATTTTACCATAAGTAAACTGATTATGTAAGAAAACTATTGGCATGTTACAAAAATGATTGTGATTGTGAAATATCTTATCAAGGCATTTGGAAGATATTTAAGATATACAGAATATTGATTATATATATGTCATCATAGTATGACATCTATGTAATATATATATTATTGACAAGTTTTTAATACTTTAACTCTCATCATATTTTGAAAAAAAGTTTATTTAAAGGAGATTCTTTTTTTAATTAGCATCTATTTGCGGAAATATCTTAAACTATTAAATTAATCTTAAATTCTTAACAATTTGCTCATGGTAACATGATGATATTATTGATTAATGATAAAGTAATGTAAATAAAAATATAAAATCATTAAAAAATATAAAAAATAAATGCCTAAGTGAATTATAAAATAATTTTAAATATTTATTTAAAGATTAAGGTTCAAATTATAAAGTGATCGATGTCGTGGGCTAAATCAAATAACTATAATTCGAAGACATAAAAAATAAAAAATTGAAATATATGTCATTGTCTCATGTTCATATATTTTAACTTTACTTTTTATTCATTTGATTGCTCGACATTACAGAAACCGATTTCTTTTATACTCGCAGACATAAAAAATAAAAAATTGAAATATGTGTTACTGTCTCATGTTCTTATATTTTAACTTTGACTTTTTATTCATTTGATTGCTCGACATTACAGAAACCGATTTCTTTTATACTCGCATTATATCCCTACTACTAGTAGCAGTAACCATAATAATAATAATAATAATAATAATATAAAGTCATTTAATCATATAATAAGTTACATAAATATATTGTAATTTTTTTATCAATGTTTTTCATACCAAGAAGATATACTTGTAGGATATAAATTTGAATTGATGGAAGAGAATATTGATATAATTAAATTTAGTAACCAAAGTGTTCTATTTTAAATGTATGAAACAATAATATCAATTTAGCTTGTAATTTTCATCTTTAGTAATAATATCAATCCCAAAGTTTAATATTATATATGTGTCCCTTCAGCTAGTACATCATTAAACCTTCAAAAAAAATTCTTAGATAGTTGTTTGAATGGTAGAAATCCAAATATAAAATATACATAGTAAAATTAATTCTCAAGAATTGTTCATAAAAAGTATTATATGAAGAGAAAATAACAACGTTTATGTAACAATTAAAAAAAAAAGCACATAATACGTAGATCATATAACTCTAAATGAGAACAATATCACATTATCAAGGAGTACAAGTTTAATGGAAACATGTTCAATTAGTTTTTAATACTTTGAAATGTATCAATATTGAGCAATGTAGACCTTGATAATTATCACTTTGCTGTCACATGCTATGTTTTCTAACTTTGTGATTGTTCCATGTAAGGCCATAGTTATACTTCTTCTACCGAAAACAATATTAAATAAAAGATTGTTGGTCATATTATGTTTGATTGTGCTATCAACTATTTATAATCTCACAGCTGGAAAATGATTAAAAAATATTTTAGAATAATTAGAAATATTAATCTAATTATAATTGTCACTCATGACACCAAATATTCGGTGAAACTTTTGATTGATTATGAAATATATTTTTAGGGTAAGTAAATAATAGGGAATATTTAGCCTTTACAATTAATTATCATAATTAATATTAATATTAATATTAATGGTTTACAATTCATTTTCATTTAATAAAAATTGGTCAATATTAAAGATAAAAGTGAATAAAATAATTAAAGGTAAAAACCAATCAAACAATAATCAATGATTTGGCTAACAAAATTTGTTACAAATTAGAAGCCAATTAAAATTTGGAAAAAAAATTGAATGGAAGTAATTGATTGCTATAATTAATTGCCATATTTATTAATTATGTTTTAATTAATTTTAATCATTGTAATACATTTGATTGTATTATCAAAAGTTTATAGTTTAACAGTGATATTAAGAAAATATTTTAAAAGAATAAAAAATATTATCATGATTATAAAATCCTTTCACAATGTCAAATATTAGATGAAACCATTGATTATGAAATATATTTTAAAGGGAAGTGAATAATTGAAAATCTTTTTTGTGTTATTCTTGTGTGTAATGTCAATTGTTTTGTAATTAAAAAGAGGAAAATGATAAATATCATAAAAGAGAATTATTTCTCAAACAAAATATACAAAGAATATTTTTGAAGAAATTTCATATGTACAACTATTATCCAGTAGATACACTTATGGAGGTTGGTTACAAGCTAACCAAAGAAGGTAGAGGAAAAGAAGTCAATCAAACCTATTATAAGAATTTGGTTAGTAGTTTAAGATATTGAACTTGTACAAGGTCAAATATCTTATATGGAGTTGGGTTAATTAGTCACTATATGGAGAGTCCCAAATCCTTGCACTTACAAGCTACAAAAAGAATATTGAGATATAGTAAAGGAACAACTGATTGTGGCTTATTTTATCCAGCAAGAAGAATTTAGAAAATTATTGGTTTCAATGATAGTGATCGGGTTGCATGTTATGATGATAAAAAAACCACAATTGGATTTATGTTTTATTTTGGAGATACAACTTTCACTTGGTATTCAAAGAAATAGTCAATTGTTACTTTATCAACTTATGAAGTAGAAAATATTGTAGTGGATTCTTGTGTCTATCATGCAATTTAGATAAGGAGATTCTTTGAAGAGTTATAAGTGTCACAAAATGAAGCAACTCAAATTTTTGTTAACAATAGATCTATAATTGTACTAGCAAAAAAAATCTAGTACACTATGAAAGATCAAAACATATTGATGTGCAATTTCATTTCATTAAGGAGCAAATTACTTTCAAAGAAGTTGAACTTGAGCATGTAAGATCAAAAGAACAAGTTGTAGATATTTTGGCAAAAGTATTAAAGATAGAAGACTTTCAAAGACTATGAAGGATTTTTAAAATGATTGCATTTGGAGGAACAAGTTTGAAAGGAGGAAACATTGAAGTTGATAAACTTGTTCCTAAAATTAATAGTAATATTTGACCAAAAAAATTACAACAACGTTAGCCATAAGTGGTGTATGGTAAAAGATGGTAGCAATTTTTGGCAAAAAAGGAAAAAGAAAATGGATATAGCACAACCAAATGCATTTAATGCATATGCTAACCTTCTTGGCATTACCAGGCTAAAGTTAAAAACTTGAAGTAGGTTTTTAATATTTTATTAATCTTTCTTACCTATAAATAGTAAGAGCTTTCGATGGTTCAATACAATAACACAACATACAAAAGGTTTCATAGAAGAGAAGCTTAAATGCCATAGTGCATAATGCTATACGTGTGTAAACAATTTGCTTGAAAGAGAATGAAAAATAAGTGTGGTTATTCAAGCAAGTGAGAAAAAATAAAGTGCAATATTGATTGAAAAAAATTAAAAAAGTGTGGTGTTTGTATTAATGAGTTATCATGTACAATTATTGGAGTTCTCAACTCACTTATTTTCATTTTATTACACACGATGTTACATACATTATTTTCCAACAAGTGAGTCCCTACTATTCTACATTGTATATGTTAGGGTTTCAATTAATTATCTACTTTATTTCTCTACCTTCTTTGGTACAGTTTAGGATAGAAATTAGGCATTGTATCAACTTTTCTCCTTTAGCTAACCTCATTATCACATGCTTGGTAGCTCTGTTCCAAGCATGCATAGGTTCAAAAGTGATTACTAGTGAAGCTTTATCCACAATAAGGAAAGATGTTTTAGCCAAATGCTAAAATAAAAGGCATGCCTTGTAGACTTGCATAAAGTTTTTAATATTTTATATAATACTATTTTAATTTTGAGGGTTATTAAGTATTCAAAAAGTGATGATGTCTTCTTTTTTTGTTTAACACATTTCTTGGTGGAAGTAATTCTTGTCCTTATATGTCTTCATTTTGGGGAAAAAAGTATCTTCCCCCACATATTTATATATATTGAAAATATAAATTACTTTTATATAAGAGCGATGTTATGGGGAATTCCATTTTCTAAGAAGTTAAGCATATAACTATATGGCAAGTAAAAGGGAGGGAGAGAGGTCCTTTATCTTTTTGTTTTTTTATTTGTTTTATAGAAGTTCCTATTTCTTGTTAATTATGTTATATATCCTTTGCATTATTCATTGATATGGTAGAAGGTAAATCTTTTAATTTCTACTTGGAGGGTCTTTGAGCATAAAAAAATAAAATAATTTTTTTATCAAGATTGGCTTTCATATTCATACTATACTTCATCAGACATTGGGTTTGTAGATTAGAGAGTATAGTCATCTAATATTGGTTGACATAAAAATGGCATGTATTGATTTATAGGTGTGTAATTGCTATGAAAATTAATAAAATAGTATACTATAGTTTGATTTCCTATTTTCTAATTAAAAGGATCAATTTGATATATGCTATTTCGGCTTTTAATTTACTGTACAGGGCTATGTAGTTTTTACTATAGAAGCTTAAGGGAAGAGTGGAAAAGCAAGTGAAAGCATGTCTCAAGTATATGTAGAACTTGCCTTAATGAGATGTGGTTGACAAATAATTGCTAAATGTGCAAAAAAATAAAAGCTAATCATAGATCTTTTAAGTTAAACTTATGCACTAATTGTCCAACAAGTAAGCTTCATTTAGGATGAAACTTGGTAGATAAATTAAGCTTAAGATGAAGGTCTTATGGCCTAAGTTTGGGGCTAGTCCAACTTATGTACTATTTTTTCAATTTTTCCTCATTTTGGGGGTTTCCCTGTATTTTTTGCCAAGATAATTTGTCTAGTGTGAGTATTAAAGCACGTGGTTGTAATTCTTGAATTTTTATATTTTCATTAATGTATTTTAGTATGAAAATCTCATCTAGAATATGATGAAAATCCTTATGACAACTTAGAAAAAGTATGTATACTCTTCTTAGGAGGGCTACTCAAAATGCTCTTCAAGGAAGGAGTGTTTAGTGAACTTAGTGGTTAGTTGGCACTAACTAAGGGTCAAAATGTATGGCTTATGCCTACTTTACACACTTCTAACATTATGATGAAGGATTATGTGAATAATAAAAGTACGCCCTCAATTTATGATGTCCCAAATTTTAGTCGATTTTGACCACATTTGCCCATATTTATCCCCATTGCATATATTTACACTTATGTGCTTTATGTTTTTCTTTAATACGCTTTATGTTATATGTTATGGTTTCATTGCCCCCACTTATGTATGTCTAATGCCTTGATTGTTTATCTTCCACTATGCTTTTTACTATCTTGTCACTTGACATATTTGCCCTTTTGAGTGTTACGGGATTAATCCTTAGCTAGCTTGCTTTTAGGTGGTTGATAGCAAGTGCTACATGATCTAACAAGTGAAGTTATTAGTTCATGAAATTTGGTATCAAAATGGATTTCAACTCACTTTAGAGATCAATTTAAATTTGTTGAGAGATTTAAAAAGCAATAATAATCATGTTGAACACTTTGCAAATAACTAAACTCAAGAGTTGTATGGGGTAAGTGGATAAGTTGTACAGGATGGGTGAAGAGATGCAAAATCATAACATTCCTAAGCTCTTTGAAAAAGCTAGGGAATGAGAAAAAGTTTCCATTAAGATTATTATTATGGAATCTTATTTGATTATCAATTGAGATGTCTTAAGTGCCATTCTTAAAGGTAACTTAAGAAACACTATTAAAGATCTGAAAGCTGATGTGAAGGTCTAACTTAGAGTTCTCATAATAGCTTTGAGAATCAAAGACCTAACCACGGAATACTAGAGTATAGGCATATAAAAGTGCCTAAACCCCATTTTTTTACAAGTGCACGAGATGGCAAAGAGTTAAAAAACTTTCTCTTTAACATGGAACAATATTTTTGAGCCATCAGGCCAGATTCAAAGAAAACAATGGTTACAATTGCAACCATATACTTAATTAGTGATGCAAAACTTTTGTGGCAAACAAAATATGAAGATATTTGATACACTATCAATACATGGGGATACTTTAAAAAAGAGCTAAAGTCCTAATTCATCCTAGAGAATGTAGAATACATGGCTTGATGCTAACTCCATGATCTTAAATAAACTGGTGTCATTCTTGAATATATGAAGAAGTTTTCTACCTTGATGCCATGATATGTCAAAAAAAGATAAGATATTTTTCTTTCTTAAGGATCTCAAACTATGGACAAAGACTAAACTATGGAGACAAGTATAGAATTACTTATTGATTTAGTGGTTATTAAATGCTTAATCAACAACCATGCCGAAAGCCCTAGTTAGAAATCCAAAGCAAATAGTGGATTTTCTTCTAGTAGAAGTGGATGACAATTAAACAAGTATAATAAGGGAAAAAGTGAAAGAGGATACAACAAGAAAATATTTAATAGTGTAACCTTAGCATTATCTAAAAATTCCATTAATATTAAGGAGAGGAGACCTTTAACTTGTTTCTTGTGTAAGGGTCCACATAAGATGGTTAATTGACCTAAAAAAGCTAGCCTTAATGCTATGTAAGTCTCAACAAAAGATCAAGATGAAGAAGAAGAGGATTGTGATAGCAGAAAGGAAGAGGCTCTAAGAATGGGTGCATTGCAGATCCTTAGTGCATTTAAGAAGCAAGTTGAAAAAGAGAAGAAAAATCCAAGCAAAGGCATCATGCATGTGAATATGGGAATAGTAAGGAAAGTCGCTACTAGCATAATGGTGGACACTAGAGTCATTCATAATTTCATCTCTAAAATGAAATCCAAAAGGTTAGGTTTGAAGTTAGAGAAAGACTCAAGTCGCATGAAAGTTATTGATTCTAATGCTGCCTTTATCACTACAAGAGTAATGAGACAAGTAATTGTTAAGCTTAGCTCATGGCAAGGAAGAGAAGATTTGGTGGTCACTCAAATGGATGATTTTGATGTGATTTGGGGATAGAGTTTCTCCTAGCACACCATGTCATGTTAGTTCCTGCAGCAAGCTGCCTTTTACTTATAAGGAATAGCCTATTTATCATGCCAATCCAAACCAAAAAACTTGAAAAGGAAAAACTTTTATCGACTATGTAATTTAAGAAGGGTATAAAATAGAGAGAACCATCATTTGTAGCAACAATTATAGGGAACAAGGAAAATAGGAACGGAAAAGTGATACCCCAAGAAATTCAAGGCATCTTAGATAAATTACATCTACACTTTCCTCCTTAACAGGAAGTTAAATACTAGATTGAGTTGTTATTATGTGTGAAACCCCTGATCAGCTTTCGACAAAGAACACGGGGGTGAACATGGGCCGTGTTCTACCCCGTGTTCAGAACATGGGGTAGAACACGGCCCATGTTCTACCCCATGTACAGAACACGGGGTAGAACACGGCCCATGTTCACCCCTGTGTTCTTTGCCAAGTGAGCAATTTGTGTATGACATATGGATGATTTAATTTGTATACATGAATATCCTTTGGGGTTTGATATGAGAATGAGCATAGAGGGATAAATGAAGCATAAAACACTTATGGCATTGTTGGTATTTTGATTCATTCCTCGAGGAAAAATTGTGGTTGATGCATGTGGCGTCCCATAATTGTTCATTTTACTTACAAAAATGTGGGAGGGAGAAAACATCCTTCGCAGAGAAGGAGAGGAGGGGTAAGTAGTGGAGGGAAAAGGTTGGTGGCCTCGGGCCTAGGGTGGCGGGGGATAAGGTTGGACCGAAGATATAAGGTGACTTTGCATACCAATAACACGGGGTACAATATGGGCCTTGTTCACCCCCGTGTTCTTTGCCAAGTGAACAGTTTGGTCTCAAATAATTCCTACCCTTATGCTGCCTAGATAGGATCTACATATAAAATGTTTTGTGTGATATGAATTGTTTAATTTGTGTGTAGCACATATGAATGATTTAATTTGTGTACATGAATATCCTTTATGGTTTGATATGAGAATGAGCATAGAAGGATAAATGAAGCATAAAACACTTATGGCATTGTTGGTATTTTGACACATTCCTCGAGGAAAAATTGTGGTTGATGCATGTGGCGTCCCACAATTGTTCATTCTACTACAAAAATGTGGGAGGGAGAAAACATCCTTCGCAGAGAAGGAGAGGAGGGGTAAGTAGTGGAGGGAAAAGGTTGGTGGCCTCGGGCCTAGGGTGGCGAGGGATAAGGTTGGACCGAAGATATAAGGTGACATTGCATACCAACTAATGCCATTCCTCAACTAACATAATATCTAAATTTGGGCTTTTAATTAGAAAAGCAACCCTAAATGGGAAAACCCAAAAAGGGGCAATAATAGGTTATTACTCACTGAGTATGTTTATACTTATTTTGTATTTTCTTTAATCTGTCTTTTCAGATAATACCCATGGATCCGTGGACGCGCGTTAACACTTACAGAGGACATGCCACAACACCCTTTGGAACTTACGGATTAGAGTTGCAAATAGAGATTCGGGTCACTCCCATTGAGATAAACATTTTGTATCACATGGACTATTGGCCCATGGATAGTGAGCCAAATGTCCTTCAGATTTTCTTCCCTCTAGTCCTAGTTCCCCCGGATGGCGATACCGGGAGCAATGAGACATCGTTAGGGCCCATAACACCTAGTTCTAGTTCTCCTCCAGAATCTGATCCGGAGGAGGAAGGCCCTAATTGGGTTAGTGAGTCAGATGACTAGGTTTACTGTATGTAAAGTTATGATAGACTTATCTCTGTAAATATTTTTGTACTGTTATATGTATATTATTTCGGTATTTTAACTCTTTATTACCTACTTTCTTTCGGTGCGCCCTAATATTATTTTTACAAGTATATGCGATATTGTGTCGTCTTTGGAGGCTAGTAAGGGTATCTTATCAGTGTGGATTGCTGATTAGGTATCCTTACGCCGGTCACGATTACAGTATATCGGGTCGTGACAGAAACCCCCTACAAAAGGGCTTTACAAAATGACTCTTTCCAAATTGGCTGAGCTATGAAAATAATTGAATGAGCTTTTAGATGCAATGTTCATTAAACCATTAAAGGCATCATTCAAAGCATGAATATTACTTTAAAAGAAATAGGATAGTATATTCGATTATATGTGGACTATCGAGTTTTAAACAATGTTATAATGTAAAAAAAGTACCTGATTCCTTTGGTGCAAGATTTATTTAACCAACTAAGTAGTGCCTATTTTTTCACTAAGCTGGACTTAAGATCGAGATACCACTAAGTGAGGGTAGCCTTAAATGATGTAGTGAAGACCACATGTGTCACTCGTTATAAGGGTTTTTGAGTTTGTAGTGATACCCTTCAAGTTAACTAACACCCTAACTACATTTTGCACTTTCATGAACTAAGTGTTCCATGGCTTTCTAGATAAATTTATGGTAGTTTACTTAGATGACATTATTATGTTTAGTTCCACACTAAAAGACCACATTACATATTTGTGATTGGTGTTTAAGAGATTAAGGCAACATAAGTTATACATGAAGAAAGAGAAATACTCCTTTGCTTAGGAATACATTAAGTCCTTTGGGCATATTGTTGAATACAATGGGATCTGCACGGATATGGAGATCATGAAAGCTATCCAAGAATGGAAAGTTCTTATGAAGATAACTGAGTTAAGATCTTTCTTGGAGCTTACCATTTACTACCATCAATTTATGAAGGGATGCTCTAAGAGAATAATGCTATTGATAAATCTTCTCAAGAAAGATATGGCTTGGAGGTGGACTAAGAAGTGCTATATTGTATTTGATAATTTAAAATGGGCAATGACTAGAGACCCTATGCTCACCTTACCTAATATATCTAAGCCTTTTGAAGTGCAAATAGATGCTTTAGTTTTTGCATTATGTGGAGTTTTACTTTAAGAGGGCTATAATGTTACCTGTGAGTGTCATAAGCTCTCAAAAGATGAGCAGAGATATAGAACATAGGAGAAAGAAATGCTAGCAACTATTTATTGCCTAAAGATGGAGAGACATTACTTTCTTAGGTTGAAATTTAAGTGAAAACTGATAACTTTATAGTTAGCCACTTTTTCACTTAACCAAAGTAAACCTCGGAGCAAGGTCGATAGCAAAAGTTTCCAAAGGAATTTGATTTTGAGTTCAAACATAAGGCAAGTTACACCAATTAGGTGGCACATGCCATGAGTTAGAAAACTATGCTTACAACAATGACATTGATGGCTTGCATGATAAGAAGGCATGTTGCTTCAACTATGTAGAAGGGTATAAAAGAGAATCTCACCAAAGATCTAGTAGCCTAAACCATTATAAATATTTAAGAGGCCAAAACTTGTCAATCTTAGGTAGAAGATGATCTACTATAGGAAAAAAAAGAAGATTCTTTGTTCCCAAAGCTAGCAACTTAAGGAAGGTACTTTTGAAAAAGTGTTGTGATACTTTATGGGTGAGTCATCCAGGATAATGAAGAATGTATGCTTTGCTAAAGTTAGGTTATTGTTGGCCACAGATGCGTGATGATGCAGTTGACTACATAAAAAACTATCTTACTTACCTACAAGATAAAATCATTTCAAATAAGGCCACAGGAATTTTGAAACCATTTTAAGTGCCTAACAAAGCTTGGGAAAGTGTGTCACTAGACTTTATTTCTAACCTTCTTAAACTAAAGGATCTATCCACTATCCTGGTGGTAGTATACTACTTTTTGAAGTATGGGACTTTTATTCCACCTCTAAAGTATTGTTTGGCAAAGGAGACAACTCAATTATTCTTTAAATGTGTTGTATAGTACAAGAAAGTGCCTTAGAATATTGTAAGTGATTGAAATAGTCAATTTACAGGGACCTTCTAGTCAGAACTTTTCAACATTCTCAGATCACAACTTAGTTTCTTATCTAGATATCACCCTTAAACTGATAGCTAGACTAAAAGATTCAGTGCCCTACTAGAAGAGTACTCAAAGCACTTTACTAGTGGAAATCGAAAGAATTAGCTACAACTTTTGGATGTTACACAATTTTATTTTATTGCTCAAAAGAGTTATGCTACTAGTAAAAGTCTATTTGAGATAGTTATGTGTTAATAGCCACTTTTACCCCATATTGTGTCTAAGGTGTACAAAGGGGTAAATGCTAGTGCATACCATTTCACTAAAGATTGGAAGATAAATATTGAAGTTACCCAAGCTTATTTCGAGAAAGTTTCAAAAAGGACAAAGAAATGGGTAGATAAAGGGTGTGAGAGTTAAAGTTCAAGGTGGGAGGTCTCATCCTCATCAAAACTATTGCTGGAAAAAAAGTATAAAGACTAGAGATTACTTTGCAAGTACGAAGGTCAAGTTCTAATTATTGCAAAAGTTAATAAGGTAGCATACAAGATTGCTCTACCTAAATGGGTAAAATTAATCTAGTCATTCATGTTAATAACTTAAAGCTATACTATCTAGATGCTAAAAATCTAATCTGTAATTAGGCCAACAAGCCAGAAGTCAATCTTAGTAAGTAAAAGCCAAAAAGTATAAAGGAGATTCAAGTAGAATGTGTGGTGATTGTGAGAAGGTGCCTTATAAAGGAGTTTTTTAGTGAAGTGGAAGGGTTTAGGAGATAAGGAGATTAACTAGAAGAAAGAAAAAAATTTTCTAGAGTGCAAATAGTAGATTCAAGCTTTTTAAGCAATAAAGTTTATGAGGACGTTAACCAATTAAATGGGGGAGAATGTCATAAGTCAGCTTAGTGCACCAATTGACAAGGCAAGCAAGCCCCATTTAGGATGAAACTTGGCAGATAAGTCAAACTTAGGATGGAGGTATTTAACCTAAATTTGGGATCAATCTAACTTTTCCAATTTTTCACCATTTTTTAGGTTTTCTTTGTATTTTTTACTAACTTAATTTGTTTAGTGCAAATAACAAAGAACATGGATGTGATAATTGGATTTTTATCTTTTCATTAATGTATTTTTTTAGGAAAATTCCACTTAGAGCATGGCAAAAAGGCCTTATGATAGCTCAAAAAAGGTATGTTTTCTCCTATTAGGATGACTTTTGCTCAAAATACTCTTTAAATGGGAGTACTTGGTGATTTTAGTGATCACTTGGCATTAGTTCAGGGGTCAGAGTGTATGACTTGTACCTCTTTTGCATACTTCCAATACTATAATGAAGGATTATGTGAATAATAGAAGTAGCCCTTCTTTAATTTATGATGTCTTGAATTTTAGCCAATTTTGACTGCATTTGTCCACATTGCATATATTTGTAGTTATGTGCTTTATGCTTGTCTTTAATTTGATTTTCCACTACACTTTTTACTATCTTTTCACTTAATATATTTGCCCTTTTGGATGTTATGAGATTAATTGTTGGTTAACTTGCTTTTAAGTGATTGATATTAAGCACCACACAATCTAGCAAGTAAGGTTGCCAATTCATGACAGCTTGCCATGAAGATCCCAACATTTCAAAAGTTATAGAGGTTAGTAATGTATTATAAAGACATCCTCTCTCACTCTAATCTCCTAATTTTGGACCATTATGTGTTTTTCTATTTTTTTTATCAAAGAATTAATATCTAAAAGTAGAAAATTATTCTTTTTGAATAAGTTCTTAAGTTGTATTTTCCTTTTTCCCGAAATTAGTTAATCATAACCATGTAAAAGGATGGAGAATTATAAATTTGTTTGCATCTTTTATAATTTATTTTCATTTCTTTGAATTTTTATAAAAAATTTTAGTATTATATATTCTTAAAATTTGAGATTATTTTTTAAATTTTTAATAATTTTGGGGTGGTTTTTCCCATGAATTCATGGGATTATTTTTAAAAAAAATTAAAATTTAGAGGCTATAAAAATCCATGGGAAAATATAAAAAATACTTTTTAAAAAAATTTAAAATTTTGGGGTGGCAAAAAAAATGCCACCCTAAAATAGAAATGTTCCTATAGTGGTGCTTTTTATTTATATATTCATCACAAGAATGATATATATGACTATAACTTTATCTATAGAATTAATACACACAACACAAGTAATATTTTACCACAAGTGAAGTTTTTTGACTTATATGATGACACAAATGATACTTTACCTTGAATAATGTATTCTCATAACTTAATTTATAGCATAAGTGATATTTTACAACAAGTGAAGGTTTTTAGTGGTACAAGTGATACTTTGCTATAGAAACTGTGTTATTGTAGCTTGATTCATAACACAAGTGATATTTTGTTATGAATAAAACTTTTTCACAACAAAAATCTTTTAATTTTTTTTACATTTGTTTGAATTTTTTTATTCTTGTGACAAGAGATAAAATTTCTATCTTTAAATATTTATGGCATAATTTATAGTGCAAGTATTAATTTATTATAATGTACATAGATGTAAAGTACTATTTGAAATTTATTAGTAAATTATTTTAAATTAAAATGTAATTCATATTTTATTGTAAGCTAATGATGTAGAGAGTGTTTTTATTAGATTGTAATAATTGGGTTGAGATAATTGAAGGTATGAGAATTCGATCTTGCTTCAATGATTTGACATTGTAAACACAATGAGAATAGCATGTTTGATTTTGTTCAACTTGAGTATTATTATTTATTAAGGAGATGTTGGCCGCAATTGGATCTTATTTGCAAAATTATGAAGTAGAAAGTAGCCTTGAATCAAAATCTATCCTCCCCTACTCCCCCCCTCCAAGAAAAAAAGGAACTTAAACCAAAGGATACCAATGTACGGAAGGCATGTTGTCCAATCCCCACAGTACATGGATAAGATTTTGTTAGAAATGCTATCGCTATTAAGATTTGTTGAATTTATGGTACTAATGATTTTGTACCTCACAGAGCATGATAAATCAATTTATTTAACTATACTATATATGAATAACGACAAATTAAAATATTCAACTATTATTTGATTGCTATTTTCATTTTAATTTTGTTAATTATTTAGTTTATTATGATAACTTAATTATTAATGGCGCTCTTCTAATTTTATTTTTAATTATCTCAAATAATTAAATTCAGTTTAATAAGATCATTAGCAGGTACATACAATTTGTATATTCAGATATATATCTGTCACATGCCCTCCTCTTAATGAGGGTGGTGTCTCTTGACGAAGAGGAGACAAGGGAGTGGGTGTGAATCCCTTCGCTATTATCACCATTCCCCTTGCTGCTCTTAATTTCATTTTTATTTTTTATTAGTAAAAGTGATAATCTATTTATTATATATATGAGATATTCAATTTGAATTTTAGATACGACAGAGAATAAAACTCTTAAAATATTACCAAGCATCATTGCATTCTTAAAGTGTTGCTGCTGCTCTTCCACTTTAATAGTTAATGTTTTAATGGAGGGATCATGAACCGATAATGATTTTTCTCAAAGTTGGTCTATTTTTTTCCTTCATCCCTGCTTGTTTAGGTTTTCTCCTATACTTAGTATCCTGGAAACTATGTCCCTTGTTATTATTATTTTCTTAAGTTGACTAGTTACATAATTTGCCAATAGAATAGAAAAGTATTATACACATTATTGATGGACTCGTTGCCCTTCAAGTTATCGAATCATAGAAAGTGAATTGTTGTTTTAGTAATTTTGTGATTGTCTTCCTCATAGTTCGTCATGCATTTTATCATATCCCTGGTTCATCATTTCTTGCAACAATTTAATGCAAAATTTATGGGCTGATCTCTTCAATCTTCTCCAAAACAATAGTTTGGGACTTACCAAAGAGAAATAATAATGTGAGATATCATGAAGAACTTCAAATATTCTATGTGTTCTTTTAAGATAGCATGGGGTAGTGTTCAAAATAAATATAAACTATCCTTATTCTTATTTTTCATATAGAATTTGACTTGCTCAGTTCTTTGAGAACATGAAAAAGTCTTTTTTAGACTACAAAGGTATGATGCAAAATTAATATGTACTAAACTAAGCTTCTCCTAGAAAATTTCATGCCGTAGAAAATTTTTAGATTCTGTTTATTTCTTCAAAAATATTTAATATTAAATAAATAAAATACTTTTCTTAATTTTAAAATTTTATAGCTATATTTTGTAAAAAAATATTTTTCCTTGAAAAAGCCTCAATTTCATAACATTGCAAAGACATCTTTAATATCGCGAATAGGGATTTAAATTACGGTTGCGGTTGCGGTCACGGTCGCGCTGCGATGCGGACCAATGTGGAAAAATGCGGCCATAACGGTTTAAAATTGCAGAAAATCACAAATGCGGTCTACTTTGAAAACGTAATATTGCAGGTAATATTGCAGTTATGGATCATTTTTTAAATCCTAGATCGTGAATTTAAGATCGATACCTGTTAGTACCTGCCCGTTGAAGAAGGATTATCTTTAGATGCACAATGGCCAAGCTAGACACACATAAGCTCCTAGTGGAAAATGAGAAAACTTCAAGACTCGATTTGTTTTGATAGAGAAATCATTTGTTGGAATATAGTTATAAGATGATAAAAAATAATTTTTTATATTTAATGTAAAGTATAAGAAGTTTGGTAAAAGATAATTAATTATGCTTTTTTGAGTAAGAAGTAATTTTTTCTTCATTATGATAATTTTAGATTTTTTTTAATTACAAGATATAAATGTATACGATACTCCTTTATTTGCATAGAAAAACATTGAAATTTTTCTATGAAAAATATTTTCTGAAAAATAAATGAAACTTAAGCTTCATCTATTTCATTGAAAAAATATTATCATATACTTGAGTTTACATTGAAAAAGTAATTATTATTATTATTATTATTATTATTATTATTATTATTATTATTATTATTATTTGTCACAAAATGAGTCATCCGCCCTGAAAGAAAAAGAAACTTAAAAGCTAAAAACACTTGGATGCATATTCTCCATATCAGATGCCATAAGGTTATAACAAGTGGGAGGTGGCTTCGTTGGTAACTGAATACATGAGGCACTTGGATCTGCATTCGTAGCAAGCCAATTGACGACTTCATTTGCTTCTCAATAGACATACTACACATCGACTAACAGTCTTTAATCACCAACTACAAAGCTTCGAATTCTATCAACAAACGGACTAAGGGATGTTGTCAGTCACATCCAAATTATGTTCACCCCATCAACCGTATTCATTCCAAAAGTCACTTCCTTCCATTCTTTTCCCGAAGCAAGTTCCAATGTCGGGAATGTTGTGAAAAGCACTATCTACTAATTTGAAGATGTTTTCCTTCACTATTATGACATCATATATCATTTTATCAATTACACAGTTCATAACTACAAGAAATAGAACTTTTTGTAACAAAGGTTCAATGGCAAGTGATGCTCTTATCACTGAAAATAATACTTAGTGATAATATATTACTATTGTCACTGAAACATCAAATTAGTGACAAGACTGATTTATTGTCCCAAAAGTCTTAATTTTCAGTGAAAAGTTTTATTTCTCATCACTATAATTATTATTGAAAATTGAAGAGAAAATAAAAGATGTGGTTCTTCATCTTCGCTATTCAAGTTATAGAATTTAATTGTTATTATCATTTGTGTGATTATGTAAACACTTCGTCATGCATTTTATTGAATCCTTTGAGTTTCATCATCCTTTGCAACAATTTAGTGCAAAAGTAAGTTATGGACTGACCGTTGGATCTATTCAACTTTCTCTCCAACCATAGTTCAGGATATCACGTGTAAGTACTTCAAAAAGTGTACGAATTGATTCTTTCTATATGATTACACGCGACAGTATTCTTCTTAAGATTACAAGTAGGGTGTGCATGTTTTGGATTATGTAATTTATAAATTACATAATATATTAATAATATTATCAAAATTAATTTAATTAATCGAGATAATAACAAAAAAATAGAAGAGCATTAATTAGTAATTAATATATAGTAATATATAAAGTACTAAATAATCAATAAAATCGTGTTGGCTAGGAAAATATTGCCTCTCAAAATAAGTAAGCGTTAGGTAATTAACAAAGTAGCGCAATATCACAAAAATAATTTTATATGAAAAATTTTCAAACTATAAAGAAAAAAATCAAGGTTGAAAATGGATGCACTATAGTGAAAAGACAATAAAATAATTAATGTGAAGATTGTTGGAAAATCCGGGATTGCATTACATGCAAATGCAATGAAAGTTTTAAAAATTATAATTAATCCAAATTTGATTCATGGATATATAATCAAGAAAATGATTTTTACCTTTCTCCCAGTTATATTTGTTTTGAAACTTTAATTAAGAGACCCAACTTTAATTAATGCTGAATATTTTTATTTAGTTCATGGAATATTTTTAACATTTTCAATAATGTTTCAAGGGAATATAATATTTACATGTTTGGTTCAAGGTTTAAGAAAACCTAGAAATGTCACATTTTTTAAAATATTTTTGGCCCAACTTCCTCACATAGGGGGAGGTGGGAATCTTATATTCCCATGCAATGGGAATGCTAATGCTAAAATAAAAGAATAAAATTACCCTCATATTTATTTTTCTCTTAATTATCATTTTATCAAATAATTTTTAATTCAAACTGGAAAATAATTATCATTTTATTTCTAAAGTATTTTTTATTATTAAGAAATTTAATAATATTAATTTTTTAACTATAATTTATTTTCTATTATTGTTAATGTTTAGAAAATTCTTTTAATATAATTATATATGCATATGATTTTTTTATTAAAAAATAATACAATAGGCTTAGAGTTTCTTTAAAAAAGTATACTTATAAATAATAAAATAATAATATTTTTAATAGAAAAGAAATTATAGTATAAAATTTAATATTAGTATGAAATATAATTGTAAAAATGATTTAACGGTGAAAATTTATAATTTTGTAAAAAGAGAAATACCAAGTATATTTAATATTATGATAATAACTTAAATAAATTATACTCACTTCATTTTTGAAAATTGATCTAATAATAATACTAATAATTATAATAATAAAGTATAAAATATTAAAATATAATAAGTTTAAAATATTTTTATATATATGTTTTAATGAATTTTTAGAGGTTAAATATTCAAATTTAATCTATTAGGTGTTAAAATTTTTTAATTATTCATATAGTTTTAAATGAAAATATAATTTACTATATTACATTTTATAATAAAAAAAATTGATAAGGGTACATTTTGGGCAATATCAAGATTTCTAAGAATATCAAATATGAATTAAATATAGTAATATAGCATATATAAGAATCTAGCAAAATATTCCAAAAAAAATTATAATGAACTAAACATAAGAATGATATATTCCTATTAATTAAATTCTTAGGAATTACATTTCTAGGAATGTACACTTTCCTACAAATGTAAAATTCTACAAACTAAATACCACTTAAGGTTAATCCACATGATCGGCCTCCATTTCATCACACATTTAGGCTAGCATCAATGAGTAGTAACTTTTAGGTGGCGTTTAGTTTATGAAATCTTACATTTCTATAAATTTGATTCCTAAGAATTTAATTAATAGGAATGTTACATTCCTATATTTTGTTTACTATAAATTTTTCTTGGAATGTTTTGCCAGATTCCTAGGTATGCTATATTACTATATTTGGTTCATATTTGATATTCTTGGAAATCTTGAGATTATCTCAAAAATGCTCTTATCAAATTTTTTATCATAAAATATAAGATAGTAAATTGTATTTTATTTAAAATTACATAAATAATTAAAATTTTTTAACACCTAATAAATTAAATTTCAATATTTAACATCTTAAAATTTATTAAAATATAATTTTACACGTTATTATATTTTAATATTTAGTGTATTATATTTTTATATGCTATACTTTATTATATTTTAATCTTTTATACTTTATTAGTATAATTATTAGTATTATTATTAGATAAATTTGAAAAATGAACTAAGCAAACTTATTTAAGTTATTATCATAATATTAAATATACTTGATATTTCTCTTTTTACAAAATTAAAAATTTTCAAGTCTAAATCATTTTTATAATTATATTTTATACTGATATTAAATTTTACATTAGAATTTCTTCTCCAATATAAAAATATTATTATTTTATTATGTATAAATATGACTTTTTTTAAAGAAACTCCAAGCCTATTGCTTTATTTTTTAATGAAAAAAAGCATATGTATATATAATTATATTAAAATAATCTTCCAAACATTAGAACCAACAATAGCAAAGAAATTATAGTTAAAAAAATAATATTATTATATTTCTTAATAATAAAAATATTTTAAAAATAAAGTAATATTTATTTCTCATTTTAAATTAAAAATTATTTAATAAAGTAATAAATAAGGAAAAGAATTAAATGTAAGGATAATATTTTCCTTTTATCTTAACATCAACATTCCTATCCTATAGGAATTTGAGATCTCCACTGCCCCCATGGGAATTTTTTTAAAGAAAGTTAGGTTAAAAATATTCTTGAGAATGTGACATTTCCAAAAAATTTTTTTTCAAATCTTAAACTAAATATGAGAATGTAGTATTCCCTTAAAATATTCTTGAGAATGTTAAACACATTTCGTGAACCAAATGCTAAAAGGGAAGAGATGGTAATTTTTCATGACTAACTCAACACATGAGTGCATGTTTTGTGGCTAATATCACTATAACAATTTAACACTTGTGTCATGAATTATGCCACAAAAATTTTAAAATTATAGTAATTTTATCTCTTGCTATGAGAATAAAAAATTTAAATAAATATACAAAAAACTAAAAAATTTATGCTATAGGAAAAATTTACCCATGGTAAAATATCACTTACACCACAACTAAGCTATGAGAACAAAATTTTCATGACAAAGTATCACTTGTGCTATGAAAAAATTTTACTTGTAGTAAAATATCACTTATGCTATAAAATTAAGTTATAGGATCACATTTTTTATGGCAAAGTATTACTTGTATCATGAAAAAACTTTATTTATAATAAAATATCACTTGTTCCATAAACTAAGCTATGAGAATACATTTCCTATGGCAAAGTATCACTTGTGCCATAAATTAAGTTGCAAATATGCATTTTTTATAATAGAGTATCACTTATTTATGCCACGAATTAATTCTATAAATAAAATCATAGTTATATATATCATTTTTTATAATCATACATTTAAAAAAGATTATTTATAATAAATGCAACATGCTGCAATATGATGGATAATAAAAAAATATTAATATTTATATATTATGGGTATTTTACAAATAACTAATTCATTGCTTAAGATAAAGGCCTTTAACTAATAACTAAATCAAATAATTATTTTAAATATCTAGTAAATAGTTTATTTAATCAACTAATTAGCCACAATCAATCAAAATAAAAAAATAGGTCATAATATTTTTAATTAATTGATTCATAAAATATATATAAAAAGATAGAACTACCTATAAATTACATAATTATGTACTTTTTTTATTTTCTTTAAATAATAGAGATAGGAGTTGAATCTCAAATCTTAAGATATGCAAGAAAGAACTCAATTATTAAGTTCTTAATCATTTTTGTTTAGATATGTACGAAATTTAATATCTATCAAAACATAATAGTTTTTTATAAATAATAAATAACTATTTAACTTTCCATCAGTTAAATTTTTATAATAAAATTAATTCACATTAACAAAATAAATATTATAATATATTAAAGGTTGTATTATTTAATTATTCAATTAATTTAAATTCTTTACAAACTAAAATTAAAAATTAATAGGATTAACAGATACATATGTATAATATATGCATATACAACGGCTCTTTTAAATTCATTATTCAGTCTAATTTTTAAAATATTAATTAAACAAAAATAGATTATTCAAGATATAAAACATTATAAAAAATTATTTTTTATCAGATCACACTATACTTAAAAAATGTGTAAACAAAAAAGATATATATTATGAAAATACTAAATAATTATATTATATATAAATAGTATAATTCGTGAGATAAGTTATAACAAGTTTTATTATAAAAATATATAATAATAAGTTTCACATTCATAACTATAATATTAACAAAACTTTCATTAAAAAATTAAAAATAATAATTATGTGAAATTATGTATAATTTAATAATAATTAAATTATTATATTAAAAAAGTAAGTAAATTATATTTAAGGAGTGATATATATATAAATTAGTTTATACTTTCATTTTTATCCCTTATTAAGTCCAATTGTATTAATTTTATTTCTCATTGATATTTTATATTATTTTATTTTATTTTAAATAAAATTTTAATTAATTTGTTCTATTCATTTATAATTTTATTGATAGATTAATGACTTGATAAATGGAAGGATAAAAATAAAATACAAATAGCACATAAGAGATGAAATTAATACAAAAATTTTATGAAAGTTCAATTGATTTAATTTATATTTGTGAATGATAAAAATATGTATTATCAATAAAATTATTTAAAGCTATGATTTGTTTAGATATTTATTTCATATAATTCAATGTTTATTGATGAAATTTTAGAAAATAAAAAAAATTGCTTCAAAGATGTAAAAACTTTACTTCTGTTTTACAATAACTCAATTAATAATAATTAATGAAAAATATTAATAAAAAGATGAAATTAATTAATTATTTATTTATGAGAGACAAAATTGATATAAGATCTTTGTAAAGGATAAATTTAATACAAGAAAAGTTAGTAATGAAACAAATAGGAACTTTATCTATAAAAAATATTTTTTAAAATAAAATCATAAAGTATTTTAGTATTATTGTATTCTTATTATATGTATTTATGTAATATTTCGTTACTATATAATTAGTGTCATTTTGTTTTTTTAAATCAACAACTTAATTACAACTTTATATAAAATATATTGTATTATAATACTAATGAAACAAACTAGCACAATGACAAGACCTGGCATTCCTTAGCTTGGAGATTCAAGTTCAATTTCTTGTAAATGCAATTTACAATTTCTAGATAGATAGAGTTTTAATGATTTATCCTAACTTGATATGGGTTAAAAACATTAATAGGTTTCAATAGATGTGCAAATAAAATAATAAGATAGCACATGATTGAATTGATCAGATAATTAATTTAATTTGAATATACAAAAATAATTTTAGCTAGTTATATTAGTTTTTATAATAATTTTATTTTATTTTTTTGCTATGATTTTATTTATGATAATGAGTTACTAATCATGAATGTACCTTTCTTGTCACATTTGTACTCATGGTTAGAAGAATCTATTATTCACAAGTGAACTTGTGAAAAAAAAATCATTTATGTTATAGGACCTTTTTTTCCCATGGCAATTTTCTTGCCAGGCTTACTTATATCACAGGACCATTCAATCAGCATTTTCATGGCTAAATAACACAACCATGAAAATTTTGATCTAGTGCCACAATTTTTTATCATGGCACAGGTGTTGATTTATTGTAGTGTATGTTATTCTTAAAGCTTTCTATAGTTCTTATAGATCACTTTTTATAGTCATTTCATGACTTGCCTATCAAGTAGAATCCTATTATAATCCTAATAGGATTTTTAGGAATTCTAATCAAAATACATATTGTCTCAAAAAAATTTCTAATAAATAAACAATTTATTTATAAAATATTTTTTAATGAAATAAATCAATAAATATAGTTTTTACGTAATAATTTTTTTAGAAAGTATTAATAAAATAAATAAGAAAAAATGCTTTATTTATTATTTATTTCTTTTTTTATCTACTTTGTTATTGTTTAATTATGAATTATCTAATAATTGAATTATTCTCTTTAAATAGGCAAATGTGGATATATTCGATCTTATATGTGTGACCCCTTAGGTTCACCATGAAACTAGTAGTAGGCCATAATTAAATTAAACTATTTTAGTTTAGTGTTTAGAATTAATCTCATTAATTCTAAAGACTAAAACTTATGAGATTAATTCTAAATTCCAAAATTCATGATTAACATCTAGCAACATGTCATGAACTAGTTAAAATAACTTCCAAAAAAATGAATCTTTTCAATTGAAATTATGATGCAATACAATCTTTTCATCATACAATGTTCCAATTTAACTTAAGGCATGGTATAGTTGAAACCCTAGTCATTCAACTACTATGTATCCAAATCAAAATTCATAACTTATTATCTAAAACTTAAAAAACTTTGTTTCTTATTTCAGCACACCTTGACCAAGGATTTCTAAGTCATGATTCATAAGATAATATAAGACATTCTTTTCTCTTTGTGAGAAGTGATGAATTCCTTATTGACATTCATAAATCTTCACATATGGTAAGATTATATCTAATATATGTCATTTGGATGATTCTTAGGAATCAGAACAATGTTAAAGTATAATATACCATATATAAGATTGCCATGATGTCTTAGGTAAAAGGATCAACTTTGTATCATTGTAACATAAGAATTCCAATTGGACTTATCCATATAGAAATTCATAAATAGGTTAGCTCAGTGAACTCATTCATCTAATAAGTATCTGCATATATGCACTAGTGTTACCACATTGATGTCCATGAAAAGAGACATCCTCCCACTTGAGCATGTATTATATGCGCTACTATAAGTCATAAGTATTTATTCCTGATAACTTTATGGCTAGGAGCATTTTAAGATTTATGCTTGTAAAGAATATGTTTCATGATCACCATCTCTACACACATTCATGTTCCATGAACCATCTTGATCTTTAGGCTTTATCAAATAAAAATAATAATTAAATGATTGATAAAGAAAAATAAATATCATTTTATTAATAATTGATCAAATGAAAAAGTTTACACAAAGTATCTTACTACATCACATATAATTGTCTTGTAAGGCTCAACTCTAATAAAGATAACCTCTTTGCACATAATCTTATAGGCATTCACATCACAATTCTTTCCTACGTCAAACATTAACTCAATACAGATATTTATATTCCAAAACAATTTTTTAGGAAGCAATTACAATCCTATTTTAACACAAAAAAACTACCTTGAATAAAAATATAACTCGCAACAGAAAGTGATTATTTATTATAATAACAATTAGAATTTAGGTGAAACTCAACAAATACAAATGAAAGGAGCAATAACATAGTAGTTGAATAAATTAATTTGTCTTGCTCATAGTAATTGGTATATACAACATGAAACTAAATAAAAATAATAGTTTGCATCATAAATTAATTATTAATTATACTTTAAAATAGCAGAAAGACATAAACTATATATGCACCCAAATATTAATTTTCAGTTTTACTTATTTATACATAACAAAGTTTGTGCTAGTCAAGCAAGCCTTTTAAGATTTATAAATAGAGAAATGCTATCCTTAATGAAAATACTGAATTTAGATTCTGAAATCTTCAATACTAGTTAATTCATAAAGCAACAAATCACACACTATAAATCAAGAGGTTATAATCTCTCTAGTACTTCAACAACTGATTTTGGCAATAGCTTGTCAAGTTATAAAGTATTTTCTTTATAAATATTTATATTTAAGCACGTATAATTAATTAAATAGATGAAGATGTAGTAAAATAAGAATCACAAAAATTATAGTCAACTATTTATTCAAAAATGCTATTATTGAATATAGACGATCTAACAAATTTGTAAAACCTAATCTAATAAATATGAAAAATTTACAATTCAATCTCAGATTCTATTTCCAATGCATATTACATTACTATTGCTAATTAGTAGAAAGTTAGATCTTAAAGATGGATAACTTAATTAGCTGTGCTTTTTCTAGGGTAAAATAATTAAACATTCAATCTTACTTTTATACAAGAGATACATAGGAGTTAATTATCTAGGGTTATAATATACTACACATGTTCATTTCTCTCTCTTTTTTTAATTTTTTTGAAGTAAAACAATCATTTATTTTATAAATAAATAAAAATTTACAAAAGTTGATCAAGTTGTTATGGAATAACTTCCAACAAATCTAGGAAAAGATAACAAGAATAGGAATGGAGGGAAAGCCAATGAGTATAGGCTACCTTCTAGCATTTCGAAAACCTTAATTGTTAATGGTCTTTCAAAAGGATTAGTCTATATGCACCACAAACTTACTAACACCATCTTTTTGAGGATCTTTTCTTCCACTTCGTTTGTAACCCCATTAACTTTTAAAGAATGGCCACCTTCTAGAATCATATAAATTTAGTTTGAAAAATATACTTCACTGCTAGTATGAGACACTCCAAAATTAGTACCTTTTCTTGCTCCAATCATTTCAAAAACCATCATTCTATAGCTTTACACATTTGATTTGTAGGAAAGTCTTCCAAAGTCTCGATTGAAAACTTCAAGGGCTATGTATCCAATAGTCTCTCTAGTGCTAAGTATTGATATAACACTATTATTCCTACTACATAGTTTTGCAAGTCCAAAATTAGAAATCTTGGGGCAAAACTTATTATCTAAGGGGATGTTTTGAAGCTTTATGTCGAGATGTAAGATTCTCATGTTACAGCCTTAATGTAGGTATTAGAGTCCTTGAATAATTCATATAAAGTCTTCCATTCTAAATTGTTTTTCATGTTAGAAGCTCATTAATTATAGAAGAATTTATAGAGAGATCCATTTGACAAGGATTCATATATTAGAGCTCCTTTTGATTCCTTGTTGCAAAAACTTAGTAGACTCACTATATTGACATGGGATGTCCTACTTACACTTGCAACTTTTTTCAAGAAATCTTCTCAATTTTGCTTTAATTCACTTAGGGGCTTAACAATTACATAATGATCATGCAATAGCTTCCCTCTGTAAATAGATCCATAGCCTCCTTGGCCTAGTTTATGAGTAACTTTATTAGTCATTTGCGTCACATCTAAATAACTATATTTCTTTATAGCCAATGTGATGCAGTCCCTGTTAGGCTAGGATTAAAGAGCTAGGATTGGTGTTCTACTTTAAGCGAGAACTAAACCTCAAGCAAATATTTTGTTTTATAGAAATAACATGATCTTTTATTACTAATACTTCATGGTTTAAATACAAAAAAGGAGATAATAACTAACTCCTATAATTAAGGAACACGAACAAATCCTAACGTTAACAATAAGCCATTACCTCTACAAAGTTGAATAACGTCAATTGAATATTTTGTAACAAAATAAATCTTTGACTGCTTCTATCGTGCATGGGTTCTATTGTATAGATGAGTCATTAAGAGTCATGGCTTGCATGGCTGAGTTATTAAGAGTCATTAGGTAACCTAGCTAACGTCATATGGTGCAACATCACTCCTCTCCTCGAGAAGAGCCTTGTCCTCAAGGTTCAAGAACCTTTCCTATAGTTCAATGGAGTTTTCCTATATGGCATCCTCTACTATAAGGTGTTACCATTTAACTGGACTCTCTTCAATAAACTTACAACCTCTACAAACCCAATAAGTGTCTAATATGGCCTCTGGTTCAATAACAAACTTGCCATCTTTTGTGACAGGTGGCAATTTTGGGCTAATGGTGAAGTGATCCCTAATGACTTTTCGTAGCATTAATACGTGAAAACTGGGTGAATTCAAGAAGTGGGTGGAAGTTGGAAGTTGTAATTAGTAAGCAAATTTACCGATCCTTTCAACGACCTCATATGGATTATAAAATTTATTGGCAAGTTTTTGACAAGGCCGTTTGTAGATGGATTGTTATTGGTATGGATGAAGTTTCAAAAACACCATGTCACTTGGATTGAACGCAATCTCCTTTCTTTTAGAGTCTACAAATTATTTCATTCTATTGTTGGCAGTGTCAAGGTGAGATTTAAGGAGTTGGAATATTGCATCTCTTGTGGTTAACTACTTATCAATATTGTGCAATAGGCAAAAGCCATCTTGGTACAAGGGAATGGTGGGAGGAAACTGACCATATAATGCTTGGAATGATGTCATTCCTGTTGACACATGATAAGTAGTGTTATGTCAAAATTCTACCTAGAGGAAAAAATTAATCCATTTGCATGGCTGTTGGTGCACAAAGTAGCATAAATATTGTTTTAAACATCTATTAACGACTTTTAATTGACCATCTATTGGGGGGTCATATGCTGAGCTCATTTTGAGTTTAGTACCAGATTGTTTAAAGAATTCCTTCCAAAAAAGGCTAAGAAAAATTGGATCCTATCACTAACAATTGATTTGGGCATCCCGTGAAGCTTAACTACACCTTTCATAAATTTTTGTAGTATAGGGATGGGATAAGGCTAGAAAATGTGCATACTTACTGAGGTGGTCAACTACAATAAGGATATCATGTTTGCCATTTTAGGGAGGGAGACCTTGAATGAAGCTCATAGTAATATCATCCTAAACTTGGCATGAAATTGGGAGTGGTTGGAGGAGCCCCGCTGGTGTGTGATTCTCAACTTTAGTTTTCTGACAAATATGGGAAGAGGCAACATAGTTTTTGATTGTATTGAACATTGATGGCTAATAAAATTGTTGGGCAATTCCCTTGTATGTATGATAGGTGCTTGAATGTTCACCAAGTATTGAATCATGAAACTCATGGAGTAAAAGTGAAACAATGGTAGAATTTGGTAGGGCCATGACATAGTTTCTAAAAAAGATTAACCCATTTTTCCATGTGTAAGGGTGCCCTAGGTCATCTTGTGCTTGCTAACCAATCTATTGCATGTATGGATTTTTTGTAACCTTAGATCGAATGTCATCCCAAATGTTTGCATGGGATGTAAGCAAGATGTGCATGGATAGGCTAGCTGCTACACAAAATAGAGTATCCATAACATTATTCATCCTCTCCGGTTTATATTTAATTTCATAGTTGTATCCTAGTAGCTTGTAAACCCATTTTTGTTGCTCTAGAGTAGCTACCCACTATTCTAGCAAATACATAAAACTTTGTTGATCAGTTTGAATGATGAATTTATGGCCAAGAAGGTAAGGTCTCTATGTTTGAATTGCCTGGATAATTGCCAGCATTTCTTTGGCATAGGTGGATAATGATCTTTTGGAGATGCCAATTACCTTGTAAATGCTATTAAGCAGCTTTGTTGAGAAAAGACAACACCTATAACTTCTACAGAGGCATCAATTTCTTTGACAAATGGTTCTTGAAAATTAGGCATAGCCAAGATTGGTGTGGTGATCATTGCATGCTTAGATCTGTGGAATGCTTGGTCTAACTTACTTGTTCATTCAAATTTCCCTTTCCTAAGCAAATTTATCAAGGGACGTGCTATAATTGCTAGTATATATCCCTAAAACCAATCATATTGATGATTATAAATTTGAATCATATTATTTTAACAGCAATTCCAATTATCATATCTATATATATTATTTGCATAATATATTTAATTATGATAATAACTTTAGAATAATTATATTCTTAAATGTCCTTAGTCATATATCATTGAGGATTAGGTTGCCTTCATATGTTAAGACTAGCATGTGTTGTGACTTATATAAGATATTAAGTCTACACATGAGTACAAGTTAAAGAACTTGTATACTAAATGACCCACCTTAAGAACACTACATGGATTGTTATGTAGTGTCATGAGTGATTGTTAGTAATCATTATTAATATGGTCATTTGACCTGAGATCGCCAAAGTTCCCTACATGTGAGTTTTATATTTTAATACTACTCTATGTTACTCATGGTTGAGCGAATGCAAGGATAGTTATTGGATATATCACATATTATGTGGAGGGATTTGTGTGATCAAGATGGAATTTGTCCATCCTATATAACAAAAGTGACATCTGTGGACCCCTTGATTAAGTAAGGTTGAGAAAATACATAGCCATGCTTAAGTGAATTGACATGGGATGTCAATAACATTTGCTTCAGTCAGCTTACTTAGGGATCAAGAAACTTTTGGATTGGGCTATACGGGAATGACATGGTCCATGTCTAATCTAGATGTCTAGGACAAAAGGACATAGATAATGATCACGTATAAAGGTTTGGTCAAATCACTAACTTTTTGAGTACTTAGGTAATAATGATGTGTTGTTAGACACTATTCATTGTTTATGATTATTAATGTAGGGTTGCACACTTAGAGCCTAGTGGATTTAGAATTGATGGACCAAATTGTTTGGGCCTAATATTTGGGAATGCCATGTTATAATTATAAAGCCTAGTAATAAGTCTATAATTATACATGGAACGAAGCCTAATTAGTTAGGATTTTCTATGCACCTATTTAAATAGGCTTGTTGGGTAATAATATATGATTATTTCATGCATCCCAAAGCATAGAAAAACCCTAGCACCTTTTCTTGACTATAACCCTTGAAGAGGTGTAGCTAACACTACGAGGCTAAGGAGAAGAATTCTAATAAGTGTTCATGTGGATGTTTACTAGTGATCTGCTAGTTCATATAGATATCTCGGAATTTTCAACCAAAAAGAAGTTAAAGAGGTGATTAACAAATGATTCCCTAAATTATCACAAAGGTATTCCTTGAACGAATCATTATTCTAATTTAACATTTTATATAGATCCGTTGGTTGGGATTAGTTAATTTTTCTACATTTGTTAGGCTCCTGATCCCAACAACAATGCTATAGTCATGAAAAAATTTTCTGTAATAACTTATGAGGCCTAATAACTCATATAATTCAAAGATGTTAGTAGGTTTAGGTCAATCAAGCATAGCCTTGATTTTTCCTTGATCCACTTGTATCCCTTGGGGTGTAATAATGTGGCTGAGATATTTCAGATCTTGAAACTCAAAAACACATTTGCTTATTTTAAGAAAAAATTGATATTGCCTAAGTATCTCAAAAGCTAACCTAACATGTTCAAGATGCATGTTCTAATTAGGGCTATATATTAAGATATCATTAAAAAATACTAGGATAATTTTTCATAAGGAAGGACAAAATATAGAATTCATGACAGCTTGAAAAGTAGACAGTGCATTACAAAGACCAAAAGGCATCACCAAATATTCATAATGGCCATAATGTGTGCGAAATGTAGTTTTATGAATGTACGGGGGATGTACTCTCATCTAATGAAATGTTGCACATAAATCAAGTTTTGTGAAATAAGAGGCTTCATGAAGTTCATCTAGCATGTCATCAATAGTGGGTATGGGGAACCTATCCTTAACTGTGGCTTCATTAAAGGCTTAGTAATTAGTGCAAAATCGCCAAATGCCATCTTTCTTTTTCATTAATAACACAAGGGAAAAGAATGGACTAATACTAGGCCATATAAGCCCCAATTTTAACATGTCATGAACTTGTTTTTCAATTTCAAATTTTTGAAAATAGGCATACCTGTAGGGCTTCACATTGATCAGCTGGGATCTATTCTTTAGAATGATCTAATGATCAATGTCTCGAACTAAGGGGAGTTGCTTAGGATTTTGGAAAATACCTACAAATTCATGTATCAATTACTGCATGTCAAGGTGTATTTGCAGACTAGGTGAAGACATTGTGGGCTTGTGTAAATGGCAAACACCAATCCTCCTTGCCGCACATCCTTTGAAATGGCCTTTAAGGTGGAAGTGTGTGTGTTGGTTATGTAATCCTTACAGTCTATATGCTTGATTGCCCTATGTAAATTCCATAGTGCATTGGTGCCAATTACAGATCATAGTATCCAGTTGTTCCAACCAATTCATTCCTAACACCAAATCTAGACCATGTAGAGGTAAAATATAGAGAGTTAGATTAAAAGAGACTCCTTGCACCGATACCTTGACATTCTCGAATTTCCCCTGGCACGAGAGCAAGCTTCCTTTAGAAATCTTAACATTAAAAGGCTCTGTGGGGGTAGCTCTCAGCTACAATGTATGAGTAAACTTGTCACTAATGAACTTATGCGTTGAACCACTATCAATAAAAGCCACTAGTTTGAGGGCAGCCACCACCACCTTCACCCTCATGGTCTTATGAGTTATCCACCGTACGAGTCCATGAAGTGTGATTTCTAGTTCTTTGTTGTCTATGTCATCTCCATAATTTTCTAAGAGAAGGAGCTGAGGACTTTTGCAATGATGGCCTAGTGCAAATCGTTCATTGCAATGAAAACAAAGTCCCTGAGCATGTTTCTTTTGCATCTCTTCCCATGTGTTGCATCAAACTAGTGTAGAGGTTTTAATAGAGGTAGTAGTTGTTGTCTCAGTCATTTCTCAGATCAGTGGATGAAGGGGTTTGCATTGCTATGCTAGTTGTTCGTCCTTCATTCTGGCCAAGTTGATTGCCTCTTTTAACATTTATGGCTTAAACATGTGGATGTCGTCTACTATGTTAGCTCTTAAATTGCCCATGAAGGTCCCCACCAAGGCCTCTTATGACTAACCATGTACTCTATTTCCATGTCTCTAAAACTCCCTTTGATAGTCTCGTAGTGATCCCACTTGTTTGATTTTGGAAAGTGCTTCATCGAAGTCTTCATAATTGGTGGGTCCAAACCTTACCCATAACTCTTCCAAAAACTGATGCCATGACAGCTCTCTTCCTTCCTCTTGACAAACTCGCCTAAGCCACTACCACCATTGGTTGGCTTCTCCCTCTATGTGAAATGAGGCAAGCATGATTTTCTAAGCTTCTTGGATACCTTGGTATTTAAAGAACCATTTTGCATGCGAGAGCCACTCTGTTAGGTTTGCTCCTATGTATCGTGGGTACTCAAGTTTGGCTAGTTTAGCTAAAAACTAGGGTCTGCCATGAAAGGCACTGATGCTGTGCTCAGAGTTTGATTTTAAGGGTGATTCACGATGTGAAATCATTCTTTAGAAAGTTGATCAAGTTTTCTAATTGGAGCAACTTTTCTGCAACCCCAACCTCCATACGTGAGAAGTTATCCTACAAACCTCCAATGCATGCTTCAAGTTGTTCAATGCGCTCCTTGTTAGCGGCCACAAGAACCAAGCGCTGATACCATTTGATGCGGTCCCTGTCAGGCTAGGATCAAATAGCTAGGATTGGTGTTCTACTTTGGGTGAGAACTGAACCTCAAGCAAATATTTTGTTTAACTGGAATAGCATGATCTTTTATTGCTGATACTTCATAGTTTAAATACAAAAGGGAGATAACAACTAACTCCTAGAATTAAGGAACATGAACAAATCCTAACGTTAACAATGGGCCACTACCTCTACGAAGTTTAATAACGTTAATTGAATATGCTGTAACGAAACAAATCTTTGACCGCTTCTATTGTGCATGGGCTCTGTTGTATGGCTGAGTCATCAAGAGTCATGACTTGCACGGCTGAGTTATCAAGAGTCATCAGGTAACCTAGCCGACGTCATATGGTGCAACACAATGCCTCTTGGTTCCTCGTGAATTCCACAATTAATATGCTGATCAATTTCTGTTGCCTTTGCCTTTCTTTGTATGACATTGCCTATTAATACAATTATGGCTACCAAGGAGACAAGTGAGATCAATAAAGCTGCAAATATAGAAAATTTCTTACATTACTCTTCGGTGTAACGGTGTTCAAAATGAAACAGAAAATCGATGGCATCAAATTGAATCTGCAAAGATGTTGCCTTGTTAAACTTAATTTTCCATTCTACAAGTTCCACCAGAAATTTCATGTTCCTGCAATAAGATCATGAGGTCATGCCCAGGTAAGTTTTAAACTTATAACGTGAAACAAAAGACAGTAGACATATAATTTACAATAGGACATCTATTGAGAGACTATGTTGCATGCACTAATATATGATACGAGCATGAGTATCGTATTGAGCATGATACGGGTATGTAGTTAGGATTTCTTTTTTAGTTCTGCTATGGGTATAAAAACATGCACACACACAGAGAGACTATATAAAAGTTAAAAATATATATATATTATTGATATGTGTAATTAAAAATAACATTATAAAATATATCATAAACAATTATGAAACATAATTTTTTTCAATTTATAAAGATACTGCTAAGTATAAAATTTAAAAAGAAATGAATATCTTTAAAATTTGTGAGTGTTAGTTTCATGATTTATCTCGTCATCATCATTAGAAAAATAAATTTTAACTTAATTGCATAAAAAATTATATGTATTAATCTGATGTGTATTCTTAGAGTGCATTTGGTAGATGGGTTGAAATGGGAGGGAAGAGAAATGGGAAAGGGAATGATTTAAAAGTATGTTTAGCATATACCATGGAATAGGAATCTTTATTCCTTAAGGAATGAGATTCTCATTCAATCAAATAATGAAATATTCATTCCATAACAAAAATGATAGAATGACTCGTTTCTTTATTCTTAGATTGGACTTTTTTGATAATATTGTCCTTTATTAATTTCTCAAAATTTCAAAATTATCTTTTTTTGATATGATAATATAGTTGAAATCTCACACATTTTTTTAAATTTTTATTAATTACTTTTATTATAAGTATGAAAATATTTTAAAATGGAAAAGATATTTTGAACTTCTCATCAAATATAATATATTTAATTTTTTTTAAATGTACAGTATTAATCAATATAAAATAAATATCAAGTCATCCACATTTTTTTAACAATATATAATTTTTTTAACAGCATTACAATTACAATATAAACAAATATAACATACCCATTAATATTTTTTAATTGAATATAATATAATTTTAAATTAAATTCCTTTTAATGATTTAATATATATATATATATTAATCAATTTAATGCAAATTATCTATATGTTTCAACATAAAAAATTATAAATAAATAAAAATAATACTATTGTTTTTCATATAAAAATGTGCTATTTTTTATGCTCTCTTTTATTTTTAATTTAAGGGTTTTATTATTATTGACAGCTTTTTTTCTCATTTCATTCCCTCAAAATGTTGTTATACCAAACATAAAAACAGAATGGAATATCCATTCCTCATCATACCAAATATAATTATAAAATTATTAAATTTTATATTTATGAATAACTATCCATTTGGTATGTCTGTGAAGTATACAAGTGTACTAGTAATTAATACGTACTTAAAAGGGAAGCGCTTGAGATTTTGAGTTACTCATAAAGGAGTGTGAATCACAATGGTTTGAAAAAAAGCAACATACCTTTTTCAATTATATTCCAACCTGAATGTGAATATGAGCTCCATCAGCCCTATTGTTGCTTTGTTTAATATGAGTCCCATTAGCCCCATGTTGCCATTTTCAGTTATACCCCCTCGTGAAGATCTATTAAACTCAGTCCCACGGAAACAGGTGAATTGTCGCGCATCATACCCACATTCATCATTAGATTGGATGCAGTCATTGTAGTTCCCACTGTCTGCAACCCCTGCGAGGGGAAGCCATAATCCAAGGCTTGCTGGAGAGTCATTTGAATTGACATTACGGAGCCAGCGAAGGTTTCAAAAATTGGAATAATAACATGACTTCTGCAAGGATCATTATACACAACATCATCAACATAGTACACAATGCCACCACCGGTTTTGCTTGATTGGCTCGAAATATCTGATACAGAACTGGAGCAGCCATAGAGTAGCGTCATGTTAATATAACCACCATCAAAGCTGAACACTGGGATCTAAGGTGATGTTCTTGTATTCACTTGGGTAAATAGTGTCGGAATTATCATCCCTAGAAGCTGTCAAATTTTGTGTTGATGAGTTAAAACTAAGAAGATGATATGTTATAGAATTGATGGTGAATCTTGATATGTTTTCTTGAGAGCTTAGCTACAAATCAGGCCATCCGCATTTATAAGGTCTGCTTCCTCAGAAAGGAAACTTTACATCACTTATACCTCGACAGCTAAAAGTCTCCGACAGTTTTTGCAAGAGTACTCCGCACCGGCAGATGCAGGGATTATGCTGATTGGGAAGAGAGAAGTGATCCAAAGAAATAGAAGAGGTTTCGTTCTTGAAGAATTATGGATGGAAGATGAAGCATAGAACAAAAGCAAAATGGGAATGGTGAAGCTGCATACACCGTAGATGACTTAATTTTTTCCAAATGATTTAATTTCTAATGTAGATATGGTCTAAGGTGAGTGGTACCATGTCATCACTTCATCTTAATTTACACGGGTTTGATGTGAGAGTGTATTAATCCATGATAATAAAAGGGTGGAAGTCTCTGCGATTGCAAACGTTTTGGTAGGACTGCTAGTAATAGCTATGTATGATTAAGCGGGAGATTTTATCATAATTGAATACTTCAATGACTACGCGGTACGCCCTACAGATGATATTATAAACTATTCCATTCACAGTACTCATTCTATTTTCCCCCAAGAAAGGAAATGAAGTCAAGGTCCGTTTTGGAGCAAAAGTTATGGTTGGGGCATTTAAAATTTGCTCATCGTAAAATTTCCCAAAAGAAGAAACCAAATTAAGTCCATGTTTTGCATACTAAAAGTAGGGCTTCTTTTTTCCCTTTTTATTACTCTACAAAGATTGAAGGTAATAACAGTGCTGAAATATATGTATATTTGAACATAACACTCTAAATTTGGACTAGGGATATCATAATCACAGGAGGCAAATACTGATCACCTCCCTAATTAAAATTTGCGTGGCTATCAAATTTAATGCATGAAATTTCAAATGTAACACTTAATTAGGGGCCGAGCTAATTAAGGCACAAATAACGAGGGGCTTGAAATAAAATTTCTTAAGATTTATATAAAAAACTTAATTTTTCGTGGGGCTAGGTTTAGACTTCTTAAAAAAAAAAGATAATAAAGACGTAAAACGTTTTTCATAAATTTCCCAACTTTAGAGGGACCAAAGCCAACCTCCCTTGTTGACGTGGTCTCGCCATTGCATTTAATCTATATTATGGAAAATCCTGAAACTATTAGTAAAGGTGTTAAAACTAACCCTAACTCATGCGAGGGTGAGAACCATGATAGCCCTTCCCTCATGTAAATATTATTCGCAAAAATGTAAACATGACAGATATGTTTGTTTCTCAAGATAAAAGATACAGATCACAGACAGAAACAATATAGAGTTTTCTCCATGTTATATAGTGTGCTGGTTAATGTCCCCAACATTAGCGTACAGTTTACATTTCTGCGTTCCTATGTTTTAAGTACAGAAGACCGATGCAAAATGCGAGGGAAGGGCCACAAAGTCCTCATCTGAATTAGGGTGTTAGTTTTCTCACTTCCACTAAAGGTTTCAAATTTCAGGATACTTTTAGAAAATTAAGTATTATAATTAAAATTTATGCAGTAAATTTTACTTTGGAGTGTAATTTAAAATTTTCCATAGTAAAAGAATAAATTCAGTCCACTATTTTTAAATCAATAATTAGTATGAAAGGACTTAAGTTTTGATATAAAAGATATATAATCCAATGACAAATTCTGTGGATAATAATTATTGAAACAACCTTTTTATATGAATGATTCTATAAGTTGAATAGTCAAGTGGACTAATTCCACGATAATTAATTGCATGCTATACTTTTCAATTCTATTTACGCGTTATTCAACAAATCAAGTTAGTAGATTATGGAAGGAAAGAACTTTGAGGAGGAGGGATAGAATAAATTGGATCGAATTCAGAGCAACAAGATATCTTTTTATTTAATTTAAATTTGTTCGATTTGGAATTTTATATTATACTTTGTAATTTGAATATCAAAACCTGGCGTATATCTTGAGTCATGTTTTAACTCCGTAAGCATTCTCCAAAGCACTTTTCTGCTTCGTCTTCTCCATGGAACCATAGAAATACACTTCAAATGAACATCAATAGAGAATATTTTTATAGTATATGAATCAAGACGCTCAACGGTAAATTTCAATTCTATGTTGAGGACTACCTAGTAACTTGCTATGTTCGAGGTAATTAATCAAAAGTTTGCACCGGTCTTCCTTCTCAATTTCAAAGATAGATACATGACCCACGCTTTTCTCACAATCTTTAACTTCATTTCCAAAAGTAGGAGTGACTACCAATCTTTGGCACACATGCACTTTTACATTAGTGTTCATACATGATAACGATAATTACAACCCTACCTTTCAGTGTCATTCTCACACTCTATATATGGCACCTCTTCTCATAAATGTGGAAGTTCAATAAACATTACATCTTCATTCATGATTTCATGAGATAATTCCCAATCATCCGGGATGGGATCATTAATCAAAAAGTCTACTAATGGTTAGCTTTCTATTGTTTTTTGAGGACATATATGTTGTTAAATTGTTGAAGAAGTAGCATCCATTTAACCAATCTTCTAGACATCATCGGTCAAGATGCGATGTACTTCAAAGGATCATCTCAAAAAACTAGCGTAACTTTATAAGATTGTAGATAGTATTTGAGCTTTTGGATTGCAAACAACTTTGAAGTATAATTTAACTCGGTACCATTCAAAGTCCTACTATCATAATACAAGGCATGTTTTCCTTGATCATTTTCTTGTGCAAGTGAGACTCCAAAAGATCATTCTTGTGCAACAATAGAAATGAATGACCAATTAACTAGTCAAAGGTGGTTATCGGACCGATGGTTTGGCTAGATAAGCTTTAATGCTTTTTGTATTTTGACAAGCCTTATCCCATTCAAATGACACATCTTTTTTCATAACTCAGACAAAAGGTTGACATCTTTCCAAATTTAAGATGAATCTGCATATGTAAGTGGGCTTCCGTTGAAGGCTTTTTAGCTTATGAATATTCTTTGATTTAGGCATCTTCACAATAGCATTGATCTTTAATTCATCAACCTTAATTCCACGATGTTGCATAATAAAACCTAAGAACTTTCTAGAGGAGGCAAAAAATGCACAGTTAGGTGGATTCATCTTTAATTAGTGTCAATAAAGGCTTTCAAATAGCATTTGAAGAAAAATATAAATTAATATAGAAGAAAATAATAAAAAAGAAAAAATAAAAATGGATAAATTTAACATAGTTAAATATGCGTGTATGAGTTGTGAAGATTAATAAATTAAATTAACTTAAACCCTTAAATTTATAGAAATTATGTAAGTAAAGTTAATTAAAATTTTAGGACATGATAAGTTGAAATATTAAATTTATAATATTTTAAAACATGCATAAGAACTATCATGATTAATAAGTAAAAACAAGTAAAATAACAGATATTGAAAAAGTGTTTTTTATTATTTATTAAAATTATTGTAGTTATTTAATTATTAAAAAATATTAACTTTTTAA
This sequence comes from Sindora glabra, assembly GCA_020226215.1. Classification (NCBI taxonomy): domain Eukaryota; kingdom Viridiplantae; phylum Streptophyta; class Magnoliopsida; order Fabales; family Fabaceae; genus Sindora; species Sindora glabra. The sequence goes on from CM035228.1 coordinate 72,062,281, forward strand.
TAATTAAATGCAATTAGCTTATTCTAATTACATAAATAGTAGAAAAATAGTAATTAATATAGAAGAAAACAATAAAAAAATATAAGTGCAAATAGTTATATTTATTATGATTAATTATATGTGCAATTGTTATTAAAATTAGTAAGTAAAATCAAAGTCATAAATATTTAAAATTATTAGCTATAAATTTTATAAAAAATAAGTCAATAGTGAACTTGTACATCAAACTTGTTAATAATGAAAAAGGAAATATATTACAATAAAAAATATGGATAATAAATTTCATAATGAAAAAGTTATTTTAAATTAAAGTACTAAAATTAAGAAATTAGTGATAATAATGTTATTCTAAGTATATATTAATATAAATAGATTTTATTTTAATGAAAAAGATAATACTAAATAATGGTAAATGAAAGTTAATTATTGTAAAAGTGAACTTAATAGGGAGGAATATATTATGCAATGAAAAATAAAAATAAAATAGTTACAATTAATATAATTAAATGAAGAAGAGGACAATGAATAGATAAGAAAATAGTTAAAATTATTGCATTCTGACTATATATACAATAATTTTAACTTGATTGTACTAGCATTGTGTCCTTAGACCTTAAAAGGGTTGGTTAATCTTTAAAGAGTAACTAACCCTCAAATTGTGCCATTTTTTGGATAGTTTTGTCAATTTATCTATTTATCATTTCATTTTGTAGGAATTTCATGTGTCTTCCTCATTCTCTTGGTTTAAACTATATTTAAATATAATTTGCATACTTAGGAGAACTATGGGGAGATGCTTTCAAAATTTCTATGTTTAAAATCAATGATATGGATAATGATGAACACAATAATTACAAGAAGATCTCAAATGGGATAGCTCCTTTCCTTTTAGTGTAAGAGCAATAAGGTGGATTTAGGATACATATGAAATATACAATTATAATTGAATCCTATTCAATGTACTATATTGTTGATCAATGATGAGATATCTATCGATAAAAATTAGATAACTTTGTAAGACTAATTATCTTATGCATACTAGGATGGTGCTAACATTTGTTAAGAGAACTAGAAACTTTGTTAATGAGGAAAGGCTAGTAAAATGTTAGTGTAAGAAGTGTGTAAATATGTTCTACCAATAAGTAGATACAATGGAAGTACACATAATAGATAATGTATTCTATCTATTTTACATGAACTAGATCATTTATGGTGAAGATGATTGCTTGGCTACCAAAATATGCAAGGAAATTGTTATCAATATAGATGAAATGATTGATATCATACATGACTTCATTAGCCCTAATGTCATTGATTAAATAAATGAAATTAATAGTAATGTGAATGAAGACATTACTGGGGTTACATAACTTATATATAGTACTTTAATAAGTTATATGCAAAATTTGAAACTAAATTATATCCCAGATGCACATCCTTTTATTATTGAACTTTTTAGTCAAACTTACACATTTAAAAATGTTACATAACTCAGAAAAATAGGTCATTTAATTTTCTTTTGAAGATATTAAAGAAAAGGACTTTTAAAGTTATTAAATAAAGAACTTCCTAAGGATAACAAATAATCAAAATTAAATTATCACAGAAGGCAATGGTTATGTGAAATAGAGTTAGGGAATCAGTCAATTCATATTTTTCAAACTTTTCCTAAGAAGACATGCTATAAGTGAGAATTATCCTATTTGTAAGGAGAGTCATTAGGTTAAAAAATATAATAAAAGAAAAAAAGTCTCACAAAGTGTTAAGGTATTTTCCTTTGACCCCCAGATTGAAATCATGTATGGATCAAGGTAGATGACAAAAGATATGAAGTAAAACCATATAGGATGATTAAGAGAGGAGGGGTCAATCAAAGCCTTAGTCAACATGGTGCCTTACTAACAAAATAAAGAATGTTAGTGATTTGACATAACCTTCTCATGACCAATATTCAATATAATTTAGTTTATACTATATTGGATATTTATATTGAACTCAGGGCATGGAATATGTCACCCTCTTCATAATTCAATCTATATATTTCTTCATTTCTAAATAGACTAACTAAAAATAAATGAATACATATTATATATCAATCCATTTAAGTATGACTGTACATTTCACAATTTTACTTAATCAAGGGACCCACAAATGTCAACCATCTGATATAGGAGGGATAAAATCTCATCTAAATTACTCATATCCCTTTGCATAATTTATAGTATACCCAATCACCACCTTTTAGGCCAACCTTATTATAGGCGATGTTAGATAGCATCAAATTACATGATTCCTCATGTAGGAAACCATAATGAATTTAGGCTAAAAGGCCACCAACATTGTCATTAGTATAAGAATTGCTTATAGCACTCAAATAATGATCTATGTGGTGGCTCAATCTAGTACATTTGTTTTTCTAATAGGTACCTATGAGTTGACTTGATATCATATAGCCATGACCCTAGTTATTAAGTAACATACATATTAATATTGATATGCTACTATTATCTCAGTTCACAATAATATTCAATCAAGGGCATTTTATAAATAATATAAATTATTATGGGGATAATTATTATATTTATTTATATTACACAAATACAACATTAAACATAATAATCAAATGAAATGCCTTTATATATAAAGAAAACATAATCTATTATAAGCAAATACGATCATCTTATGATTAGTTGCTTGAGCATACATCAACAATTATATGTGACATTTATGTTATAAAAAGAAGTCAATTTACAATGGCCTTTTTTAAACCAACTTTGTAGTATATTCTCCACATCAATTTATTATCATTTATAACATTGGCTATAAATTGATGTTTCATGTCAATGTTTGAACAATATGTTGAAACTAAACATGTTAGTTTTCATCTAAAAAAGTTAATGTCATTAAAAATATCCTACATTGGTTTAAAAACTAATATTAAATATGCCAAAATATGCAATCGCATTGGAATATATATATGTATGTATTATGTAACAATTGACACCAAATGTGTTAAGCATCTGAAATTAAAAGGAAATTCTATAGTAGTGTCATTGTCTTAAAAGGTAAGATGTTGATAAATGAACTACCATTTAATAGGATACATTTGACCTTTTGTTCATTAGTTAAACTAGTGACAAAAAGAAGATAATTGTGACATTTAAAATTGAAAAGCAAGTCTTCTCCTCTGAATGTCAACGTAGTCATGCATAGGTTACTTACTTTTTATTTAATGTAATGTTCTTCATTGCCAACACTTTCCTCATCACTCACTTGGTAGCGTGTGTTGTATTTCATATCATTAAATTGTTATGGCATGAAATCAAACAATGTGATATTTTATTGAAGTATCTTATTTTCTAAGTCATCTTTCTTCCTTAACTTTGCATCGTTCTTTCTATGTATGAGCCTTTATTCTGGTCTACTTACCATTTTCAACAAAATTAGGGTTGCTTTGGAGGATGTATGTTGATTCTTCTTTTTACTTCTCTTTAACATGACTAAAGTCCATCTTTCTTCAATATCCAAGATGGATTCATCATTGCATTTACCCCTAATGATATAAAAAGTTACAATGATGATAAAAAATTTAATTGGCTTTCCCTATACTATTAGCCTAATTGCACCAAATTGAATCATTTAATTGAAAATAATTTCCTAGCAAAGATAGGATGATTATCATTAAGTTACTAATTGCAATGTCATCATCAAATGTGATCATGCCTTGTTTAGCTAACTCTATGATCTTGTTTTTCAACACAAAGGAATTTTCAATTAGGTGTCTAACCAAATAATGGCAATTACAATAGTTTAGGTTTCCTCATGACACTTTATTTCTAGCAACTCAATCAAACATTAACACCACATCAATGACTCTAACATTAACACCACATCAAAGTTAGTGAATCAATATTCTTTGCCTTTCTTTTAAGGAAATTTTTCTTCCTTTGTTAGCAGCACTAGTGTTGATGTCAAACTTGACAAGTGAAAAAGATGCAACTATAGATTACTTAGTTTGTAGCATAAAGGATGAAGGCTTAGTATTCTTTCAAAGCCTCAGTATTCTTTCAAAGCCCTTAGCTTTCTTTTGTTATGTCAAGAATAGGAAACCCTTGATTTGTGTTAGTAGCAATGTTGAGTTCTGTGACATGTGCTTTCATGGCCAATACTTTAAATATTTAGGGCTTAATAGATTAAAGGATCTAACTTAAGCTTTAGTCCATCCTTTAAGTGCATAATGCTATTGCTAATGATTCAAATAATTGATCCTTTAAATTAAGAATCAAATTCCTCCATCACCAAATATAATTAGTTGTAAGCTTATGTTTACATTGGCGAGTGTTTGTGAACTTAAACATACCATGATGAGTTTTCTAGAATCAATTTAGGAACTCATGTTTAAGTTGCTCCTACCTTCAATTGGTCCTAGTGTTAAGTCAATATACCCATCAATGGCATTTCTTTTAGGAGAACACACCAATTACTTTACCATAAGGCCTCCATCAATCCCAACAATATTACAGGTTTTGATAAAGTAAGTGATGTGCTGCCTAGCACTTCTCTTGTCATTAAATAGTTGAAACTTGGGTAGTTGATAATTTTGAGGAATTTTTAGTAAGTTAATTATTCATATATCTAGTTTTACATAAGAAAAAGAAGGTTATATGTCCTTTTTTACTTAGTCTCTAATAGCTTATTTGATAAATTCTTGTAATTGGCTAGTAGGAACATCATCCTTTCACTAGTGTAGAATTGCTCTTTTACATTGGTTTACATCCTTACCAAATTTCATTTTGATGCAATGACATTTTAAAAATTATATAAAAACTTAAGATAACAAATAAAGAAACTAATTGATGTCTATGTTAAAGAGGTGGCATTTTTTAAATTATTAGGAATCTTACCATATTGGATATAGAAACAATTAACATTAAAGCTTTTGTCCTAAAAATTAAGACATCGTATTTTTCTTAACCATCATCCAAAAAGGTAATTGAAAATACAAAAGCTTAAGCAACTTACTTTATGTTAAAACAAGATGTTAGTTATTTAAGAAATTGTTATCTGAAAGGCAATTCAAAGGTGACTTAGGAAGATAAAAAATATTTATAAATAGGTTTTGTAATTAAACAAAGTTTAAAGGCATTTCAAAAGTCTCTTTAAGAATGCATTACTTATTTGATAAATAGGCAAGCCAAAGATGTCAATTTTTTGTTAATAATTGACATCAATAGTTTTGTACATTGCCTATGTTCACTCTTCATTTGAAAACATCCTAATGATGCTTTAACCTCCATTATCTAACTTTAGAATATTTTAGAATGGGGAAAATAGCTCCATTACTATTTTGACTAACACACTATATTTGAGAAATTGATTTTATATGCTTTCAAACATTGGCAAGTATATAAATGTGTCAAATGAGATAGTAAGAGAGGTATTTTCCTCCTCTTCAAATACTTCAAAATTTTTAATAGTGACAAATGTATTGTTAGGATTAATGATTTATCGAGACAAATGTATCTAAATGCAATGGACATCAAAAAGTAGTTTTTCGATGATAGATTTGCATTAAGGTTGGCAATAAGAGTGGTTGACAAAGGTCCTCCTTTTTTATGTAATATTGTGATAAATTTTCATTTGTTAATATAATGATATATAAAGCAAATAAAATTGCAAGATAAATTCCCTTATATCAATATCTTCTTTTTCATATTTTTATATATTTATGTTTAATGTGTTGATGTTCTTATCATTACAAAAAAAAATGTGCAAAACTAACTTATCATGCAAAATAACTTTCTTTTCCTTCAAAATTGCAAGAATTAATGCCTTAAAACATAGTAAAACTCCTATCAAGTTTTTACAAATTTCTAACTTTCTTACACTTGAGATCCATGTCTTAAGTAGTCTATAGAATGGTTAGTTTATTTTCTACTAGTCGATATGATTTTCTAAAACTTAGGGTATTTAAGTTAAATTAAAATAATTCATAAAAAGATTTCAGTTGTATATAAATAATCCATGTATAAAATTATATAATGGTAGTTTCTTTATTATAACCAATGTTTTATTATATCTAATTAGAACAACATTGCTTTAATATAGACAATGATTATTTTTTACAAAACAACATCTAATAACCACCATGATCTTAATGGTATTTGTTTCTATGTCGTTTGATAATATAAATTGGCATGAAATGTAGTAAAAAAAAAATAAAAGCACTGATAGTAATTTGAAATACAAGATTGATTCACTCTTTCCCTATTTGCAAATTTAGGATTCCTCTAGCACATAGCTTGGTCTTATGAACTTTAGTAGAATTATGAAATGCAAGTTTAATCTTCTTCTCTTTTGTGTAAACAAGGTGCGCCTACCAAATATTCTTAAGATTTTCTATATGTGTCTTGATAATTTTAGTGTAAATATATAGGTTTGCTTTTCTTGGCTCTTTCTTAATATATTTAACTTAATGTGCTGGTTGTTAAGGTTATGATGCCTTCTTAAAATATTTCTAACTCTCTATTAGCTCATGAACATGTTTCAAAACCTTTGACAAGAAATATATTATATATAGAAGATTCCCTTTATTAGTGTATGGAATATTTTTTGCTTTGGGTATGCATAACTTGCAAAATATTTTATTCTAGATGATTTATTTTGCATTATTGATATATGTAAATGTATGAATTTTTATGTATTTAAGAGTTTATCTTAGAATATGTGCAAATTCATGTGATATAGGATTTGATTAATGTTCTTGTGTGTATGGTTCTCACTAAATTAGCTAATTATGGATTAAAGATGAATATATTTTAATTAGAGCAATGCTAAATATGAAAATAGGGTTAATGAATTCATCAAATGTTGCAATTGTTCTTGAATGGAAAGAATTTAGTGATGACATTGTATTTTCTCCCTGCCTTAAATATTATAATATGAAAAAGGTAATGGTCATGTAAGTATGAGATCGTTTATTTCAATATAGCATTAACAACATGTATACGCCATAAAATGGCATGGTGAAAGTAACCACAAGTTTTTAATAACTTATTGAGCAAAAGCAAGGAAGTCATTGTATTCAAGTTGTACTAAATACACATATTTATTCAATATGTTAAGATTGTTCAACATGAAGGCAGGTGGAGTGACAGGAGCTTAATGAAATTGCTATAGTTGTAGAAAGACATACTTCCTAAAGGAAATGTACTATCATCTCATGCTTACGAGATGGAGAATATGATATGCCTAATGAATATAGAGTATAGAAAGATATATATTTATCCTAATGACTACATTGTACAAGAAAGAATACAAAAGATTGCATGAGTATCCAAAATGTTTGGTATCCTTTTACAAATTGAAAAAGCATTATGATATTATCAAGGAAGGAGTTTTAGTTAAAGTTTTGTGGTATATTCTTATAATACTAATGTTTAAATGCTTGTTTGCTAATGCAAAAGATGCTATGAACTTAGGATGGCATCTGATGGAAATGGTTACTAATAATAAGTTTTGTCATTTACTGGATTCTTCTCAGTAGAAAATGAATGACTTATTATTTTCTAGATTTAATAGTATAGCAAGAAATCTTTTACTTATATTGTGAACTAATGGCATGAACCTTCATGGTAACATAAATGGCAAACATAGCACATGGCTTTCTAATGCTGATGATTTACAATCTCCCCCTTTTGTTGTGCATGAAGTGGACATTTGTGTTGTTAACATTGTTGATATCAAGGTCTAAGAAATCAAGAAATGACTAGATGTCTTCTCTGCACTACTCATTAAAAACCTATGACATATATAGGATAAAGGTGTATCCATGTTTGATGCATGCAACCAAGAGTCCTTTAAGTTGCATGCAATGTACTTTTACATTATTAATTACTTCTTGACTTATAGAAACTTATTAGGGTACAATGTTAAAGCGTGAAAAACATACCTTATCTGTGAAGTTGACACAAGTTATTAACCTAACCATTAGAAGATGACATAAAGATTTTCATTTTAATCCTATAACTATCACATGTTAAGAGGGGTTTTAAATGGTTTATCAAAAGAAGAAATGACTCCAAGGCTTTTATCTAAAGAAGTGGTTTATTAAAGGGGAAAAATATTGATTTGATCTTTGGCAAATTCAAAGCTTTGGCAAGTGGCTACCTTTTATGGAAAAAAAGGTCTATATTCTTTGATTTTTTATATTAGAAGGGCTTGGATTTTAAGTACAATATTAATGTCATTGTATGTGATAATTTGGTTAGAACATTCTTAAAACATGCTAAGCAAGATAAAGGATGGATTAAGGCTTAACTAGATTTACAAATAATGGTCATATGGGAAAAACTAGCACCTCAAAAAAGGGGGTTAACATACTTATTTACCTTTAGCTTGTCATACTTTATCTTGGAAATAGAAAACAAGTTTTCATAAGTTTCAAAATAAGGTTAAAGTTTCCCAAGGCTATTCTTATAACATCAAAAAACTAGTTTCAATGAAAGATCTAAAATTAGTGGACTTGAAGTCTCATGATTGTCATGCTTTAACCTAATAACTTTTATTGGTCTTCACTCAAAGAATATTGTCTAAACATGTGAGATAAGCTATCATAAGACTTTGTTTCTTCTTCAATGCAACATGTGCTAAAGTCATTGACCTAAAGGATTTGGATGACTTGTAGAAGGATGTTATCATCACATTGTGCCAACTTGTGATGTATTTTCTACCCTCATTATTAAACGTCATAGTGTTTTTGGTTAAGCATTTAATGAGGGAGGTAATACTATATAGTTTGGTTACATAAGGCAAATGTACTTGATGAAGTGCTAAATAAAGATCTTAAAAGTTTATATGCATAATTGAAATAGGCTTAAATAAAGTATTATTAAGGGGTATATTATTGAGGAGGTTGTTAGTTTTGCACCTCATGCTTATTAAATGCAAACATTATCGAGACTTCCCAAGCCTTGTCTTTAGGGAAATGTACATTAAGGAATAGAGTGGAAAGAATAAACCATTGAATGTAGGAATAAGTACACCATTACATCTTGTAAAATAGTAAAAAGATTAAGTTTTACATGAATAAGCATATTACTTTTATAAAAGAGCTCTACCATGGCAAGAATGAGAAATGGATACAAGTTAAATATAATTGTTCATTCATTAAGTGGTTAAACAACCTGATAGGTAATATGATAGGGGAAACACCAAGTATCATTTTCATAACTATAAAATGGTTAGGTAATAGGTCTCACATGGAGGTCATATCTTATTAAGGATATAATATTAATGGATATTCATTTTAAACTTAAAGATAATATGAAACAACCACCATGTCCAATAGTGAGTTCATTTTGGTGACTTAAGTAACACATGTCTCCAATGCTAAAGAAAAGAAAACCCATCTATGCTATAATGGCAAGTCATAAGGTCATCAAAGACATATGAAAGGCTAACTATATCCAATTCAGGGACCTTATCTTTCAATGTAAAAAGGGTGGAGAATGACATCGACATCCAAAAGGAAAAGTTAGGATTCATGTTGGTAGGCTTTAGTAAGGAGGATTATAAAGGGAAGTCATTGATAATGGCATCTTAAGCAAAAGAAGTTTTCAATGTATCAAACCTAGTTCGCAACAAATGATCTATATTTCTTTAAAGCAAAAGACAAATTGTTGGTATTAGAAATGAAGAAGAAATAGCTATTAATGTTGAAGACACACCTCCTTTCTTATTGAAATTACATTAAATTAATTATAGAGGCAATTTAGAGGAGTTTAATCTACGTCGTGATAATAAAGAAAGGATATAGATTGATAACCCATCTAAGTAAATTTCCTATATCACAAGTTCAAGGTACTATTTAATATCCCTATTTTTTAAGGTCTTGCTTACAAATATAATTGCTTGATTCTTAGTTTATATAGTTTCAAAATTATTTGGTAGATGCAGATCTTGTTTAAGAGATACACATCAATAATGAATTAAATTTACTCAAACAGAATGATAACCATGAAAAAATAGATGACAATTTTTCTTCACCATAATAAACCTTTGTAGTTATTATAATATTTAAATTTTCATTTACTTATTTTATTCCTTTATAGTTTGGAAGATTACTTCTATATGTGTCAAGATGATAGAGAAGTGATATGGATTAATGATCCTTTTAAATAAATTACCTATACCACAAGTTTAAGATACTAATGTTGTCATATTTTAAAATTATATGTACATACATAACTGCTTGATTCTTAGCTTATATTGTATAAAAAATATTTAATTAATATAGGTCTCATTTGAGAGATGCACATCAACAATGAATTAAGCATGCTTATACAAAATGATATCCTTAACAAATTAGAAGCTAATTTTTTTCATTATGATAAACCTTTTCTTTGTAATTGTTGCAACACTTAAACTTTCATTTGCTTACTTTGTTTCATTGTAATTTAAAAATGCTTTGAATGTATTTCATTTAATAATGCAAATCATTAGGTATTCCCTAATACTATGTGCAAATTATATAGGATTAATGTGGAGGAAAAAACATGACTATTATGTCTATTATGAAATGCATATACTAAATTTAGAATTGTGTATTACAATTAATATGAAATACATACTGCTTCTTTTTCATTCGGGGGTATGCATCTATTATAGAGGTTAAGTATTGTGGCTTTGGTGGTTCTAGAAGTTTTTCAATATAAAAGTAATATTGTAAAAAGTGTTCCAAGATATTGTACATAATAAAAAGGTTGTGGAGAATGGGTTTTTCTCTTTTTTGGTTGTGGGAAGGTATTACAACATTGATTATGTAAATCATGAAAATGATATATAAAACATTCCATATTAGTTAATAAAATAAGCTAACATTAAATTTCAATTTCCAAAATATGGCTATTAAGCTAAAAATCAATGTGTTTAATTTACCAAGTTATGTGGCCTACAAGAAATGATGATGATTATTTGTTAGAGAACTAACATCATTTTTGTTTTCCATAATGGTGTTGTAACTAATATTATAGAATATTTACTATAATGCTCAATAAAATGACTATTCAAAAACAACATTTAATCCATTAAACAGTTAATATAAATCAATAATTTTGTAGTAATGTTTGGATAAGACTTCCAACTCCTAGAACTACTTTGTTCCTTTATAGATTCATCTTTCTCAACTTAGGGTGACTCATCCTCATATGCATCATTTAAATCATCACATGATTTGGAAGAGTCATTAACCTTTTATATGATGACAAAATTTAGTTTATCTCTCATAATTTTTTCTTTTTATCTTGGATGGATTTTATCAATGCTTTATGTGTTTTTTGCAACAATTAAGACTTGCTCTTCTAAAGAAACTACATTTGTTACCATGGTAAGCATCATAGTTGAACTTAAGGATCCAAAAAACTTATTAGAGAAATCTTTTTAGAAAATGTCCATTCAATTTAGATCTTTGAGCTTTTGAAGCAAAAAAGGTATTATCAACCTTACTAGCTCTTATAGTGATTGCAGCCTTTTTGGTTGATTTAGAATTTTTCATAAAGAGCAAGTTGTGCCAAAACATCACTGAGAATGTTAGCTACCTTTAACTTTATCCCCACTACTTGTATAGGTGAAGGTGATTTCTATGATGGTGATTTTTGTAATGATAAACTCATAAAAATAGAAGTCAAACTCGATATTATAGTCATCTAAGCATATAAATCTGCAAGGGCTCTTGTTTTACTTCGAGTCATAGGACCTTGATAGTCAAAGCTTGATGAATTAGTGAAGGAATTGCTCTAAATGCATTGCTAATGACACACATTTGTGGTGCTATTTGAACTTGTTTGTATGAATATGATTTTAAATACAAGATATAAATTATAATGATGATCCCACTAACATGCTAGAAATTTGTACACACAAATTTCTCAGCAAGCATTTATAAGTAAATGCAAAACAAATAATTTTATTAATTTTTGATGATCTGGGGTACAATATCTAATTATTTTTTGTAATTCTCAAAAAGAATACAATAGATCCTCTTATTCTTTTTTTTTCAAGTTGGTTTTGACTATATGTTTCACAAAGCTTGATCTCAAATCAAATGATAGAGTTAACTTTGAAGGAGGGTTATGATGAAGCTTAATCTCTAATCAATGGTTAAATCCTAACTTTCAAGGAAGATTATGAAAAAGCTTGATCTCCAATTGAAGGTTGAATCTTCAAAAAAGTTTCACATGTGAAAAGCTTCAAAAGTCTAAATGTTGTTAAAGTCTTCATCTCAAAATAGATGTTCTTGATTAAAGTTGGAGATTTTAAATGCTTTAATCTTTGTTGGCAAAATTCTTAAAGAGGTTCAGAGCTTCATTTCTCTTCTTCTAATGACTTGCTATTGTGTGGAATGGTATAATTTATATAGCGATCAAGGGATGCTTAGAAATAAGCAAATCATTAGAAGAAGAGATAATGCATTGTGACACATATCAACTTCTTATTTGTCAAGTGATGCCAAAATTATAGGCTTTATTTGATTGTTTCACCTAAGTAATCATTCAAATGTGACCCAACTGAATTTGTTATCAAAGATTTTATAAAAGAACCCACTTATTTTCTATATGGGATTTTAAACTTTGATAAATAACTTCCTTTTTTTCATTTGTTTGTAATTTATGAGGTGGAAAATAAAATAAACTAATTTCATTTATCTACAATAATATTTGTAATTATTTTGTGTACTTAAAAATCATTTTATAACTACTACGAATATGTACTACAATTTATATGAATGAATAAATAATAAATATTTATATTTTACAATTATAATTAAATCGGGCGTGGCATGGATAATACTCTAATCTTATTGTATTAGTTAAGAAATCTTGGGCTCTGACCATATCTCACTATTTTGTTTTGTGCTATAAAATAATAATAATTAATTGTAAGAATTTTTTTTATAAGAACATTGCTATTCCTCATGACGTTGAGTGCCGAAGATGAGTTCCAAAACTCACAGCATTGGTTGGATGAAAACATTTGGTGGATCCCATATGAATGATCGATGCATATAATTTTTTGTTGACTTTCAGAACCATGATTCGCCTCCTATTCATGAGAAAATTTAATATATTCCTCTATAATTTAACTTGTCAATACTAATTTTTTAACTTTAATCGAGAAAAATTCAACCATCTAAATATTCAAAGCCATTTCCTATATTTTTCGGGGAATTTATTCGTAATATATCATTTAGAGGGAAGAATTTTCTTATAATGCAGAAACACGCAACTGTCAACAGCCTGCCAATATAGAAATAGTTGTGCCCTCTTTCGCATTCCGACAGTTTACGGCAGAGTCAACTGATGCTGAAAGCTAAGGCGTTTCGCTGAATCCTAGTTTTGCCAGCTGTAGTGTGAACAACACGGCATTTTTTTTTTAAGTAATGAGTCCCACACACAAAAAACTTAGAATTGAACTCAAGATACAATGAAAACTCTCAACGGCTTCTTAGTTTGTTTCCAACGTTAGTAACAACACAATAATTTTACTTAATAATGAAAATTCAATACAACTTTCAAATAACTTTTGTTGAATTTTTTTTTATAAAATTTAATTGTAAATGCATTTCAATATATTTTAAAAAATAAAAATCAAATTTGATTTTGAAAATTAAAAAAATAATACTTATGACAAAAATTGCATGGAATTAACATTAGAAAATTTTTTTTCCAACATTTCATTCTTTCATTCATATTCCCTCCGAAATTTGTAGGGTAGAAGTAGACCATCCATTCTGTAAAACCTAAATGGTCTAGCCCATTAGCTGTGCAGATTTTGGTGGAATGAAGTGAGCAGTATGCTTGTTTTCTTGATCATAATTTCTCCCCTAGATGGCTTGTGATTTCCCGACCATGCTATATGCTTTATTGCTGTTAAAGAATCAGAACACATGATTCTATGTCATGAAATCTGAACAAACATATGAAAAGAAATAAAAATAAAAATAGAGCAAAAACATAGAGTAGCATAAGCAGCAGAAGGTAGACATAGAACATCATTAATAAAGTTAGGGATCTGCCCTCATATGAGAAGTCCCCATTACTGGGAAATCTATCAATAATTAAAATATCAGATCTTTTATTGTAAAGTTGACTCGGCGAATTCACATTTCTTTACAATACACTTTCACCAACTCTTTCTTTTCTTCTTTTCTTTGATGGAAGGTGCATGACATAATTTTTTTCTAAATACTTTCTCTAGCGTAACGATTTCCTGCCTTATTGGGTCTGTTGTTAAGTTTAGCAAAGAATTATTAGATGGGTTCCTCTCTTGTGAAATTCACCAAAATAAATTAGCAATCTTTCGGCGGAATCTTGATCGAGAACAAATTTTTTTTTTGCCTAATATTTTGTTTTAATTTATGATGATTCTTGTGTAGTTTTGTGCATTTTTTACAATGACTGAGTAAGTTAACTTTTTCTTAGGCAAAAGCAATGGCCATATTTGAGGCTGTCTTGAAAATGGCATCGGTCCTGGAAGCGAAGATAGTGCAGATGTATATACGGTAGGTCAAATAATTGTGAATAGTGGAAACGTGAGATGAAATTGTGCTTTAAGAGATTGAGGCGGAGCTGTGAAAAAACAGTATCCATAAAACATAAAATTCTGCATTATTCTCGCGTTTTTAACAGCGAAATAATTTGATGATCCGATGATGGATGGAAATGGGATTCACTTCAAATCACCCATACTATGATTGTTTAACTGAAGCAAGTTTATACTCAACATTAATTGACGATAATAAAGAAGGTTCTAAATTGTGATTGTGGTCGCGGTTGCAGCTCCGATGCGCTTTTGGTTTTTTGCAACTGCAGATATTGCGGAAGTAAAAAATAGATTGTGGACAGCCGTGGAATTTTGTATTGTTTACATAATGTATAATAAAATTTATATATAACTACTAATTCATATTATTGGATATTAATTCTTTTAATTTAATATAATATTATTTCAGATCAAATAAAATCAACTGGTAAGTGAAATATCAAAGTTTTTAACTTTTATTTTATAAAAAAAATCATAAATGATTGTATTGTGGCTACTGCAGCTATTGTAGCTATTGCGGCAGCAACAGTATGCAATATTGTGATATTACAGCCGCAAAACACTGCAAAACTTGTGAATTATAACAATGTCGCAATTGTGATCCAATGCGATTGTGGCGAGTGCCGCAATTGCAATATTACGGTTACAACCTGCAATTTAAAGCAATGAACAATGGTCAAGGTCTATATTGGTTGATGCTGATGAGAAGGTTAGAAATTTGATTGATATTACAAAAGTAACCCAAATAAAGAAAGTGGAAGATGGAAGGTTTCATTCTTGTCTATATTTACTTATACGGATTTGTTTTGATCAATGTGCATCATATTCCACACTAGCAGTTTTCTTGCAATAATAGCCGATGCTTTTATTTGAACATTTGAATAAATCATTGTAAGAAAAATGATAATAAATTAAGTAGAAATAAAATGTCTTTGGTATATGATTATAATACTGAGGTTATTCGCCTTTTCCAAGATCAAGACACATACTTGGTAATGCAATGCGTTAGGAAATGATTTGGGGAAGCTTGCAATCTACTTAGTCAGGCATTCGATCATACATACATGCAAGCCTATACAAACTATGTAGCTCCACGAAAGGCTCTTTATGCTTAATGGAACATCCCTTTTGATATCTCGACAGCTAAAAGGGAGAGGCATTACTCATAGATAAGAGTAATATAAAAACAATATGAGAGTACGTCCCACAACATGTGCGACCCATAAGAATACATGTCTCACCGTATTTAAGAATTAAGTCGAGCTCAAAGCTAGAAATATTCCAAATGGGGAGAAAATGAGGGAGAGAAATGTATACATATTTGATTCTTCTACTTTACAGAACCTTCAAGATAATCAACTTCTTGAACGTTGAATTGTTCCAACATGGGGAGAAATGAGGGAGAGGAATGTATATATATTTGATTCTTCTACTTTACAAAACCGTCAAGATAATCAACTTCTTGTGGAATAAATTTCCCCTGATCTTGGAGGTGACCTACGAGGAGATGACAGGAATGGTAATGGAGGCAAAGACAAAGATAAAAGGTTACCTTCCAACATTTCTAGAACCTTAGACATAGATGGTCTGTCCGATGGATTTGTTTGTATGCACCACAAACTTACTAACACCATCTTTTCGAAGATCTTCTCTTCCTCTTCATTTGTGACCCCATCAACCAATAATGGATGGTCAGCTTCAAGAGTCATATGGATATCGTTTGGAAAATATATTTCACTATTTGTACGAGACACTCCAAGATTAGTACTATTTCTTGCTCCAACCATTTCAAAAATCATCATTCCATAACTATACACATCAGACTTGTAAGAAACCTTTCCAAAATTTCAATTGAAAACTTCAGGAGCAATATATCCTATAGTCCTTCTAGCACCAAGCATTGACACAACCCTCTTATCCCTACTGCATAGTTTTGCAAGACCAAAATCAGAAATCTTGGGACAAAACCTATCATCCAAGAGGATGTTGTGAGGCTTTTTGTCAAAATGTAAGATTCTCATGTCATAGCCTCGATGTAGGTACTCAAGTCCTCGAGCAATTCCAACTGCTATTTCATATAAAGTCTTCCATTGTAAATTGTTCTTCATGTTGGAAGTTCCTCCACTATAAATGAACTTATCAAGAGATCCATTGGACATGAATTCATATATTAGATCTCTTTTCGATTTCTGAAAGCAAAAACCCAGCAAACTCACTACATTGACATGGGATGTTTTGCTTATACTTGCAACTTCGTTCATGAATTCCTCTCCATTCTCCCTTGATTCACTTAAAAGTTTAACAGCCACTTGACGGCCATCTGGAAGCTTCCCTCTGTACACAGATCCATAACCTCCTTGGCCTACTTTTTCAGCAAATATATCGGTCATTTTCTTCACATGTGAAAAACTGTATTTCTTTGTAGGTAATGCCTCTTGGTTCTGGATGAATTCCACAATATGCTGATCATTTTCTGTTTCTTTCCTCCGTGTGGCTTCTTGTGTGCGTGTCGCCTTTCTCCATATGACTTTGCATATGAATATAACTACGGCCACAAAGGAAACAAGTGGGAGGAAAAAGGCTGCAATTATAGAATATTTTCTTAGTATGTGGATAATTAGACTAGTGTAATTCAGTTTTCATGGTCAAGCAGAAAATAAATGGCATCTAATTGGATCTGCAATCATGTTAGTTACCTAAGCCAAACTTCGCATTCTGAAAGTTCCACCAGAAATTAGATGATACTGCAAGAATGTATTGGAGCTCAGGCTCAAAAGTTTGAGATTTATAACAAGAAAAAAATCACAGTGGATTTATAATTTATAACAGGACTTCTATCTCGGATTGGTGAGAGAGAGTCATCAAGGCAAGGGCAACAATTTGAAAATAAAATAACATACCTTCTGTACATGAAATGCTATGAGCCCCATAGATGCAGAAACAGGTGAATTGTCCACTTAAATACCCACATTCCCCTTTAGAATTCACGCATGTAGAGCACTTAGCACTGTCAACAACCGACTCCAAATTAAAGCCGTGATTGAGTGCTTCCTTTAGAGCCCCACTATTATCTGGATTAATATGGAGGACATGAAAGTTATGGAAACCGGAACGGCAACAAGATTCTTGCAAACGTTTATATCATCAGTTCTGTCAATATAGTACACAGTAGCACCACCACTTTCGCATGATTGACTTGAAAGACCTGATACGGAAGTGGAGCAATTATAGTACAGCGTAATGTTAACAGTACTATCATCATAACATTTGAACACAGCAGGATCGAGGGTAGTGTTTTGTAGTCACTTGGACAGATATTATTACAATAATCATCCCTAGCAACTGTCAGATTTGATGACTCAAAACTGAGAATACGATATGTCACAAATTTGAAGGTGAATCTCGGAATATTTTCTTTGCAGCTTAGCTCCAACTCAGGCCTTCCACAGTAATCATCTCTGCCTCCTCCCCAGAAAGGAAACTTGACACTTATTCCTCCACAGGTAGAAGAGTTTCTGCAGTTTGTATACTGACTGTACTCCGCAAAGACAACTGTTTCGATTACGTCGATTGAAAAGAGAAGAGTCATGGAAAAAAGTAGCAGAGGTTCCATGGTAGGAGAAAAAAGGCGGAGAATGAAGTAAAAGCAAAGGGAAAATGAGACTGATGAAACAGTAAACACAGATAGATGATTCTATGCACAAATCAAATATCATTTTCCCAATTATTTAAGTTTCAGCAAAGTTACGGTCAGCCAGCGGTGGACAAAAATAACGGCCTTTGAAATTTCCACACAGCATGAAATTTCCAGGAAGAAACTTGGCTTGACCCACATTTGACATCTTAAAAGCATGGCTCTGACATTTTTTTAAAAGAAAAAATATTATTGGAAGACTATTCTACAATTTGAGAAATAGAGAATACAACTTTTGGACATATGAGCAGGGATTTAAATTGCGATTGCGATTGCAGTCATGATCACATCGCGATACGGACCAATATAAAAATATAAAGTTATAATAGTCTAAAATTACGGATGTAATTTGCTTCGAAAACACAAATTATTTTTTAAATCCTAGAATATGAGTACCACGCTCTAATATTATATAATATCAAGTCCAAGATTGAAATTAAATGGAGTACCTTTTGTAGTGAATCCATCCAAGATTGATACGGTCAAAAGTGTATTTTGCACCTTAAAAACATAGGATCGTAGGATCCATCCCCTGTAATCATTTACATTATCTTCTAAGGTCTACCTAACTATTAGAATAATATATTCGGCAGGACGTGATTCATCCCGGTCACTTTCATGTCTAATCGTTGACAAAGTAGATGCCGGAATCTTCAAGATATAATAAACGCAAAATAAATGTTAATTTGTCCCATACATTTCATAAAAGTCTTGCTTGCTGAATCGTGTGATTGGACGGCTCGGCATCCCAAAAGTCAGGTTCTACTTAAAACTCAGTGTAATTTCTTTATCCTATCTTCTAACACCAAAAATTCAGGTTCCAATTAAGGCTCGTGTATTTTACCGTCTTGATGTTTATGGGTAAGATTATATATTATGGGAGGTTCTGGACTATCTAAACCAGGACAAACTATGCTTCTCTCCTTGTATACCAATAAAATTATTCTTGTATTCTTTCTATTTCAAAAATTTACTCTGTTTTTTTATTTAATTTTTGGAAACAAGGGAGAGAATTATATATTTAAAATTAAAAAGAAAGTAAATATTATTTGTAACGATGATCCATAATTGTATTGCCTTTCTTATTTTTGGAATCTCTATTAAATTGAACAGGGGGTACAGGGCTAAAAAATTATATATATTAGGAGAGCGAGATATTTATTAGGAGGGTCAAAAAGATTGTGCAAAAAGCTTTTCGATAGGGCGAAAAATTAGAATTATAAAAAGTCGACTCTAGTTAAACATATATTCACTTGAACTTGAAAATTTCAAACTCGCTTAATTTTTACATAAAGCAAATTGAGCAAAATCGACTTCTAGTATATTTAATAGTTATTTCTAGCAAGTAACAATAAATAACATAACATTAAATCTTATTTTTACACAATCTCTTTCATTTATATTTTTAAAGTTTATTTTTTTCTTTTATTCCTTTTCTTCAAAAAAGAAAACATTGTTATACTTAAAATGCATTTGATAAATGATAATACTAAAGCATTTAATATCAAATTTTGAGTATTAAATCAATTAAGTACAAATTTTACAGTGTTTAAATATTTTCTTATTTTAAAAAATAAATTTAGTTAATAGATTGAATTTTTTTTAAAATAATATGTAATAGAATTTCAAAATTATTCTTGATTACGATTTTAAAAATTCTATAAATTAAATCTTTAAATTATGTAATATATATATTTAATTATTATCTTAAAAATAAACATAATATTGAATATATTTGTCCATCAAAATATCATTAAAATAACATAAAAGTAAATATATTGCATAGAACTCTGTGAATTTTTACTTAATTTAATACTCAATCTTATCAAATAAATAAATTTTTTTAAGAATAAATCTATTCGATTAATATTGAAATGATGTTTTCAAAAAGATTCTTACTCGTTATGTTATTTATTATATTTATTTTATTTTTAAATAGGTCAAACTAATAAA
Source organism: Sindora glabra (assembly GCA_020226215.1). Lineage (NCBI taxonomy): Eukaryota > Viridiplantae > Streptophyta > Magnoliopsida > Fabales > Fabaceae > Sindora > Sindora glabra. Next base: position 72,082,529 of record CM035228.1, read on the forward strand.
AAAATTTAACATAAAAAATTATATAAATAGATTCTTAAAAAATTTTAAAAATTAGGGGGCCATGGCCCCCTTAAGGATAAAGAGGCTTTACCTTGGCACTAAATTTTACAACTTTATACAACGGAATTCTACTTTCAAGATATTAGAATTTTGCTTAAAATATTAAGATATTATGAATACATTTCATTCAACAAAAAATTCATGTTAATAATCTTCTTGAAAATGATGAATGAGAAATGGCACAATTTACTTACAATTTTTGTGAACTTTTTATAAAGTAACTAATCTTTTATCTAATTCTTATTATCATATATCTCACTTAATACTTGGTGTTTTACTTAATTGTGATTCTACATTTTTAAATTTAGAAATAATAATAATTTTGAAATATTATTTCTTTTTCTCAAAAACAATAACAATTCATTCATAAGTAACCAACAAATCATAAGTACAAGCAATCTTAATTGAAAGAGGAACTTTAAGAACTAACCTCGACCCACTCCCTATGATAGAAAATACTCATTTTGTCCTTGCATAAGCTACTTCATTTGCCTTGCTATTAATCCAATAAATGAGTAGAATTAAATTAAAATTCATGTATCCTCTGCTAGCAAGTTTTTAGGGGACTTTACTAAACTTTAAAACAACATCAACTACGTATTTACAACATTTTCAGTTATAACATTGGATTAATTCAAGCCTTCAATAAATTAACAAGCTATGAATGTTGATAAAGCCTTTTCCTTTTCTACTAAAATAGCATTGCATTTCTCAAAGCTAAAGCCATAATCATGCCCCAGATTATCCTTAACCAACATATATGGTGCTGCCTCTCCATCTTTCCACATAGCATTAATTTCACTAGGTAGGATCCGATCCAATGAGATGGGAAATTAGATGGCAACACAACATCCAAACCTTATAGCCTTACCACCTTTGATGCCAAATCAAATTCCATTTGCATTATAAGGGTCTTCTCGTTGAATGGTTTCTTCTATAATAACACATCATTACTTGCCCTTACAATCATAACAAGATGGGGGCTACACCAGCAGTAACTCAAAGGCAATCTTTGATGAAGCCAAAGGAGAGAGAAGATAATTATTGACTTGCAACACAATAGCTAGAAATTCATTGGCACATGTAAAAGTAGCATGGTGTAGATGAATACTAAGTATGCAAAACCATAAGAGCTTGGAGATTTCACAACGTGTCATAAGGTGTAACTCATCCTTATTCTCATAATGATAAAGCAAACAAGAAATGTCTAAAACTAAGGTGAAATGGCTAATGTGTGTATGAATGGTATCACAAGTTGGTAGTTATGACAATTCAATAAGAAAATGTGTTTGGATCTAAATGATACTCAATGGAATAATATAGTATGTCATGGAGGTCTTGTGATTGAAATTTGGAATCAATATGATTAGTGTTAGGAATTCGAATTATCATACCCAGCGAAAATTCAAAATTTGATTCAAATTCTACTTAGGATCTATGCAAAAGGAAATAAATCTATGATTAGGGTTTTACTTTTATGCACTTGTGTTCTTTCGGAATAAATCTTGAGAGAGTGGATGAATCAAACGCCGGCCAAAAGTTACAGCATCTTTACGATATCCACACAGAGTGAACAAGACTTCTCACCCTCCAGAAATCTATTAGGATGCATTTCTCTCTCTAGGATTTTGATTGGGCATTTTTCTGATTGATTTAGGGTTTTGGAAGCTTATGTGCATGTACATAATGTGTTGCCTTCAAGTCCTTTTTATAGAAATTAGGCAAGCCACAATCCTAGTCCTACTACGATAATGCCTCCAAAAAATCCCAATCACACTTAAGAACTATCACCCTATCCTTATCCTAGAGAGAGTGAGGAGAGATAGGACTTATCTATTAATTATCTAATATTAGATAATAATACTATCTCATAATATAAATATCTTAATATTAAATAATTGCATATAGTTATCAAATATCAAAATAATATTATCTCATAATATATTTATCTAATATCTAATAACGTAATTATTTGATATTACTTTAATATCAAATAATATCACATAATAACTATATTTATTATATGAAAAATATATTATTATTTAATAATATATATATGCACGAAAATAAGTCCAATTAATTGGATATTAATCTAATTAAAGTCTAATTAATTATTGTCTTTATTCCTATTCTTTTTGTGTGACCTATAGGTTCTTACTATATTGACAATGACTCACTATTGAGCCATAGATAGTGAGCAGTATCTAACATCACTGCCACTGAAGTAGTAAGAATGTTTATGATTCAACATCCACTTAATACATGATCAACGCTTTACGTCATAATCCTTTTTGTAAAATATCCAAATTGAACTGGTGGCATGGAATGTGTCATTCTCGTTAATATTCAATTTATATTTCTTGATACTGAATAGACTTCAAAATAAATTATCAATATCACATATTGATCCATTTGAGTATGGCTATACATTTCTAAGTCTCACTCAATCAAGGGGCCCAAGGATATATTTCTTTTATATAAGAGTAACAAAATCCTATCTACATCACTCACCTCCCTCTGCATGATTCATGATACACCCAATCAATGCCCTACTCATCATCCCAATTAAAGGTGACATAAAATGACATCAAAGTGAGTAACCCCTCATGTAGGGAAACATAATGACTTCAGGTCAAAGGACTATATGCAATTATGACCATATGAGAACAAATAATGACATGTGTCTTATCCATACAGTATTCTTATAATGGGTTAGTCTAATACATCTATTCACTAACAATGTACTCATGTATTGACTTGATATTACATATCCATGATTCATAATCATCAATCACTATACATGCTAATCTTGATGTACTGTTACTATCCCTTTCGTAATAATACTTGACTAAGGGCATTTTAAAAGTAGTAAAACTATTCTAGGGATAATTATTATATTAAGTTATAAATTACACAAAATAAAAAATATAATAATTGCATTACCTGAAATAAAATATAATACATTGTGTATTATTTCAATTATCTATATGATTAATTCTTAGGACACATATACCAACAACTAGTTACTACTTTTCCTAATTTTTCTAATTATGTGGGTATTTTGACTATTTTGGTATGGTTTAAAAATTCAGAGGAATTTAAGAAGCCAATATCTATGATCCTTATATATTTATCTTTATGTCGATAGGTTTTCATGTAAATTGGGCACCTAGAGTTTTAAGAAAAGGACTTATGATAACTTGAAAAAAGTATGTCAACTCTTGATGGAAAAGCTTTTGCTCAAAATACCTTTTAAAGGATTGAGTGTTAGGAAGGATCAACAAGACCCCTAGACATTAAGCTAAAGACTCTTGTGTGTTAGCTTGTAACCATCCTTTACACATTTAAAACTATGGAATGAGGCATATAACAAGTGAATAAAGTGCTCTTCTCCCTATTCAATTGCCCCTTTAAGCCTATTTTGCTTAAAAGTTTTATATGCAACCTTATATTTTGATTTGCATAAGCACTTTGGTGACATTTAATTATGGCTTGTAGACTTATGAGTTCTATCATCTTTATCAAGCATGCCATGAGTGGGTTTAATGGGAAAGCTGACACGTTCACCAAGAGTGGTAAGCATGCATTGCATAATTTCAGCTAGAGAGCTACTAACCCATGGTAGAGCTTAATTTGTGCCAAAGGACTAAGATTAGAAGGGTTGCATATGGTTTAAATGTAGCTTATCTAATGCTTATGAGGGATGCGTGAAGTAATCAATCTCAAACTTAATGGCATCATTGCTAAAGACTTGACCAAAGGGTAAAAGAGATTGGATTGACCTAAAGAGCTTGTGTACAGAGGATGTTACATTCAAGTAATCATGGATTAGTGCATTGGGTGCAAGTATTTATGCCATAGGGTTATCTTGCTTATGTGTATGGGATGTTGGTTATGCACTTATTCATAATAGTGGTATTAAGGGATGCGAAGCACTGTCTAAAGAGATGAGTGAATTGACAACCTATCTAGTAGGAGAAATCTTGGTCTTGCTAAAGGGTTTGATCATTGCTTGAAGGATTGGTAAAATCAGTAAGTGAAGCCTTTTATTTTGCAGAAATACATGGCCACAATTGAAAGATATGAGCAGACTGCTCCAGAAGGAATAGTCTAAAATCATATCAAGATAGTTTGGAGAGATCATTCAAGCTACTCAAAGGAGCATAGTTAGAAGGTAGAGTAAAGATTTAGTGGAATTGATGTTATGTGCACAATTCATAGGTTGCATAAAAAGTACACAATCTTCCTACATATTTTTTGATGTAATGGGCTAGGCTACATAGTTGCTTTACAGAGTGGCAACAATAACTAGAAGGAGCGGTAGTAGACTAGCACTACATAGTCACATTGTTGAGAGACTTTATCATAATAACCATGAGTTCATGTTTGCTTATGCATAGGCAATATGAAGTTGTAACTAGAGTGGAGGATGCTTCTAGATGTTAAAGTTGATAAGCCATTAAAGGATATGGTCATGAAGTTCTCAAAGGACACATTCAAGATAGGACTACAAGAACTTAGACATTGGTAGATGTCATTTAAGCTAAAAGAGGTCATAAGGACCACGATCTAAAGAGCATCAACTCTAAAAGTAAGTTATGGTGGCCAATAAGATGCTAAAGGTTATTATTTCATAAAGGATCAAAGGATCCAATCAAGTGTGAAAGTAGCATTGCAAAGTGCCATGAATTTACCAAAAGCAAACAAGTGAACTTATAAGCAAGGTTATGGGGCTTTTGCATAAATCAAGCATATGTCTTGTTTCCTACACCAATGGTATGGCACGTTAGGTACAAGATATCTATTAGTAGATAATTCAGAGTGCTAAGCATTGTTCGTGAGTTATTGAGTTAACACACACTTTTGCTACAAATAAGGCATTCATGCAAGTTGTAAAGGTAGTAAGCACAAAGTTACTTAGGAAACTACCTGTTAGATGAGTTATAGAGGTAAGAAGTTCAAGAGAGCTAGCGAGTAAGCAACACTAGAGGATGTCAGGATACTTTGAAAAAAGACTATAGAGGTAACCCTTTAAGAAATTTATGGATAATGCATTTGGCAAAGAGGATATTGATGTTACAGAGGCAATTGCCTAAATTTAAGATAAAGGAATATTCACAATCCTTAAAGAGATGAGGATCAAGGCAGTAACTCCTTTTAATAGGTTAAAGACCACTATGAAATTTTAATAAAGCAAGTAGATTTTTCATGGATTCATATTAGATTGAGTTATCAATAAGGACATTAATATTTGAAGTGGGAGAAAATATCACAAGCCAGAAGTTGTGATAGTTCAATAGGAAAACATAATTGAATTTATATGAGACTTAGTAGAAAAACATAACATGTTGTGGAGGTTTTATAGTTGAAATTTGGGATCAATCTAACTAGTGCACTATTTTCCCATATTTTCCAATTGTAGGGATATTTTTAGTCATTTTGGCATGGTTTAAGAATTCGAAAGAGTTTGAGAAGCCAGTATTTATGATATTCACATTTTTATCTTCATGTTAATAGGTTTTCATGTGAGTCAAATACCTAAAGCTTTAAGAAAAGGATTTATGAAAACTTGAAAAATTATGTTAACTCTTGATGAGAGAGTTTTTGCTTAAAGTGCTCTTTATGTTTGGATTTGGATCAACATACATAGCAGAATTTTAAAATTTTGATCCAAAAATCTTCCTAGGAATCATGTAAAAGTCATAAACCAATATTATGATTTTAACTTATTTGTACTCGTGTTCTTTCTGAATGAATCCTTGAGAGACCGAAATGAATCAAATGCCGGCTGGAAGGTACAGCATCTCGACGGTATCCACATAGAGTGAACAACGACTTCTCGCCTCCACGAAGCTGCTAGGATTCATTTTTCTCACTAGGATTAGGTTTGGACATTTTCTAGAGTAATTTAGGGTTTGATTGAAGCTTTAGTGCGTGAATCTAAAGTCCTACCTTCAAGCCCCTTTTATAGAATTAAGGCATGTCACAATCCTAGTCTACTAGGATAATGCTTCAAAAAATTCTAATTACACTAAATAACTATCACCTTATCCTTATCCTTATCCTCATCCTAGAGAGAGTAAAGAGAGATAAGACTAATCTATTAATTATCTAATATTAGATAATAATAGCATTATATCATAATATAATTATCTAATATTAAATTGGCATATAATTATCTTATATTAGATAATAATAATATTTTCTCATAATATAATTATCTAATATCTAATAATGTAATTATTTGATATTACTTTAATATCAAATAATATCATATAATATAATATATATATATATATTACATGAATAAATATATATTATCTTAATAATATATATATACATAAAAATAAGTCTAATTAATTAAATTTTAGTCTAACTAAAACTTAATTAGTTATTGTCTCATTTCTACACCTTTTGTGTAACCTTGTATGTTCTTACTACGTTAGTAATGACTCATTTTTTGTCATAAATAATGAGCGATATCTAACAATACAATACTGCCACTCAAGTAGTAAAAATATCTATGATTCGACATCTACATAATATATGATCAATATTTTACATCATAATCCCTTTTGTAACAATATCCAAATCGAACTGAAGGTATGGAGTGTGTCATTCTAATCAATGTTTAATTTATATTTCTTGATACTGAGTAGACTTAAAACAAATTATCAATATCACATATTGATCTAATTGGGCATGGCCATGCATTTCTAAGTCTCACTCAATCAAAGGGCCCAAGGATATTTCTCTTTTATACAAGAGTAACAAAATCCCATCTACATCACTTACTTTCCTCTGCATGATTTGTGACACACCCAATCAACGTCCTACTTATCATCCCGATTAAATGTGAAATAGGACGACATCAAAGTGAGTAACTCCTCATGTAGGGAACCGTAGTGACTTCAGGTCAAAGGACTATGTGCATTCATGATCATATGAGAATAACTAATGATACATTTATCCATGTAGTATTCTCACAGTGGGTTAGTCCAATACATCATTCACTAATAATTTACTTATATATTGACTTGATATCACATATCCATGATTCATAATCATCAATCATTATACATGTTAGGGGCATTTTTATAATAATACTTGACTAAGGGTATTTTAGAAATAACAAAGCTATTCCATGGATAATTATTATATTTAAGTTATAATTTATGCAAAATAAAATAAAATAAAATATAATAATTATATTACCAAAACGAAATGTAATATATTGTGTAATATTGTAATCATTTCTATTATTGACTCCTAGGACACACACCAACACTTTAAAGGGATGAAATGTCAAAAAGACTTAAGCAGAGCACCTATACATTAAGCTAGTGACCTAAATATATTGGTTTGTGGCTATCTCTTACACATTCAAAGCTATGGAATGAGACATATACTAAGCAAATAGAGTGTCTCTCTTTATATTCAATTGTTCCATTAAGCTCATTATGCAAGAAGGCTTTATATATAAGGCAATCTTTTGGTTTAGTATGCATGTGCACTTTAGTGACATTTGATTATGGCTTGTGAACTTATGAGTTTTGTCATTTTTATTAAGCATGCCACTAGTGGGTTTAATAGGAAGGCTGACATGTCCATTAAGAATGGCAAGCATACACCACATAATTTTAACTAGAAAGTTACTAACTCATGATAGTAGGTAACACATCCTATGTATACTACCATAACATAACACATAGGTAATAGTGAATTTTGTATGTCCTTAGGGTTGCCTATAACTAGGACTCATGCTCATTATTATGGACTTTGCCACAAGCATAATAAATTGTAGCCATTGAGAACTTATTGGAGAATTCCAAAGCCTATATAAGTTTATCTTCACCTGTGGATGGCATATGAATCTAGATTATTCTATTTGCATCCTTTTCTATGAAGAATTGGCAAAGCATAGCCTCATTCCACAACTTTGTGCTTAGCAACCAAAAGTTTGCAATCTAATTTAGTTTTAGAATTTCCACCTTTGGTTTTAGGTAAAGTCAAAACTAGCAACATCCTAGCACCTATAGTATATAAGGAGAACATGGGGTATGTCTATCCTAAATAAGCATGCATATACCTATTTTAAATGTTGAAATACTAGTACAGCCCACCAACCAAGCTTTGTAACCATTTTATCCATAAGTGATTCACTTTGTAGATATTTTCTTTTAAAAACCTTCATCTAGAGTTTCTCTTTATCACTTTCCAACTGCCATGATAATTTAACCAACAAAGATAAGCTTACATTATGATATTTTTTAACCCTAACCTACCTAACTTTGAGTGTAAAGAGTATCTTAAGTTACCATATATAATACCAATTTTGCCCCTCCTCACACACCACCAAATTTTATGATAAAGTGTATCCATCTATGAATAAACCTCTTTAGGAATAAGCATTGATGACATTGTATAGCTAGGCATCTATTGCAAAATTAACTTGAACATGGTGACCCTCCTTGCCTATAAAAATGTATAGTAATGCTAACTATAAATCTTATTTTGAACTTTTGTAATTAAATAATAGAAGTTAATAAAGCAAATTCCTAGTGAGAACATAGGTAGAACAAGATATTTTGCATTAGGTGCAGGCGGGTTGAGCTAGAAAAAAATTCTATATTTCCTTTGCCTTGATGAGCAATGGAAGAAAAGAAAATACTAGACTTGTGATAGTTAACCTTTTATCCTAATCATTATTCATAAGTATTAAGGAAATTTCACATGCTTGTGGCATCATGTAAATTAGCACTAGAAAATAGGATAACATTATTTATAAACATCACACATGAAACTACATTACATCCTCTTTCTACTTGTATATCATGAATATCACCCCTCTCATTTAGCTCAATAAAAGTCATGAAAAAGACCTCTACCATTGAAATAAAAAGATATAGAGACAAAAGGTCTCTCTATTGGAGCCCTCTTTAAGGTTTGAGCTAGCCACAAGGACTCCTATTAAGCAACATAGAGAACTTCATAATGGTAATACACTACTAAATCTATAGAATAAATTTAGGACTAAAACCAAATAGAGAAATTATCTTTAACAAAAATTCCATTCCTCATGGTCATATGCTTTTTGCATATTCAACTTCATACCTATAAAGCTGCCATTCCTTTGTTTCCTTTTTCATTTTGTGTATTATTTCTTAGGCTAATGAGCTATTTTTTTTATATCCATACACCCAAGATAATGTTAGTGCATATGCCCTAAAACCAATCATATTGGTGATTGTAATTTTGAATCATGTTATTTTAATGGCAATTCCAATTATTATATTTATATATATTATCTGCGTAATATATTCAATTATGATAATAACTTTAGAATAATTGTATTCTTAAATATCCCTAGGCATATATCATTGTGGATTAGGTTGCTTTGATATGTTAAGACTAGAATGTGTGAAAACTTATATGGGATATTAAGTTTACACATGAGTACAAGTTAGAGAACTTGTATACTAGATCGACCCATATTAAGAACACTACATGAATCGTTATATGAGTGTCATGAGTGGTTCTTAGTGATCATTATTAATATGGTCCTTTAACCTGAGATCACCAAAGTTCCCTACATATGAGTTTCATATTTTGATACTATTCTATGTCACTAATGGTTAAGTGAATGCAAGGGTAGATATTGGATATGTCACATATCATGCAGAGGGGTTTGTGTGATCAAGATGGGATTTGTCCCTCCTATATAACAGGAGTTACATCTGTGGGCCCCTTGATTAAGTAAAGCTGAGAAAATGCATGGCCATGCTCAGATGAATTGACATGGGATGTCGATTACATTTGTTTCAGTCAGCTTACTTAGGAATCAAGAAACCTTAGGATTGGGCTATATAGGAATGACATGATTCATGTCTCGTGCTCAATCTAGATGTATAGGACAAAAGGACATAGGCGATGATCACGTGTAAAGATTTAGTCAAATCACCGACTTTTTCATTACTTGGGTAACAATGATGTGTTGCTAGATACCGATCATTGTTTATGATCATTAATATGATCAATGGTCATTGCATGGGATCGGTTTATTCCGCTGCGCTCGTATGGCTCCCGATCCCAACAGTGGTATTAGAGCTACTTGTAAAAATGTTAAATTAGGATTTTGTTTGCTAATTGCATGATTATGATGCTTGATGATTTGTTCTGTATATCACGCTTCAATGATTCCTAATTAGGATTAGGGTAAATTTGATTTCGTGCATTTTAGTTCAAGCAAACTTAATATGATTAATTCTGATTCTGTTTCAAATTTAAACCTAATTTTGAATTCTAATTTAAATTTGAATGTGTTTTGTGATTAATTCTTGTTTCTAGTTTGAATTCAATTCGATTTCTGGATTTTTTGATTGAAACTCGAATCTGTTTCTGGGTTTCTTTTTAAATTTAAATATGTTGTAATAATTTTGGATTTTGATTCGAATTTGAAATTGATTTCTGGGTTCTGTTTTAATTAGAATCAAAAGAATTAATTGCGTGAATCTGTTTTAATATATGAAAGACATTTTCTGATTAAAACATAGATTTTGTCATGAATCAGAATTAATCAAATTAACTTCTTGAATCTTTTTCATATATGTGATATACTTTGCGCTTAATGGCTGAATCTGATTTTTCATGAAATTGATTGTTGAATCTGTTTCGTATAAAATCTGTGAATTAATTGGATCTATTTTAATATGATTAAAATTTATCCATTATGAATCTATCATAAATCAGATTTGTAAACCCGTGATTTGAGTGTCAATAATTGTTGAATTGATTGACTAAAGGGGAATGTCAATTGTTGACAAATTGAATTGCAATCTGAATGTCAGGTGCAATCAATTTTTTTGGGTGGGGGGCTCCACCCCTTGGCAAGGGCGCTGCCCCTTGACCTCGCCCGCTAACTGGTTAGCGGGACCGCCGTAAATTCTCTGCGTAGCATGACATTAAGTAATTAGTTAATTAATTTGAAATTAATTAATTTAAATTTTGATATTGAAAATATATTTGGATATATGTTTCACCTATCATGTTGTTTTGTTGCTTGATGTATGGTGCATGATTATGGCCTTTGATTTTGTTGCAATTTTAAAATACAGTCTGTGTGTCGTGCCTTTCTATTACTTCTAGTTGTACATTCTCTTCTCATTTTACTCCCCTGGAATGTAACTCGAGGTTTCTTTATTATTATGTAATAATTTTATTAGAGCACCTAAAGAGGAAACAGTGGAAGTGGAGATCAAACCATGAAGAAAGAAGAAAATTCTTGAGAAGAAGTTTTTCTTTCTTAGTTTTATTTGATATTCTTGAGCTCTAGAATATCACTTAGGTTGGGTCATAATCATGTTACACTTAATTTATGTTTTATGTATGAAATGCATATGATGAATGTATGAGATACCTATGTTAGATGTATATAATACATGCTTAATAAAACTAAGTATATAATGGTGAGATCAAATAAATTAAAATCCTTTGAACAAAATATTAAGTCAACAAAGATGCCTTCTAATAATAGCACTCATCAAGATCTTGATCGACTATAGGTGGGTTTGCCAAAGCAAAGTACCTAAAGTCTATCTTGGTAAGATGCGATGGGATAATAGTGATATCCAAATTGCTAATTATTAGGTCTTGACTTAACTGGGCTACACCAATAGGATTAGGGCCTAAAAGCATAGACTTGGTTATGAATTCATGAGATGAATTTGAATAAGTGTTATTCACCCAACTATCCAAGAGTTGCATAAGATGTAATTGACAAGGAGTTGTCTACCTAAACAACCATATATTGGGCAATTAGCCAAAGCTAACTCAAGATTTGGTAAAATATGGATCTTGTCTCACTAGAAAACCTTGACGATAAAGTTTTTCGAAATAATAGTGAGGGCTATTATTTTGAGAAAAATAGTAGGAGTATTATTTAATAAAAGACCTTATTAAATAAATAAAATACATGATTCTCATTTTGCATATTTTTCTATTATAGATAACCATGGCATCAAATGCATCAAACTTATCACTGCGATCTATCCTTGAGACGGATAAACTAAATGGGACGAATTTTCTCAATTGGTATCGAAACTTGAGGATTGTCCTCAAGCATGAGAAAAAGCAGTATGTCCTAGAGCAACCTACTCCAGATGAGCTTGCTGCTAATGCTCTTCGAGCAGAAAAGGATGCTTATAAGAAGCATCTAGAAGATGCTCTGGATGTCAGTTGTCTCATGCTTGCTACCATGAACTCTGAGCTTTAGAAGCAACATGAGAACATGGAGGCGTTCAATATGATTGATCACTGATAAGTGCACAAATACACCTAAATTCTATGTGTTTCATCCACTTATTTACTTAGTATTTTGTGCAAATTGATTGAAAAGGACACTTAGATGCTATATATTTTGTTTTCGGGTCATGAAATGACACATATGAGCATTAGAAAAGAATCCAAAGGCAAAACCATTCAAATCATGAAGCATTGAAGCAAGATTGTTCACTCAGCAAAGAACACGGGCCGCGTTGAACCCCGTGTTCATGGCCGTGTTTCATTCTGGACTAGTTCGAGACTTCACTGAGTCATCCAGAGAAGAACACGGGAGTGAACACGGGCCGTGTTACACCCCGTGTATCTTTCTGCCATTCGTTTCTGAAGAACACGGGTGGTGTCACACCCCGTGTAATATGTTGATCAGACTTCGTTGAAGAACACGGGGTAGAACATGGGGTAGAACATGGGCCGTGTACTACCCCGTGTACATTACTGCTTGACAATTCATCGGAGAACACGGGGCGTGTCACACAACATGTTTCTTGCTGCTCAAACTTTCGCTGAGAAACACGGGGTACAACACGGGCCGTGTTGAACCCCGTGTACATCAAAAATATAAGTTTTGCGCGAAATCTTGCGAGGGGGAAGAAGAGAAATTGAGAATTAACAAGGAGAGCTGCTGGGAGAAGCCCTAGGAGAGACCTATACTCACCAAAGGCATCATCTAGCGTGGATTCAAGCAAGAAATAGAAGAATCAAGCAAGAAATTTGTAGATCTTCATGGACTGTTTGACTTCCTTCTCTGTTTTCTTGTTTTCTTTTGATCTTGTGATGTTGTCACACTAAACCTTTGTGCTTAGCTTAGGTGAACTCGTTCATGGAGTTATGGAACTGAATTTTATATAATCTAGCTTGATTTACTGTTGAATTATGATTTGATCTTGCTGTTTTGTCTGGAACAAGCCAATATATCCGGAATATTGGATTTGTGTTATGGATTAGTTGATTTTAGGTTGAAATGACCAATTAATTAATCGAATCTTGCATGATCATTGGGAATATCAATTAGACTTAGGAATTAAGCAGATTGTATTCTTTTGCACAGGATGAAATGTCCAAGAATGGGTTCTAAGCCAGTTAATGCAACCTAGATGAGTGATTACTAGAGTAATTTTGGGCACTTAATCTTTGGTTAGTAGCTAGTAGCCTTGCAATGAGGTATAGCTTAATTTTGGGAATCCAACAATCATAATTAACAGTAAACCAAGTTAGAGAAGTAAATTCATTCCATAATGAAGTGTACAAGGGATCCTTAAGCTAAGTGCGCTTTTATTCCATTGAATCAGACCTTATTTTGATAGCTAAGCTCTGCTTTTTACAACTTATTCTTGATTTACACTATTAATTGATCTGCCTAGATAATTTTACTTGAGATTAGTTAGTACTTAACCTACAATCCCTGTGGAGAACGATAATCTTTTATACTATAACTCGACTTAAACCGTGCACTTGCGGGATTTAGAGGTCAATCACCTTAAACAGCTCTACCAAGAGCAAGCAAAACATGAGAGATATGATGTATCTAAAGCATTGTTTCAGTGTAAGATGGCTAAAGGAACACCCGTTGCTACACATGTGCTTAAAATGATTGGGTACATCAATAGCCTTGAAAGATTGGTTTTTCCTTTGCAGTAAGAATTGACCACTGATATAGTTCAACAATCGTTGCCTAAGAGCTATAGTCAATTCGTCATGAATTACAACATGAACGAAATTGATAATACTTTGCTTGAACTGCTTAACATGTTGAGAACTGCTGAGCAGAACTTGAAAAAGTCCAAGCCTAATTCCATTATGATGGTTCAAAAGGGCAAAGGAAAGGGCAAGTCTAAGGCCAAGAATAAAAAGAAAAAGGACAAGACTAATGGAAAGTCCAAGTCAAGTTCCTCTGCACTAAAGCCCAAAGGTGGCATGGCCAAGGAAGGACAATGCTTCCATTGTAAAGAACCAGGACATTGGAAGCGAAATTGCAAGATTTACCTGGAAGAGCTTAAGAAGCAAAAGGAAAGTGGGACTTCCAACTCAGGTATTTATATTATAGAGGTTAATTTATCTACTTTTACATCTTAGGTATTAGATACTGGATGTGGTACTCACATTTGTATAAATGTACAGGATCTTAAAAAAAGTAGATCATTAGCCAAAGGTGAAGTGGACCTGCACGTTGGAAATGGAGCAAGAGTTGCTACATTAGCTGTAGGGACTTATTATTTATCTTTACCTAGTGGATTAGTTTTAGAATTGGACAATTGTTATTTTGTGCCTACTGTTAGTAGAAATTTGATTTCTGTTTCTTATTTAGACAAGAAAGATTTTTCATTTATAATAAAGGACAAATGTTGCTCTATTTATTTAAATGAAATATTTTATGGCAATGCACAATTAATGAATGGTATTTATGTTCTAGACCTTGAAAATCTAATCTATAACATAAACACAAAGAAGGTCAAAACTAATGATTTAAATCCAACCTATCTTTAGCATTGTTATTTAGGCCATATAAATGAGACACGCATCTCCAAACTTCATAAGGATGGATTTTTGGACTCATTTGATTTCAAATCATATGAGGTATGTGAGTCATGTTTATTAGGTAAGATGACTAAAGCCCCTTTTATTGGGAAAGGTGAAAAGGCTAGTGATTTATTAGGCCTTATACATAGTGATGTATGTGGACCTTTAAACACACAAGCTAGAGGAGGTTATCAATACTTCATTACTTTTACTGATGATTTCAGTAGATATGGTTATGTGTTTCTTATGAAACACAAGTCTAAATCTTTTGAAAAGTTCAAAAAGTTCAAAAATGAAGTACAAAACTAACTTGGTAAAAGTATTAAAGCATTTCGATCAGATTGAGGTAGTGAATACTTAGACCGAGAGTTCTTTAATCATCTAAAGGAGTGTGGCATTGTATCACAACTCACTCCACCAGGAACACCTCAATGGAATGGTGTTTTTGAAAGAAGGAATAGAACTTTGTTAGACATGGTTCAGTCAATGATGAGTCAGGCTGACCTTCCAAATTCCTTCTGGGGACATGCTCTAGAGACTGCAACTTTCACACTAAACCGTGTTTCGTCAAAATCAGTTGAAAAGACACCATATGAGATATGGACTGGGAAACGTCCTAGTTTGTCTTTTATGAAGATTTGTGGCACGAAGCTTACGTAAGATGTCAAGCTTCTGATAAACTTGGACCTAAATTTGATAAATGTTTTTTCATTGGATATCCTAAGAAAATAAAAGGATATTATTTCTATAATCCAACCGAGCAAAAAGTGTTTATTGCTCGAATTAGTGTTTTTCTAGAGAGAGAATTTATCTTTGAAAGAATCAGTGGGAGAAGAATAGAACTTGAAGAAATTCAAGATCAACAAGAAAACATAGAACTTGAGATAGAACCTGAGCCAGTTCCACAAACAATTGTGGAAGAACCTGCTCTTGTAACACAGAACCCACGTAGATCTAGTAGGATACGTCGTGAGCCCGAGAGATATGATTTTCTCGTGACTTATCACAGTGATGTGTTGCTCATGGACCAAGATGAGCCCACAACCTACCAAGAGGCTATGATGGGGCCAGATTTTGAGAAATGGCTAGAAGCTATGAAATCAGAGATGGACTCCATGTATTCAAACCAAGTTTGGACTTTGGTTGATCCACCTGAAGGGGTAAAACCCATTGGGTGCAAATGGGTTTTCAAAAAGAAAACTGACACGGATAGTAATGTGCGTACCTTTAAGGGACGATTGGTTGCAAAAGGTTTCAAACAAATCCATGGTATTGACTATGATGAGACTTTTTCTCTAGTTGTCATGCTTAAATCCATCAGGATTCTTCTAGCTATAGCAGCATATTATGATTATGAAATCTAGCAAATAGATGTCAAAACTGCTTTCCTTAATGGAAATCTTCTTGAGGATGTGTACATGACACAACCTGAAGATTTTGTAAATCCTGAAAATGCTGGAAAAGTTTGCAAATTGCAACAATCCATTTATGGGTTCAAGCAAGCTTCTCGGAGTTGGAATTTTCATTTCGATGATGTGATCATAGATTTTGGTTTCATCAAGAATGAAGACGAACCCTGTGTGTACAAGAAGGTTAGTGGGAACACAATAGTCTTTCTGGTGTTGTATGTAGATGACATATTACTCATTGGAAATGACATTCCTACACTATAGTCTGTAAAAACTTGGTTAGGAAATTATTTTTCTATGAAAGACTTAGGTGAGGCCTCCTATATATTAGGTATCAAGATCTATAGAGATAGATCGAGAAAATTGCTTGGCCTAAGTCAAAGTACATACATCGACAACGTGCTAAAAAAGTTTAGCATGCAAGATTCTAAAAGAGGATTCTTGCCGATGTCATATCGCATAAGTCTCTTAAGAACTCAATGTCCTTCCACAGAGTATGAGAGATAGCGCATGAGTAAGATCCGTTATGCATCTGTGATTGGGTCTGTCATGTATGCCATGTTATGTACTCGTCCTAATGTCTCGTATGCTTTAAGCATGACGAACAGATACCAATCAGATCCTGGTGAAAGTCATTGGACAGTTGTCAAGAATATTCTTAAGTACTTAAGAAGAACTAAAGACATGTTTTTGATTTATGGAGGTGAGGAAGAGCTCATTGTAAATGGTTACACTGATGCTAGCTTTCAAACCGACAAAGATGACTTCAAGTCGCAGTCAGGTTATGTATTTTGCCTTAATGGTGGTGCTGTGACCTGGAAGAGATCAAAGCAAGGGACAGTGGCTGATTCTACAACAGAAGCTGAAAACATTGTAGCATCAGATGCCACAAAAGAGGTTGTTTGGATTAAGAAGTTCATCATTGAACTTGGAGTTATTCCTAGCATTGCTGACCCAGTAGAGCTTTATTGTGACAATAATGGAGTCATTGCGCAAGCCAAGGAACCTAGATCTCACCAGAAATTCAAACATATATTCCAGCGCTATCATCTCATAAGAGATATTGTTGATAGAAATGATGTCAGGATATGCAAAATACCGACTAATGATAATGTCGCCGATCCACTGACAAAAGTCCTAACGCAGCAAAAGCATGATAGTCATATGAGATCCATAGGTATTAGATACATGGATGATTGGCTTTAGTGCAAGTGGGAGATTGTTAGTGTATATGCCCTAAAACCAATCATATTGGTGATTGTAATTTTGAATCATGTTATTTTAATGGCAATTGCAATTATTATATTTATATATATTATCTGCATAATATATTCAATTATGATAATAACCTTAGAATAATTGTATTCTTAAATGTCCCTAGTCATATATCATTGTGGATTAGGTTGCTTTGATATGTTAAGACTAGCATGTGTGAAGACTTATATGGGATATTAAGTTTACACATGAGTACAAGTTAGAGAACTTGTATACTGGACCGACCCATATTAAACACTACATGGATCGTTATGTGAGTGTCATGAGTGGTTCTTAGTGATCATTATTAATATGGTCCTTTGACCTGAGATCACCAAGGTTCCCTACATATGAGTTTTATATTTTGATACTATTCTGTGTCACTAAAGGTTGAGTGAATGTAAGGGTAGATATTGGATATGTCACATATCATGCGGAGGGGTTTGTGTGATCAAGATGGGATTTGTCCCTCCTATATAACAGGAGTAACATCTGTGGGCCCCTTGATTAAGTAAAGCTAAGAAAATGCATAGCCATGCTCAGATGAATTGACATGGGATGTCGATTACATTTGTTTCAGTCAGCTTACTTAGGAATTAAGAAACCTTAAGATTGGGCTATACAGGAATGACACGATTCATGTCTCACGCTCAATCTAGATGTATAGGACAAAAGGACATAGGTGATGATCACGTGTAAAGATTTAGTCAAATCACTGACTTTCTCATTACTTGGGTAACAATGATGTGTTGCTAGACATTGATCATTGTTTATGATCATTAATATGATCAATGGTCATTGCCAACGTAATGAGAGCCTGTAGGGTTGCACACTTAGAGCCTAGTAAATTTGGAATTAATGGACCAAATTGTTTAGGCCTAATATTTAGGAATTCATGTTATAATTATAAGGCCCAATAGTAAGCTTATAATTGTATATGGAATAAAGCCTAAATAGGTTAGGTTTTTCTATGCACCTATTTAAATAGGCTTGTTGGGTAATAATAGTTGAGATTATCATTATTCACGCACCCTAAAAAGGCACAGAAAAACCCTAGCACCTCTCCTTGACCAAAATCCCTGAAGAGGCATATCTAGCACTACGAGGTAAAAGGAGATCAATTCTAACCGGTGTTTGTGTGGACATTCATCGGTGATTCACGGGTTTGTGTGGATACTTCAGACTCTTCGGCCGAAAGGAAGCTGAAGAGGTGATCAATGACCGAGTTCTAGAGTCATCAACAAAGGTATTGAACGAACCCTTATTCCAATTTAACGTTTTTGCATGGATTCGATGGATGGGATAGGTTTATTCCGCTACGCTCGTATGGCTCCCGATGCCAACAGAAAAATGCAAACTATGTTGGAGCAATGCATTTCCTTAAAACATATCTTATATGATTGGTGAGAACTTTGCAAATGATCTTGTACAAACTTATTAGCTTGTATCTCAAAAAGATCTTTGCATGTCCTATTTTTAGGATAAGCACTGCGTGGCAAAAGTTCATCTCTTTTAGAATGTAGCCTATGGAAAAGAAATATTGAACAACTTTAATAACATAATCTCCTACAATATCCTAACAATCTTTGTAGAAAATAGTTGACATACCATTCAAACTGAGAGCCTTCAATAAGTGCATAGCTTTTTACACTTCCTAAAATTTTTATTTAATTAGGATTGTGCATATGGCTTCATATTCTCTTCAAAAGTTATAACAACATAAATAAGCTACTCAACTTTATTAACTAACGGAAGGTTTGAATATGCAAACAGATCTTGGATGTTATGCACAAGACAATGTCCAATTTCTTTCCTAGTATTAAGCCAATGGTTATCAAAGAGCTTAATGTATTCTATGTTATTATGTCTCCTTTGAACAACAATTGATGTGTTAAAAAATTAGGAGTTAGTGTCACTAAACTATAGTTATAATTCTCTTGACTTTTGATGGTAAAAAGATTCCTACTAAATGAGTTATTTATTAAGGAAAGCTTAGATATGTTTTACTAATGTTAAATTTTCTCATGATGGCAAACCTTATATTCTGGCATCCAAACCCTCTATAAGTTTTTTTACTCTTTTATGGTAGTAGTCGAAGACATCATTATTTCACTCTTTTAAACTATTTTCAACTTGTTTAAGCTTATGGACTAGTTAGAAGGGAGGAAATCAATGTCTTGCTTCCAAGCTTCTTCAGTTATCTTATTGCAAAAATGAGTCATATAACTATGCTTCCAAAAATTGAAACAGCCTTGGATTGTGGTCATTATCCATCAATGTATCCACTAGAATTTGATTATGGTTAGATTAAGCATTTGACAAGACCTAAACACTAACTCATGGATAAAGTATACCCCAATCCAAATGACTAACTGCCCAATTAAGAATTTTATATGTAAAAGTTTTACTTTGCGCATTAATCTCAATAATGTTAATGTAGTTTATGAATTCAACAAAGCCCAAATCAAAGGAGGCATCAACTAATCTTCCATTATCTTTAGCACTAGTAAGTAATAATGCATTGAAGTTCCCTATGAATAACTATGGTTTATCAATAGTCTCCGCAGGCCTATATAATGTATTCTAAAACTCATATTTGGCCTTTTGGTATAGTGGTTCATATATACAAGTGAAATATGTTGGGATCGGGAGCTAAATAAGTGCAGTGGAATAAACCAATCCCAGCCAATAAATCTATGCAAAACGTTAAATTAGAATGTAGGATTCAGACTATACCTTTCAATGATTTTGGATTTTGTTCGTTGATCATATTTTCGACTTCCTTTCAGCTGAGAACTCCAAGGTATCCACACGAACCAGCAGATCACTAATGAATGTCCTTACGATCACTAATTGGAATTTATCTCTTTAGCTTCGTAGTACTAGCTACGCCTTTTCAAGGGTTATGGTCAAGGAAAGGTGTTAGGATTTTTCTATGCTGTATGGGGAAGTGTGAATAATGAATTAACTATTATTATTACTCAACAAGCTTATTTAAATAGGAGCATAAAAAACTTAACTAATTTGGGCTTTAGTCTATGTATAATTATAGGCTTATTATTGGGCCTTATAATTATAATATAGAATTCCTAAATATTAAGCTCAAACAATTTGGTCCATTAATTCCAAATCCACTAGGCTCTAAATGTGTGACCCTACAAACTCTCATTACATTAGTAATGATTATTAATCATATTAATGATCATAAACAATGAGCAGTGTCTAGCAACACATCATTGTTACCCAAGTAATGAGAAAGTAGGTAATTCGACTGAACCTTTACATGTGATCATCATCTATGTCCTTTTGTCTTAGACATCTAGATTGAGTACGAGACATGGACCGTATCATTCCCGTATAGCCCAATCCAAAAGTTTCTTGATTCTTAAGTAAGCTGATTGAAGTAAATGCAATTGACATCCCATGTCAATTCATCTGAGCATGATCATATGTTTTCTCAGCTTTACTTAATCAAGGTACCTACAGATGTCTCTTATATTATATAGGAGGGATAAATTCCATCTTGATCATACAAATCCTTCCGTATGATATGTAACATATCCGATAACTACCCTTGCATTCACTCAACCATGAGTGACATAAAGTAGTATCAAAATATGAAACTCACATAAAAGGAACCTTGGTGATCTCATGTCAAAGGACTATATTAATGATGATCACTAAAAATTACCCATGACACTCATATAATGATCCATGCGGTGTTTTTAGGATGGGTCAGTCCAGTATACAAGTTCTCTAACTTAAACTCATGTGTAGAATTAATATCTCATATAAGTCACCTCACATTCTAGTCTTAACATATCAAAGCAACCTAATCCACAATGATATTGACTAGAGACATTTAAGAAAGTAATTATTCTAATGTTATTATCATAATTAAATATATTACGCAAACAATATATGTATAAATATGATAATTGGAATAGTCATCGAAATAACACGATTCAAGTTTATAATCATCTATATGATTGGTTTAGGGCATATACACCCCAATCCAAATGACTAATTGCCCAAGTAAGAATTTTATGAATATGCTCTTGAGCATTTTCACCATTTGTCTATGTAAAAGTTTTACTTTACGCATTAATCTCAATAATGTTAATGTAGTTTATGAATTCAACAAAGCCCAAATCAAAGGAGGCATCAACTAATCTTCCATTATCTTTAGTACTAGCAAGTAATAATGCATTAAAGTTCCCTATTAATAACTATGGTTTATCAATAGTCTCCACGCACCTATATAATGTATTCTAAAACTCATATTTGGCCTTTTGGTATAGTGGTTCATATATACAAGTGAAATATTATTCTTTATTTATTGAATCATTTGTTAACCATGCTTGAATGTAGGAAATAGTAGCATAAAAAATGTGAATTTGCCAACCTTCCACCCAAAGCAGAGCTAAGCTACCTCTATGACCATTTGAAAGGACAATAAAATTATTATGCTTGTCAAGTGATCTACCTATAGAAATGATAACTTTAGTGCCAATTTTCACTTCACATTAGAAGATAAAATCCAAGTGGTGCCTTCTATTAAGATCTTGAAGGGCTTTTTTTTGTCAAAGTGCTATTTGGGCCCCAATAATTCCATAAAAAAAGCTTCATGGCATTGGTGAAGGCTTGATAAGGCCAGCTTCCTCAGTTGTTTATTTAAAAAGGTTAGAAGCCTTCTTATTAGAAGAAGAAGTCAAATTTGTCATGTTTCTGGCTCTATTCTTTAATTTGAATCCACTTACATTCTCTTATGTTCTTGCACTAGTTATTTTAGACATGTCCTTCCTCCCAACATTAAACTTAATATCTAGGAGACATAAATTATGTACGATGGCTAATTTTTTGTTGGGTGAATTATTTATGTCATCCAAATCGGAATGTGAACATATTTTAGCCCCTCTTATCTTAACCCTATGAATGGACATGCCACTCCATTGTTCTTGTTGTATAGAGGTAACTTTTCATACACTTAGTTTTAATGTACTCTTATGTGAAGCCTAATGGCAAGGTGTAGGCACCTTACCTACTAAAAGAAATGTCATCATGGATGTATTGGATTGTTTGAAGGACCTAGCTAGTATTCCTGGCTTAATATCAATTTTGGATGAAAAAGAATCCCTTAATAAAGCACAATTAATGATTTCACATTAGGCAATTTACACCTAGCCACACTAGGAATTGATGTGTTAATGTGAAATTGTGTTGGATCTATCATAAATCAAATAAAATTAAAAAAAAAAAAGGATATTCACACCACATTCCAGAAGATGAAGAATGGGAGAGATAAATGATGATGAACACACCACAAGGGATGTAAATCCTTCGGTAAGTGAAGAAGAAAACACACCATAAGGATGAATTCTTTATTAGTGATGATCAACACCACAAAGAGTGAATATCTTTGATAAGTCACAAGTTTATTCAAGAACTTAAGAGAAGCACTTAGCCAAATTCTCAAATCTCCAATCTCTAAAATTTCAAATGTGATTTGTATGAGGAACAAGCTTCCTTATATAGCCTTCTAAAACCCTAATTAAAAATAGGTTCAAATGACATTATATTAGCCCAAAACTATTTCACTAACCTAAACCCAATAAAGAAGGCTCATAAGTGACTCTAAATAACATAGTAAGTTACTCATAGTGACATGGTAAATGTTTTAAAGTAAAATGGGCCTAAACACATTCAACTTAAATTGAAGCCTAAAATGGTTTAAAATGACATGACACAAATTAAATGCAAACTAAAAATCCAAATGCTAATTTAAAGCCCAAAATATCAAATAATAGTGAAAATAGGCTAAAGTGGTGCTAACTAGGATAATGGCTAAAGTGGTATTAATATGGCACCATCTCCTTGATAAAGTGACAATGATATAGATTATAACTGATGTGACGCTATTTCCTTGATGAAGTGGCGATGATGTGGCACCAACTTGATAATGATATGACATAATTCTAATGTACTTGATTAAGCTCTCCTCTTATCTCACTTCCTAATGATTTACTCCTTTTAAATTCATATCATTCCCCCTTTGCTCAAAAAAAATTATCCCCAAATCTTCAAAACCTACATCAAAAGGAGAAAGATTAGAAGCACTCACATCAAACTCACCATGAGATTCAAATTAGGAAAATAACTATTATCTTTTCAAGACTTGGAGTTGACCATCTCCACTTGAATGTAGCTAGGATTCCCTTGGATTTGGAACACTTCCTTTCCCACTCACACCATCAATGAACAACCACTTGGATCAAATACAAAATAAGAGTCAACAATCTTATGCAAGCATATAAAATTATATAGTAACAAGTTTGTCAATGAAAGCACATAGAACTTGATTCCTTATAAGCTTCCCAAAAAAATTAGTCAAACTATGAAAACTCTTAATTTCATTAACAAACTTAGGTGGAGACCATTCTCTAATTATTTTTACTTTTACTTTATTGATCTTTATTCCTATGCCACTCATAACATGATTCAAACAAGCAATTCTTTCCTTGTAAAATGAGCATTTCACACATTTAGCATACCAGAATTCATTTCTTAAAACTTTCAAGACACATTTTAAAAGCTCAACATGCTCATTCAAGATTTCATCATGTAGATGTGACATCTCTTTCTAACTCTTTAAGTTTTCAAACAAGAAGATCCATCCTTTAGGCTCATGAAAACAATGAAAACTAGCAATAAAAAAATTATTCTTAAAAACACTTAACATGAAAGTAATAGAAACTCATAAAAAATTTGCAAGTAAAAACATATAAACTCATCATAGGAATTTTATCTAAATAAACCCTAACAAATTTATTAAAAGAAGTATGCAAAATATGATTCATTAAGCTCATAAAAATACTTGGTGCATTAGACAAATCAAGAAGCACAGACAACCATTCATACATACCATATTTTACTTTGAAATTATTTTTCTTTTTAACATCTTTCCTTAAGGACATTTAATAATATCTTTATTTAAAACTATGTTTAGAGAACACAAAAGAGTCATGCAGCACATTAAGCACAATATCAAGGATATCCTTAATGCTAAAATATTTTATCAAATCATATCCATGGGCTTCTCTACTAAACATATTTTTTTGAAAACTTTTAGGCACATATATATTGTTCTTTCTATATAAAAATCTAACATGCATAAAAATGTCTCCAAAAATCATTTCCTCACAAGCATCAACATTTGAAACACCATCACTAAATACAAGAGTAGAAAAATCAATTACAGGAATAACAATATCAAGTGAAGAACTAGGAAAACTATAATCATTCACATACAAAATTCTAATGTTTTCAACACCTAATAAATTTTTATGCAAAGTAGAGATGAGAGTGTACCTCCAAGACAATATATCAACCATCATAATATTTTTACCTTATTCTAATTGGGACATTTTTCTTCTCACACATGGTAGCTCTTTTGAAGATTCTCTTGGAATTACTTCTTGAGATTCTTTCAAAACAACATTATAAGCATTTGACAAAATAATTTCAAGATTGTAAGTATTTTTATAGGCTTTCTTGTACAAGACAATTGGCCTAGAAATATAGAAAATACTCTTTATCCCACTTGTTTTTCTAATAACTCTTAAATTTTATTTTCTCTCTTTTTCTACACAAACATTTTCTTTTTCTCTCAATATAATATTTTTCTCACTCACTTTTCCACAATCATTCTTTTTCTTTTCATAGTTCACACTCTTATTTACTCTTTTATCCTTTCTATTATTTTCTTCCTTTTCTTCTCTCATTTTCTTTTCTTCTTCTTCCTCTCTTTTCTTTTGCATTCTTAATTGATCCTCATACACTTGTTTTGGGGTTAAAGGATTAAGTTTTATTTTCCTCCCATTCATTTCAAAGCTATATGTGTTAAGAACTCTATCATGTGTAACCTTCCTATCAAATTACCATGGTTTCCCAAGCAATAAATGGCAAGCATTCATAGAAGCAATATCACATAACAACTCATCTTCGTATTTACCAATGATAAAAGAAACCAACACTTGCTAATTAATCTTTATTCCATCACTATCATTCAACCCTTGTAGCTTGTATGGAGTAGGATGTGATAAAATAAGCAAATTTAACTTCTTTACCATGCACATACTAGCAACATTAGCATAACTTCTATTATCAATGATCATATTACACATCTTACCTTTCTCCCTTTGCTTGTTCTCCCAAAACTTTTTGAATCTTTAATTCTCTTTTGAGTGGACAATTAATTGCATGATGACTATGCTTCAAGCATTTGAAACATTTGTCCTTGGATTGCTTTTGAAGCTTTTCAACTTTGTCTTTCCTCTTAAACACTTCTTCTTTAGGCTTTGATGATGATTCTCCTTTAATTCTTCAAGAGAATTCAGACTTGTATGGAATTACTTTGTCTTCATTCTTTTCAACATTCCTCTCCCAATATTTAAATGAAAAACTATAATGGTAACCATAAATGAATTTTTCTCTCATAATAGCTTTCATCTCTTCCCAAGTAGCAATAGGCTTTGCACCTTTTCTTTTTCTAGCTAAATCAAGTTGGTCCCACCAAATATTAGCATAATAACTAAATTGATAGGTAGCAAGTCTCACTTTTGTCTCTTCAAAATAATGGTGACAAGTATAGATTGATTCCATCTTCTTTTCCCACTCTAAGTAAGCTTTGAAGTCATTCTGCCACTTTTCTACCTATCTCTTCCACTCCTATCATATCTTCTTTCATTTCTTTTTACATTATCATGGGACACTTTTTCTCTTTTACAATTTTTAGCTTTATTTTCAATTCCTTCTTCTTCAATATATCTCTCATTTTGTCTTTCATTTCATTCCATCCCTCTAATCCTTTCATTGATGACAACAATTTGCATATTCATTCTTTTAAAGTGTTGAAACATAGTTGTCATAGTGAAATCTAGATTTTCAGGTTAGTATGTAGAGTTATCACTTTCACTTGACATCTTTAATATTTAAACTAGCAAGAAAGGTTAGATAAAAAGAAAGGACCTCACAAAACTACACTTCTCGCTTGATTTAATGGTACTCACACTCATGTTTGCACTCTAATTTAGGCTATTACCTTTAAATGACCTCACACATTCATGCCTTTTCCCACTTTTCTTTTCCTCTTTTATCCTTCTTTTGGAACTAAGTGACACAACCAATATAAATCCAATAATTATGGCTATCACTATCTTAAATTAAATGTCAACACAAGATGATAACAAAAAAACAACATGACAATATGGAATTAAGTCACTTGAACTTTAAGAAGGGAGAAACAGAAAAGGCAAAGACTTGAGAACATAAAATAATGGAAAAGGAAAACACAAAGTAATAAGAGGTGCTAATTTAAGAATTTAAATAATTAAAAGAGATAATGAACAATACATGTCAAAATGAGAAGTTCAAGTGCAATTAGAGCATATCAAGAAACCAACAATAACTAAAAGCAAACAACTTCTTCTCTTTTGATTTTGTTTCACTTTATTTTCAACAATTTAGCACTTTATTTTTCTTGCCTTTTCTTTGTAAGTTACTTTTTGATTTACTAACTTAGCTTTTCTCCTTTATTTCTTCTTGTTATTTTTTTTCTTATCACTTGTTTTTACTTTCTAACTTATAATTACTCAGTATTATTCTTCATTTTATTCTTGCACTTATTTTTACTTCAAATATAAATTCATCATGCAGCACTATATATGCTGATTACAAGAGTTTTTACACAATTCAAACTTGATGCTCTTTGTCTCACTTTAATCAATTACTATATTTAATTATAGCACTTTGATATTGTGCTATCAAAATATGATAAGTGGTTATTGCAAGCTAAACTTCTTCACTTTGAACTTTTAATAAATATGTTCAATACACCTTTCATTCACTAGACCGGCACTAGTATTTTGAATCAAATTTTGAGCTCAACAATAGCAAACAACACAAAAATAAAAAAGATGACTAAGCATCACAATAAATTCAAACTTACAATTAACTTGGACAATTTATCAAATACATAGAAGGTAGAAATGAAGAGCAAGTTAGATTTGACAAAAAAATAAATCAAAACACATGAAATTAACACAATCCTAATTAAAAATGCAATAGATACAAAAACAAAATTAGAAGGGGTAGAAATGAAGAATTAGGATATAAATGGGGGTGAATAGTGGTGTGAATAGTGTAAGGAATAGTATAGTGAATAAAGACCAAAAATTGAAAAGAAATTAAACTTGAATTTAAGAACCTTGCTCTGAATATCAAATAATGTGAAATTATATTGGATCTATCCTAAATCAAATACAATTAGAGAAAAAAAAAAGAAGGATATTTATGCCATACTCCAGAAGATGAAGAATGGGAGAGATAAATGATGACGAATACACCACAAGGGATGTAAATCCTTCAGTAAGTGAAAAAGAAAATATGCCACAAGGATGAATCCTTGATTAGTGATGATCAACACCATAAAGAGTGAATCCCTTTGATAAGTCAAAAGTTCATTCAAGAACTCAAGAGAGGCATTTAGCCAAATTCTCAAATCTCTAATCTCTAAAATCTCAAATCTAATTTGTATAAAGAACAAGTCTCCTTATATAACTCTCTGAAGCCCTAATTGAAAATGGGCTCAAATAACATTATGTTAGTCCAAAACTATTTCACTAACCTAAACCTAATAAAAAGGGCCTATAAGTGACATTAAATAATATAGTAAATTACTCATTGTGACATGGTAAATATTTTAAAGTAAAATAGACTAAACACAATCAACCTAAATTGAAGCCCAAAATGGTTTAAAATGACATGACATAAACTAAATGCAAACTAAAAGTCCAAATGCTAATTTAAAGCCCAAAACATAAAATAATAGTGAAAATAGGCTAGAGTGGTGCCAACTAGGATAATGGCTAATATGGCATTGATGTGGTGCCTTCTCCTTGATGATGTGGTAGTGATGTGGATTATGGTTGATATGTCGCCATTTCCTTAATGATATGGCAATGATATGACACCAACTTGATAATGTGACATAATTCTAATACACTTGATTAAGCTCTCCTCCTATCTCACTTCCTTATGATTAATTCCCTTTAGATTTACATCATTAAGGTGTCCTATTTTTGAACTTTAAATTATTATTTAACCACTAGCCAAGGTCCCCATGTGTTACTTGTAGAGATGTATACTAAGAAAAGACAAAAATAGAAAGGAAATATACTAGATTGCTATTTTATTCATTGTATGGCTCTTTATATAGAGATAGAGTTTAACAAACTAATAAATAAATCCCTAATATCAAGGCATGATAACAAACTAACAAATAAATTCCTAATATCAAGGTATGACTAATAACTTCCAAATATTAAATATATAGAAAAATAAAAAAAAATCTAAAATAAATTTTACTAATATCCTAAAGACTTGGTCATATAGCAACTTTTTAAGCAGTTTCACTATGCTCTCTTTCTTGCTTTAATAGTTGCAAACACCCAAGTTTTTATTTAAAGCTTCAAATCTAGCCATTGATAGAGCTTTGGTTAACATAACAATGATTTAATCCTCAATTTTGCAATAAAGTATATATATTTCACCTTCTTTCTACATTTTTTTTAAGAAATATACCTTGATCTTGAAATATTTAGTTCTACCATGAAAAACATGATTATTTGAAATTGAAATTCTAGCTTGGTTGTCTATAAGAATTTGTGTTAGTTCATTTTATTCCATATGTAAATCTGTAAGTATCTTTTTTATCTAAATTGCTCAATTCACAATAGCAATGGCTACCATATATTCAACCTCAATTGTGCTTTGAGCTACTATATTTTGCTTCTTCAAACATTATGAAAATGTTCCAAGCTAAAACAATAACCTATTGTGCTTCTCTAGGAACCTACCCAATCACTATCAAAATAACTATAAAGTTAAAAATGTTAAGAGTGAGAATATTTGATACCATAATTTACCATGCCCTATCACAGTCCTTTTAGCAACTTGATGTTAGGATCGAGAGCTAAACAATTATAGTGGAAATTAATCATTCCTAGCTAAAAAATCCATGTAAAACATTAGGTTATGATAAGGATTCAATCGATACTTTTTCAAATGATTCAAAGGTTCGTTTAGTGATCACCTTTTCGACTTACTTTTGATTGAAAACTCTGAAGTATCTACATGAATCAACAAATCACCAATGAACATCCCATGACCATTGATTGGAATTCTCCTCCTTTTGCCTCATAATGTTAGCTATGTCTCTTCAAGGGTTATGGTTTAGGAGAGCTGCTAGGTTTTTCTATGTGTTAGGAAGCATGAATTATTAATTTTTAACACTTAACACACCCATTTAAATAGGTGCATAAAAAATCCTAACTAATTGGGCTTTGTTCCATGCATAATTATGTGCATATAATTAAACCTTATAATTATAACATGAAATTCCCATATAATAGGCCTAAACAATTTAGTCCATTAATTCCAAAATTGCTAAATTCTAAGTATACGACCCTATAGACTCTCATTATATTATCAATGATCATACATCATATTAATGATCATAAACAATGAATGGTATCTAACAACACATCATTGTTACCTAAGTAATGAGGAAGTCGGTGATTTGATTGAACCTATACATGTGATCGCCATCTATGATCTTTTATTCTAGACATCTAGATTAAGCATGAGACACGGATCATGTCATTCTTGTATAACTTAATTCAAAGGTTTCTTAATTCCTAAGTAAGTTAACTAAAGCAAATATAATTGACATTTCATGTCAATCCATCTGAACATGACCATGTATTTTTCTCAGCCTTACTTAATTAAGGGGTCCACAAATGTCATTCTTGTTATATAGGAGGGATAAATTTCATCTTAATCACATAAAAACCTCTGCATGATATATGAAACATTCAATAACTACCCTTGCATTCACTCAACCATCAGTGACATAGAGTAGTATTAAAATATGAAAACTCACGTGTAGAGAACCTTGGTGATCTTAGGTCAAAGGATTATATTAATGATAATCACTAAGAATTACTCATGATACTCATATAACAATTCATATAGTATTCTTAGTATGGGTCAGTCCAGTATATAAGTTCTCTAACTTATACTCAAGTGTAGACTTAATATCTCATATAAGTCATGATACATGCTAGTCTTAATATATCAACACAACCTAATCCATAATGATATATGACTAAGGATATTTAAGAATATAATTATTCTATGGTTATTATCATAATTAAATATATTACGTAGATAATGTATGTATAAATATGATAATTAGAATTGCCTTTAAAATAACATAATTTAAGTTTACAATCATCTATATGATTGATTTTAAGGTATATAAACTAACACTTGAAGGCGCATTTCACTGGCACAATGCATAAATCTTGAAAGTATGCTTACTATAAACATAATGTTAGGCCTAGTTGTAGTAAGATACATCAAACAGTTGGTTACACTTTTATAATGACCGTCATCAACCTTATTTGCTCTATCATCCTTGCTAAATTTTTCCTTCCAGTTCATTTGAGTATTTGTGTTTTTGCAATCTTCCATGTGAAATTTCTTGAATATTTCCCTTGAATACTTCTTTTGGCATATGAAGACTCCATCATAATTTTATTTTACCTTCATTCCCAGAAAATGGGAAATTAAACTAAGGTCTATCATCTTAAATACTTGAAGCATTTCAACTTTAAACTCCTTTATCAGTTTCTTGTCATTTCCTATTACAAGCAAGTCATTAACATGAATAGAAATCATAATTAAATTAGCATATGTTCTTTTAATATATAATGTGGCTTCACTTAGACTTTTAATAAAGCCAAGATTGTAAAGATGTTCATTAACCTTGTTGTACCAGACCTTAAAAGCTTGTTTAAGACTATATAGGGCCTTCTTTAACATGTAAACCTTATCTTTTTATCCCTTGACTTGAAAATACTCAAATTGTTCTACAAATATCTCCTCTTATAAATAACTATTTAAGAAGGAAGATTTAATACAATTGGTAAATCTTTGATCCTTTTTGTGTAGTCAAAGCAAGTAACATCCTAATTATATCTAAGCATGTTATTGGAGTAAAAGTTTCTAAAAAATCCAATCCAACACTTGACTATACCCTTTCACAATTGATCTAGCTTTTTATTTATTTATAAAACCATCTATATTAAGTTTAGTTCTATAAAACTATTTGACCCCAATGACTTTTCTATGTTAAGATCTATCCATTTACTCCCAAGTGTCATTTTTTTTCAATTATTCTTAGCTCTTCTTTCATTGCTTCAATCCATTTGTTGTCTTTTTTGTATTTTTTTAAACTCTACAAGATTAAAGAGAATAACATTAATTCTTTCATAAACTTTAGATAAAGCCTTTGCACCTCTAATTGGGACAACATCTATGTCATCACCAAAGTATCGAGGAATCTCTAGTAACTAATTCTTTGTTGAATTCTCCCAATTCTAGTGTTTATCCTTCATGAACTTGACATTTCTACTTACAAGAATTTTTTTTTATGGTTGGAGAATTCAATAAGACTTAGAACAACTATTATATCCAATGAAAACTCTTAGTTTTTCCATCTTATCAAGTTTGCCTTGTTTTACTTATGGTACACAAGAAAAACAAAAGGCAACCAAATGTTCTTAAATGATGCAAGTTTGGCTAATAGCTAAACCAAGCTTTAAATGGAGTTCTTTTTAGCAAGACTTTAGTTGGGAGTTTGTTTAGCAAAAAGACAATTGCGTTTACAACCTCTGCCTATAGTTTCTTTGGCAACTCCTTTTCATGCAACATATATCTACTTATCTCTATGATACTCATATTTTTTTTCTTTCACTTACACCATTTTGTTGTGGTATGTATGGTGCTATAAGCTGATGCTTAATGTTAGCTTCATAACAGAAGTATTGAAAGCTTCTACTAGTATATTCTTTCCCATTATTAGATCTTATAGCCTGTATCTTATAGCCACTTTGATTCTCCATCCATGTTTTATATTTCCAAAACACATTAGCAACTTTAGATTTGAATTTAAGAAAATAAATTTAATAGAATTTTGTGTAATCATTAATAAAAGCTATATAATATCTATTACCATTTAATGAAGCAATTTTTTCAAGACCTTTAACATTTATGAACACAAGTTGAAGTTTATATGATGCTTTTCATGCAATTTAAGGAAAAGGTCTTCTAGTTTGTTTTCCATACTAACAAGCCACATAATCTATTAGCTTATCCTTTATCCATGGAACACATTTCACTAGGTTATGTTTTTGCATGCATAAGAGTCTAGCATGAAGAAAAGCCCGAGTTTCTTATGCTACAATTCTTCATTGCCTACATTAATAGGAAAAGCCGCATGCTCCTCCTCCATTAAATTAAGAGAAAAATTCTTTGCTCTCATCTTCACTTTAAATATCTTTTTGCCATTCACATAAGAGATCATGCACCACTTGTCTCCAAATGTTATTTATAGTCTCTTTCAATGAGCTATCTAACATTGAGTAAATTTTGATAAATGTTAGGTGTATACAAAATATCATAAATATATTTTAAACTTGATAAACTTTTTATGGCCATGGTTCTTTTCTTATTGACTAAAATGTATTCACCATTTCCAATTTTAACTTTGAAAATTATAGTTTTGTCTAAGGCCTTGGAAAATGTTTGATCCTTTGTCATGTGATATGTGTAGCCACTATTTATCAACCAAGAACTACTTAAGCTATTGTTTGTTGCAAAGTTTGTTACAATAAATAGCTGCTCCTTTTGATCTTGTTTTGTAGTAGTATTCACTTCTTTTTGCTTTAATTTACATATTCTTTCTATATGTCCAATTTATTCATATTTTTTACATTTGATGTCAGGTTTCCACCAATACTTTCTTTGAGGATGATTTTTTTTTCAATATAAATAAGGTGGAAAAGTCTCATCTTCGTTAATTTGTAGCTTGTGGGAATTTTTTATTTTATTTTTCTTGTCTTTGATTTGTACTTTTGTGCCTATAAAGCATTTACTAATTCTCTTAAAGAAATATTTGATAAATCCTTTGATTCTTTTAATGATAAGGTCTTGGATTCATATTTTTAAGGTACTGTAAAAAGTATTTTATACATGATTCTTTTATTAAGAAAATCCTTATGAAGTAGTCTTACCTAGTTTACAATACTTAACAATTTGTCAGCATGCCCCTTGATATTTTCTTTCTTCTTCATATTCTACATTTTGAATTCTCTAATAAAGTTAAGCACTTGCATGCCTTTGGTTCTTTCACTACCTTGGTATTTTGATTTGAGTAATCCTTAATGTCCTTAATAAATTGCAAATTTATAATTCTTGCAAAAATTACACTTGACATAACAAAAAATAGGCAAGCTTTAGCTTTAGACTTCTTTGTCTTCCTCTTTTTGTGAATTTTCAACTGAATCATCATAGGATTTGTAGGCAAAGGAGCAATTTCATAGTCTTCCTTTACAGCCTCCTAAAGATCTAGTGCTTCAAGGTAAACTATCATCCTAATGGCCCAAGCTTCATTATTGTCACCATCTAAGAATGGTGGTGTAACTTATGTAAATGATTTGTTAGCTTCCATTTTAGTAATATTTATAGGTTCACTCAACTTATAGATCCTTTAAGAAAAAAGGCTTTGATACCAATTTGTTGCTTGTAAAGATGTATGCTAAAAGAAAATAGAAATAAAGAGGAAATATATTAGGTTACTATTTTATTCATTGCATTGTTGTTTATATAGAGATAGAGTTTAACAAATTAAAAAATAATTCCTTAATATCTAGGCATGACTAACAACTTCCTAATATTAAATATATGGAAAAATAAAAATCCAAAATAGATTCTACTAATATCATGAAGACTTGGTCATACAATAGCTTTTTAGGCATTTTCATAGCACTATCATTTGTGGTGATCTTCCTTACTAAACTAAACCCAAGGCTTTCAACAATCCCATTATTCATGACCAATGAAACCACATCCATTGCAAAAATAAAAAAGTTTTTCATAATGGAAGACCATTTAAACTCTCTCCAAGCCTTTCTATCATAATAACACACTAAT
Source organism: Sindora glabra (assembly GCA_020226215.1). NCBI lineage: Eukaryota > Viridiplantae > Streptophyta > Magnoliopsida > Fabales > Fabaceae > Sindora > Sindora glabra. The sequence goes on from CM035228.1 coordinate 72,117,223, forward strand.
TTTTAGTGGTTTATTTAAGGTTATCTAAATAAAGATGCATATGAAACTACGCAACAATTGGCTTCCCTATAATGGCTCTTTGACCTTGAGCATTTCCCTTAGGCTCTAACCTATCTTCCCTACATTTTCTAGAGAAAAGAATTCTAAGGCACTTTGTGCATCTAGACCAAGACAACTAATGTAAAGAAATCTACTTCATCCAAGTTTAACTAAAGATCCTATTACCTAAAAACCATAATTTTTCCTACCATGTTCCATGTGCTGGAAATCGCGCATCATATATGCACAGCGGAATAAAATTTTTTCACGATTTCCACCAAGGATCCATGCAAATTTAGAACGCCATAGATTAGGGATTAGGGTTTATACCTTTCGCCAAAAAATCTTCTGACCGATACAGCAAGTCCAATCTACTTCCAAATCACGAACCGAAATGGAAACCAGTAAATCAGATCACCAGCACAACAGTTTATGTGGCTGCACCTCTGTGGTATCCACACGAACCCGTGAATCACCGATGAATGTCCGCTACACACACCGGTTGGAATTAATCTCCTTACACCTCGTAGTGCTAGCTACGCCTCTTCAGGGATTTTGGTCAAGGAGAGGTGCTAGGATTTTCTATGCTTTTGCTTGGGGTGCGTGAATAATAATAATCCTATTATTACCTAATAAACCTATTTAAAGAGGTGCATAGAAAAACCTAACCTATTTGGGCTTTATTCCATGTATAATTATAGGCTTACTATTGGGCCTTATAATTATAACATGAATTCCCAAATATTAAGCCCAAACAATTTGGTCCATTAATTCCAAATTCACTAGGTTCTAATTGTGCGACCCTATAGGCTCTCATTACGTTGGCAATGACCATTAATTATATTAATGATCATAAACAATGATTGGTGTCTAGCAACACATCATTGTTACCCAAGTAATGAGAAAGTCGATGATTTGACTAAACCTTTACTCGTGATCATTACTTATGTCCTTTTGTCCTATACATCTAGATTGAGCACGAGACATGGACCGTGTCATTCCCGTATAGCCCAATCTTAAAGTTTCTTGACTCCTAAGTAAGCTAACTGAAACAAATGTAATCGACATCTCATGTCAATTCATCTGAGCATGGCCATGCATTTTCTCAACTTTACTTAATCAAAGGACCCATAGATGTTACTCCTGTTATATAGGAGGGACAAATTCCTTGATCACACAAACCCCTCCGCATGATATTGATTGTAATTTTGAATCATGTTATTTTAATGGCAATTCCAATTATTATATTTATATATATTGTCTGCGTAATATATTTAATTATAATAATAACCTTAGAATAATTGTATTCTTAAATGTCCCTAGTCATATATCATTGTGGATCAGGTTGCTTTGATATATTAAGACTAGCATGTGTGAAAACTTATATGGGATATTAAGTTTACACATGAGTACAAGTTAGAGAACTTGTATACTGGACCGACCCATATTAAGAACACTACATGGATCGTTATATGAGTGTTATAAGTGGTTCTTAGTGATCATTATTAATATGGTCCTTTGACCTGAGATCACCAAGGTTCCCTACATGTGAGTTTCATATTTTGATACTATTCTATGTCACTAATGGTTAAGTGAATGCAAGGGTAGATATTGGATATGTCACATATCATGCGGAGGGGTTTGTGTGATCAAGATGGGATTTGTCCCTCCTATATAATAGGAGTAACATCTATGGGCCCTTTGACTAAGTAAAGTTGAGAAAATGCATGGCCATGCTCAGATGAATTGACATGAGATGTCGATTACATTTGTTTCAGTCAGCTTACTTAGGAGTCAAGAAACCTTAAGATTGGGCTATACGGGAATGACACGGTCCATGTCTCGTGCTCAATCTAGATGTATAGGACAAAAGGACATAAGTGATGATCACGTGTAAAGGTTTAGTCAAATCACCGACTTTCTCATTACTTGGGTAACAATGATGTGTTGCTAGACACCGATCTTTGTTTATGATCATTAATATGATTAATGGTCATTGCCAACGTAATGAGAGCCTGTAGGGTCGCACACTTAGAGCTTAGTGAATTTGGAATTAATGGACCAAATTGTTTGGGCTTAATATTTGGGAATTAATGTTATAATTATAAGGCCCAATAGTAAGCCTATAATTATACATGGAATAAGGCCCAAATAGGTTAGGTTTTTCTATGCACCTATTTAAATAGGCTTATTGGATAATAATAGGATTACTATTATTCTTCACGTACCCCAAGTAAAAGCATAGAAAAACCCTAGCCACTCTCCTTGACCAAAATCTCTGAAGAGGCGTAGCTAGCACTACGAGGTCTAAGGAGATCAATTCCAACCGGTGTATGTAGCGGACATTCATCGGTGATTCACGGGTTCGTGTGGATACCACAGAGGTGCAGCCACATAAACGTTGTACTGGTGATCTGATTTTCTGGTTTCCATTCCGGTTCGTGATTTGGAAGCAGATCAGACTTGGTGTAGCGGTCAGAAGAATTTTGCCGAAAGGTATAAACCTTAATCCCTAATCTATGGCGTTCTAATTTCGCATGGATCCTTGGTGGAAATCGTGCAAAAAATTTTATTCCGCTGTGCATGTATGATGCGCGATTTCCAGCAGATATGTGACATATCCAATATCTACCCTTGCATTCACTTAACCATTAGTGACATAGAATAGTATCAAAATATGAAACTCACATGTAGGGAACCTTGGTGATCTCAGGTTAAAGGACCATATTAATAATAATCACTAAGAACCACTTATGACACTCATATAATGATCCATGTAGTGTTCTTAATATGGGTCGGTCCAATATACAAGATGGTGTGTTGCACTAAGACAATAATTTGTCTCAATCCTTATCTCATCTTCCTTATAGCTAGTTACCTTTTTCCCATGGTCCTTTGCTATCATAGAGAGTGACACTACCATGAACTTTGCTATAAACCTCCAACAACTACCAAAGCTAACAAATTCACTTCTACTTCCAAGAGAAAATCACTCTAACCACAAAGAGAAAAAAATTATGGTTTTGAAATATTATTAATGAATATTTATTAAAATAGTATTAATATTTTAGAAATATTCCTTACTTGTATATTATATTTGAAATTATGAAACCTAACTAGAGTTAAATATGAAAGAGTGAAGAAGGTGCTATAAATATACCATGAAAATATATAATATAAATATGATAGAGTCCTACATGCATGATGTGAATAATTCATTGCAAGAAATATTTCTATTACTAAATTTAGTTTCTCGCATTCATGTATAGATTCTTTATATTCTCCAACAATGAGTATCCTATATCATGAACAATATGATGAGATCTTAGGTATAGCTAATAGTAATTTCTTAATCAATAATGAGTTAAGTTATTACTTATTTGTACTAACGTCCAATTTTGTCATTTTAAAATAGTGGAAAGTACAAATGATATAATATCCAATACTTTTTCTTATGGTACATAATATACTAACCTCTCCAACATCCTTAGTTGGATTAAAACATCTATTTTTTCTTAATGAGCAAATTTTATATGACAAAGATCTATATATAAGTCATGAGAACTTAGAGATGATAGTATGTTTAAAGAATTCATTTAATGTGAAAAATAGACAATAGAACAACTTGAAGGAAGATGGGTCATTATTGGGTAATGGAGACAATTGAAGATAATGATATATATATGTTGTAAATTTAATTGACAAAATTTTTATACTCATTTTATTTAATAGTGAAATTTTTTAAAACTAGATCCTGTGATTTTTTGCCCATCTAAATATGGGTTCTTTACATTAAAAGTTATTGTGTATTGATTTATTTTCTTATTATTTTAAGTTCTATCAAATAATAATAATAGAACAAATTTCAAAGTCATACTAATAAAAATAAAATATACTTACATTTTGAAAAATTGTACAATTCTTGAATTAGTTTTGTAACTTTAATGCAAAAAGTTTAAATATAATAAAAATTAAGAAAAATACAAATTCTGCCTTTCAACTTTCAAAGCTTGTGAATTAACCCTTTAAAATTAAAATTCATCATCCACTTATATTATCTTTTTATCAAATTATTAGCATTTTTCATGAAATTTTTAAGCAATAATCAAAACGTTGAAGTATGTTAGTTTTTTTTATCAATTTTTCATATATAATTTTCATGTTATATAATTAGTAGGAATTAAATTATATATAAATAATTTTAATCAAGTACTTGCATACAAGATCTAAATTTTATGTGCTAAAAAATAATTAAATAATTTAATATTTTAAATATTTTTTATTCTTATTTATAAACTCATAAAAAATCATATAATATGATGAAATGGTTAATTAAGCGAAAGAGGAACTATTTCCAAATTTTATAAAGTTTAAAGGTATAATTTCTAAGTTCCTAAAGTTGAAAAGGATAAAATCTAACAACAATCCTTAAAATTGAAAGAGGTAATTTGCATTTTTCCTTAAAATTATATATATGTAACCATTTCCCATGATAAATTATCACATATAATTTTAGTTACATTACATTTTATGGTGATAATTTTAATTAACCAACTATATGAAATTAACAATAAAATGATAGTGCTATGAAATTAACAATAATAAAAATAAAATGTAAATAGATTATAAAACCTGCCTGAGATAGTTTGGTAAATGTTAATCTATAATTAGAAATGGAAATGGTACAGTAAAAATTTGACTTGCCCATGACCTAGTGAAAAAAGTAACAAGATTTGAAACTAGTTCAATGTATCGTTTGATAAAACTTATAGGATAAAAAGGAATAAATTGGCTTGAACAAAAAAATTTCAACCTTAAAAGGTCGAGAATTATCTTTAAATGATTACAAACTTATTGAGTATTGCAACTTACAAGAGGTACAGATTGCTAGCTAGGATGAACATTAAAAGTAGAAAACTTTCAGTTCCTAGGATTAGCATTTTTATGTAAATAAAAAATTGGTAATCTTTAAAAGCTTAAAACAAATTTAAAGTTGCGTCAACTGTTTTGGAAAACTTTATGGACTTATTTTGCAATGGAAAAACTTCCTTAAAACATTATTTTCATCCTAAAAACACTTGAGGATTACAAAAATTAAGTAATGTTTAACATTAGTTACTACGTAAAAACCATTGTTATCATAAATGAATGTCTTTTAAGGAAAAAAAAAATGTTTCATTTTTTTGGAAAACTTTTTTCATAACTATTTCAAAAAAATCTCAGAACCTTTTTAGAATTATTTCAAAATGGTCATATACAACACTATGTGTATATTAGACAAAAAATGATTCAACTGTATACATCATATGCATTAAAATTTACAAATTCTAGGTTATATCATACAAACACGCATGCACACACATATAACAAACAAGAATTCTAAAACATTATTTATATATATTACATATATATACGAGCAACAATATTATATGTCTTAACTTTAAATCCAATAAAGAACATCTATATCATTTTGTGAATTGATCCTTTTTATCTATTATTTGAGTTACTCTAAACGAAATTGGTAACATTAAAATTCTTTTTTACATTTTGACATTTTATTATACAATTAAAAAAACATAAATAATTATACATTAAATATAAACAAAACATATGAGAAAGGAGATAATCTATTGCAAAAATTGATTTTACCATTTTATTTATTTCTGTATCAATACATGAACAAATATAAAGAAAGACTATTATTTATAATGAATAATAAACCTTTCACTATAATAAATATACATGGTATCTTTAAGTGAAATTAGTAGCATTAAAATTCTTTTTTACATTATGACATTTTTATTATACAGTTAAACAAACATAAATAATTATAAATAAAATATAAATAAAACATATGAGAAAGGAGATAATCTATTGCAAAAATTGATTCTACCATTTTATTTATTTCTATATCAATACATGAACAAATATAAAGAAAAACTATTATTTATAATGAATAATAAACCTTTCACTATAATAAATATACATGGTATCTTTAAGTGAAATTAGTAGCATTAAAATTCTTTTTTGCATTATGATATTTTTTATGCAATTAAAAATACAATACCAATAAATCGATTGAATGTAAATGAACCATAAAAGAAAGGAGATAACCTATTATGAAAATTGATTTTGCCATTTTATTTATTTCTATATCAGTACATGAACATATAACAAAAACACTATTATTTACAATGAACAACAAACATTTCATTTACAATAAATGTACAAAGCATCTTTACATAAATTAAAAGGAAAAGTGATTATCCTTTGTTCATAATTCCTTCGTGTTACTTGATTGCTTCATTTGCTACAAGCCATTAATTGTTCTTATTTTTCAATGGAAAGTCACACTAGTCACTTGCTTTATGTGCTATCTCAAATTTGGTAATAAATGTCCTAATTGTGCCATATCGATTGGTACTATCAATTGTTAGGTTATTATTCTCAAATCTCTCAAAGTTTCGTGCATAAATATAGAACATGGTAATGGATAAATTATTGGTTATAGTATGATTACAAAATATCAAAACTCATGCCTTCATGAACCATGTTTCATATGGTAGGAAAAAATATAATTCATAAAGGTATAAGTTTTGAGGGTCCATAATCTTGTTGTAACTCTCAATTTTCACACAATTATATTTTCCATTTATACATAAAACATTTAAAGATTCCAAAATAATACTTTTCATTGGATAGTACTAATTGATAAAGCAAAAAAAGACTTATTTTACTAAGTTTGAGATAGTATATAAAGCAAACAACATGTCTCCAATCTTGAATTGAAACACAATGATAGTTAGATATGCATACCAAATGAAGAAATAAAGCACTTTATTAGACCTAAAATCAATGGAATGAAGTACCTCAAAAGCCCTCTTCATGTAGTAGTTCAATCGACTTCTAATTGCTAACCTTATAACAAGAGTTAATGGATGAAAAAATTATTTCTTTATGGTGAAGATGATGAATGATATAGGGCTATGGTGGATAATAGGCAATCAAAAACTATATCCTATGTAATGAGTTGAAGGAGCTACTAATGCTCCTCTGCCTAAGATAAGGAATCTCTTGGACAATAATCAAGATATTATTGTTTCTTTACTTTTATCCATGATAATTTTTTAGACATAAAACTTGTTTAAAGTATATCCTTTTTTATTTAGATTTGATTTGTTTTCATAATACCTCATTATTTGGTTTGCTTTCCATTCAATTTTTTGTTATACTTATGAATTTTCTTTTTTATGTAACATAGTGGTTAGGTAAGGATTTTAACTTCCTACCTTTTATAATTGATCTCTTTCACTTAACTCTAGCCCATATAACATACCTTAAGTGGGAGAAAGGAAAAAGTCACGAGAAAAAGGGGAAAGCTTTACTCCATCTACTATAGCTAGATTTAAACTTATTGCATTTGGTAAGGGCACTATAGAAGCTTGTGTAGGGATTTCAATTATCTAAACCTTTGAGACCCCTGTACTTGCTCACTCGAAATCTACTCTAAAGAGTTAGGGAAAGAGGAAGTGCGGTACTAATTTGTCAGTTGAAGTGGTATGTATTGAGGAAAGGGATGTTAAAGACTCTGATCAATGCTTCCCCTTGGGTTAACATTTTTTAAAGCTTATAGCACCAAAATATAGACTTTACCCCTTAGATGAAGAAGCAGTTGATTTCTAATCATGATTGGTAAAAGAACTATAATTGTTTTGTCAAAAATGGTGAGAGCCAAGCCATTTATTTTATGATGATCTAAATTGGTTGAGCTTTAAGCATTATTCTATTTAGTATACCAAAAATGAAAAAGAATAACAACTTTGCTCTTCGAAATAGATTAAATTTTACTAAGAGAGATCTCATTGCCACTTAGAAGTCTTTAGATATGAAAACTTTGGAGTTGGTTAATTTCAAAAAGAAAGAGCTTAACCTAGAGGAAAATTTTGGATGAGGCATATAAAGGTCAAGTGAATGTAGAGTCATTGGTTAGAACTTTTCACAAGAATGAGCAAGAATAGGAAGGGAAGTTGAATGAAAAAGATGAAGAGATCTAAGTGCCTAAAAAGTGGATTAAAGGGACTGGGGATTCATTTTTAAACACTCAAGTAGATAGTTATCCTACATTCGACATAGGCTTCAACAAAGCTACTCATCAAATTCAACATTTTAATTCGTTAGTCAATGTTTCCAAGATTGATAAGGACTTTTCACTTGAATATTTGCTAAAAGAAGGAGATACCTATTGACTTTTTAAAATTTAATAACCATGCAAGATGCTCTTTAATTTTCAATGCCTTTGTTCAAATATTTGATGTTTATTTAATGTCAATTGACTTTTTTTCTAATTTTTTAAGGCTTCCAATAGGCTTGGGTATGCCTTTTAGGCCTCTCCAATGGAGTTAGATATTAAGGCCCTTAATGTCTTTACTATAGTGGAATAGGTTGATTGGAATTGTTTAAACATATAAATACTACTTGCTAGGATTCCTAGGAATTTTTTTTTCTAAAACTTATGTATGAGAGTTCGTTTGGAATCATTTTAAAAGACATTTGAGACTATGGAGAATTCTTTTGTAAGCATGTGGGATTACTTGAGTGGATTTAGGTAACTTGCTTGAAGCTTCCTTATATGTCAATTATCTTGTGTATTTTTACCTAAGACATTTTGTTTCGAGGTTTGCTTAGGACTACTGGTTCACTTAGAAACTTAAGTATTTTGTATAAAATGCTGAGAGGGCTATTTGTAATATTCCAAGTTTAAATCTAAAAATTTATAAATTTTAATGCTTATGGATAATTACTTATTTATTTGGTTAATATGTGATTTTAAATTTATTTTTTGTAATAAAAGGTTCTAGGATATAAGAATGATTTGAGTTTTAAAAGAAATGAATGGCAAAGATTTGAAAAAGGAAAATTGGGTATTGAAGGTGAATGGCTAGGATTTTTGGATGTAAAGGAGTTTTTGTACTCTAGTAAGATAGAGTCAAATCTTAGAGTTAATGTTTTTTCTCTTCCTTCCCCGCTTCCTTTTTCAAATAGCTCCTTATAGATTTTTTTTTTAAAAAAAATCAGTACCCCTCACACTATTACACCAATCTCTTTCTTTTTTCCTTTAAACAACTAGTAGTTCTCTCTTTCCCACTAGCCTACCACCTTTCTTACTTTCATTCTTATGCGACCAGCTCTATTTTTCCTCTTTTAATCACACTAAAATATGATCAGCCATTGTTGGCCATTTCTTTTCTTCATGTGCGTGCCCTTATTTCTCTTTCTTTTTGTCATTATGAGCTATAGTGAAAGGAATGCAAGACTCGAGAGAAGTTAGTGATGCTGTGAGTGTACTTTGATCACTATTTCGACCACTGCACATTGTTTAAGCTTCCTTTCTTAGCTCAATTTCAGCTAACCGCAGCTTATGAAAGATAAGGGAAGCCGTTGGAGTTAAGGGAGGTAGCAATAGGGCATCAAACTTCTCAATTCTATTAAGAGCCGCCATTTTTTGGTAAGGTGAGCTAATAGTAGATTCTTCTAGAATAGTGAATAGATTTATATCATAATTTCTTATATTTGCACTAATTTGATAATGAAACCAAGAAAAAGACTCATTTTTGTATATTTGAGAAAAATAATAAAGCATATAAAAAATATATTTTTTGTTATAAAATGATAAAATGGAATGATTAAAATATAAATTGAACATTTTGTTCCATTATTATAGTAGATCCATGCGTATATTAAAAGAACCCATTTTTTTATGTATGACTAAAATATATAGTAATGACTTGAAAAATACGGGTTCCATGATATAAATTGCTAAAATAGTAGGATTGGAGTAAGAATGAAATATTATATCTTAATATTTATACTGATTTGAAATCTAATTCAAGAATATAGATTTATACACCTTTGTGATGTATGACAATACACATGAAAATGTAATTTTTATCCCATGAAAAGTGAGAAGACCATACTTTTGATATTTCTAAAGCACTATTCTTTATGATTCTAGATTTGTCTAGAAAATCCACTTTTATGCATAGTTGAGATAAGTGATAATAGGTTAGAAAAATACAAATGTTAGGCTATAAAGTGTTTAAATGCCATAAGTAAAATCATTTTAAAATATTCTATGATAATACTTTCTATGGTAGTTAGATATCTTAGAAAATTTATTGTTTCTCGATGAAAAACTTAGGTGAAGTTGGCTATGTATAAGGTATTAGGATCTATAAAGATAAATTAAGAAAATTGCTTAGTCTAAGTCAGAGCACATACATAGATAAAGTGTTAAAACATTTTAACATGCAAGAATTTGAAAGGGGATTTTTGCCTACGCCACATGGCATAAATTTGTCCAAAGCTCAGTATCCTATAACACAAAATGAGAGGAACCACATGAATAAGATATCATATGCATCAATAATTGGATCTATCATATATGCCATGCTATGTACTTATCATAATGTCTCATATGCCTTGAGCATGATGAGCAAGTAGCAGTCAAACCTAGGTGAACATCACTGGATTGCTACTAAGAACATCTTTAAGTACTTATGAAGGACTAAGGATTCATTCTTAATATATGGAGGTAAGGAAGAACTTGTTATAAAAGGTTACACTGATGCTAGTTTCTAATCCAATAAGGATGACTTTAGATTGCAGTTAGGTTATGTATTTTACCTAAATGGTGGTACTATATTCTGGAAGAGTTCAAAGTAAGAAACAGTGGCTGATTCTACTATAGGCATTGAGTATATTGCTACCTCTTATGCATTAAAGGAGGCTATTTGGATTAAAAAGTTCATTACTAAACTTGGCATTATTCTTAGCATCATAAACTTAGTGGATCTCTATTGTGATAATAATGGGGTCATTGCACAAGTCAAGGAACCCAAATCTTACCAGTGATCTAACCATATACATTAACACTTCTATCTTATTTGTAAAATCAATGATAGAGGAGATATGAAGATATGTAAAGTACCAATAGATGATAATATCATTGACCTATTAAATAAGCCTTTTGGTGCAAAAAAAAATATAATAGTCATACTAGGTCACTCAATATTAGATACATAAGTGATTGACTCTAATCCAAGTGAGAGATTGTTAATATATGCGTCTTAAGAGCTAATCTTAAGATGATTGTAATTATGCATAATGTATCATATTTTATTTTAGGCAATGCAATTATTATATTTTGTTTCATTTTAATATTCATGCAATTTATAATTTAATATAATAATTATCCTTGGAATAATTTTACTATTCCTAAAATGTCTATAGTGTCGAATTTTATTATCAAAGGGATGGCAATAATACATCAAGACTATCATGTATGGTGATTAATGATTAAAAGTTATGAATATGTGATATCAAGTTAATGCATGGGTACGTTATTAATGAATAGATATACTGGAGTGACCCATTATGATAATACTATATGGATTGTCATATGTCATTAAATATTCTCATGTAACTATAGTGCATGTAGTCCTTTGACTTAAAGTCACTATAGTTTCCTACATGAGGAGATACACACTTTGATGCTGTCTTGTGTCACCTTTAACTAAGATGATGTGTCAGGAATTGATTGGGTGTTTCATGAATCATACAGAGAGATGAAAGTGATATAAATGGGATTTTGTTCCTTTTCTATAAAAGAAGTGGTATCATTGGGCCCTTTAATTGAGTGAGACTAAGAAATATATGGCCATGCTTAAATGGATCAATATGTGACATTGATCATTTGTTTATGTTAGTCTACTTAATATCAAAAAATATAGATTGAACATTGATGAGGATGACATACTCTATGCCTTTAGTTCAATTTGGATATCATTACAAAAGGGAGTGTGTTGCTCACATATTAGATAAATGTCAAATTACAAACATTCTTACTATTTAGGTAGCACTGATGTATTGCTAGATACTGCTCACTATCTATAATCCGTAGATAAGTCATTACTAAAGCAATAAGGACCTACAGGTCACACAAAAGGAGTAAGAATGAGATAGTAATTAATTAGGCTTTAGTTGGACTAAAATCTTATTAATTAGGCCTATTATTTAATGTATATATATTATCAAAGTAATAATATATATTATTTATGGAATATATAGTATATTATGTGATATTATTTAATATTAAAGTAATATCAAATAATTATGTTATTTGATATTAGATAATTATATTATAGGATAATGTTATTATCTAACAATATTTAGTTATTAATATTAAGGTAATATTAGATAATTAATGGATAAGGCCTATCTCTTCTTAATCTCACCGTGATAGGGTTAAAGGTTTAATGGTTAAGTGAAATTAGAAGGGGGAGGTAATTTCCTAGTAGGACTAGAAAAGTTATGTGCCTTAGTTTTATAAAAAAAGTATGAAGGTGTCACTTTGTATGGTATAATAATAAATTTCCACTAGAATAACCAAAAAAGCACTAAACCCTAATCCCGTGTGAGAGAAACATCTCCTAGTAGGTTCGGCAAGTAGAAAAGTCATATTTCACTACATATGGATACCATAAAGGCATTATGGTTTGATTGTGCTCGTGATTCGTGATTTGCACTTAAAGAGGTAATATATGTGGTCTAATTCATGATCTATGTTTTTATGCATTGATTTTGGAAAGGTTTCACATATATAATTTTTGAAAATCTATTGTACTTAAGTGTATGTGAAACCTAACACTTCTTTCTTTACTAATATTGAATTGATTGTAATTTTAGACACAGCTAAACTGGAGTAGCTAATTATTCTTTTAGTTTGTGAAAATATTTCTCACTTACTAAATTTTATATGAACTTTCGAGAGTGTTTAAGCAAGGTATAGAATGGAGAACACTTGTTCTCTTATCTAGATGGGAATTTGGAAAGGGCTGTTAACCAATTATTTAGAGTTTGGATCTCCTTAATGCTTGTTGAACTTTTTATTTCAATGATTGCCTGGCATTTGAAAAGATTAGCTTCAATCTTATGCTCTATGAGCTTGAACCCTAGGAATTTCTTGACTTTTACTTTAAGCACACATTTCTTTGGATTAAGATGCATTTTATAACTCTTAAGCACCTCGAATGCCTTTGTAATATCTTTCCAATATTGTTTTTCCCTAGATAATTTAATAATCATGTTATCCATACAGACTTCCATGTTTCTGCCAATTTGATTAACAAAAATTTTGCTCATCATACACTAGTATAAGGCTATTATATTTTTTAGCTTGAATAACATCACCTTAAAACAAAACATGCCTTAATATAATATGAAGGCTACTTTGTCTTTGTTGTTCAGGTGCATCATCATCTAGTTATAACCTAAAAAAATTTCATTAGAGGTCAATATTTTTAATCTTAAAGAACTATCCATAAGCAATCTATGTTAGGAAAAGGATATGAATCTTTTGGGCAAGCCTTATTAAAATTCATATAGTTTACACACATTTTGTAACTTTCGCCTTCTTTCTTCACTAAGATTATATTTGTGAGCTAAATTATGTAAGGAATTTCCTTGATGAATCCTTCTTTTAACAACTTGGCAATTTCTTCCTTAACTATAGCTTCACTTTTGGATCATAAATTTCATTTCTTTTATTAAACAAGCTTTGCATTTGTGTCGATGAATAGTCTATGGAAAGCTACTTCAACATTAATGCCTAGCATGTTAGTTAGAGATAAGGCAAATATCTCATTATTACTTGTTAGTATTTGCTTAGCTTTAGCTTTCAAGTTTTATGCTTCTTTGACTATCTCCCTTAAATAACCACACTTTTTCCAATTTTGATCCTTGCGTCGAGAGGTTCGTGTCTTCTACTTAGACATCTAATAATGTTGCTTATCAATCTTTTATGATTTTTGAAGGTCCTAGTGTGTCCTATTAGACTTCTTTTCCTTTCAAGTTGATGATATAACATTGTTTGCTACTTTTTTATCTATTTTTTCTTGCCCTATTCTAGTTAGAATGTTGAGTTTCATGAATAGGTATAGAGTGAATACAATAGAACTTGCTTTATTTAATAAAGGCTTGCCTAGAAGCCTATTGTATGTGGTGTTTAGTGCTAAAACAAGTAGGAAGCCTACATTATTCATCTTTATGTTAACTTTGGAGTTAAAAGTGATTCTTAGTATGATGGTTCCTTCCATTCATACATGGTTTCCAACAAATCCAATGTATACTCCTTTGCATGACTTGTACATGCTTTTTATAAGAATGATGTTTTTAGCTATTTTAGAGTAGATGATGTCAGTTGAACTTCCTTAATTTACCAATATAGTCTTTATAAAAAAGTTATGTATTAGCACTATGGCTACCATTAAATCATTATAATCTTAATCAATTTCTCTAAAATCTTCCACTGTAAAAGCAATGGATCTAAGCTCTTCTTTATATTTTCTTGTCTAATTATAAGGATTTGTCTAATGTGCCTTTTCCTAAAGTTATTTGAATTTTCTTTTCCTAAGAATCCTTCAACAATCATCTCAATTACTTGCACTTTTGGGTTTCTTTATAGGTGTTGTTCTTCTCTTTCTTAATTCCCTTAATGTTTAGGTTTTCTATCTTTTTCATATTCATTATGCATCTTATACTTTTTGTATCTGGATAGATAACCTTAGTGGAGTAGGTGCTCTACATTATCATTCAAAGCAATCCATTTGTTAGTGTTATGGCCATAATCTTTATGAAATTTATAGTATTTGGTCTAGTTGGTAGGAATGTGCTTCCTTTTCTTTGGTATTAGAAATTTTATTAACTTGGTTGGTTTAACATTGTGGAGTATTTTTCTTGGAAGCATATTCAAAGGTTCATAGTTGTTAAATTATCCATGTAGTGTTGGTTTATTCTAGTCATTATCTCATTCCTTCCTTTAATTTGGTTAGAGATTCCAATTGAACTCCATTTGGTTGCACACATGTTGCTGCCTATTCATATCTTATTCCTCTACATTAATAAACTTCTCCTTTCTAGCTAGCAACTCTTTCAAGGTATAAACAAAGCATTTTGCTAGTGAAAAAGCAAGGTTCCCTGATTATAGTCCAATTATTAATTGATGTATGGCAACTCCTTCATTAAGGTTTTTGATTTTGAGAGTAAGAGTGTTGAAACGGGTAAAATATTCTCGAAGTGTCTCATGCTAGCCTTGTTAAAAATTCTCTAGCACAACTGAGGTCTTCTAAGGTGGTATGCTAGCTACAAATTAAGCTTGAAAGGTTTCAACCAACTTTTTGAAGTTGGTAGTGAAGTGATCAAGTAGAGAGGTGAACTACCATAAACTTTCTTACCTTAATGTCATGGAAAATGCTTAACACACAATTATGTATGGAATGCTTAAAGGGAGCATAGATGCCTAGAATACTTCAAGTTGTTCCACTAAGTTTGAAGTACCATCATATGCTTCTAGGTGTATAGGAATTTTGAAATGGTGATGTAGTGACGTAGTCATGATTTCAATAGTAAAAGGATGATTTTCTCCTTCTAGAAAGGATAAGATATGGGATTGTTTATTTTGGGAATTATTTTAGCTTATAAATGGGAAGATGGATCATATTCTTCATGTATAGGTGTTGTTTGCTTAGAATGCCAATATGTTGAATTTGTTTATGGAATAAAAAATTATCTTTAGGATGGAAATATTGGAGGAGGGAATGTTAGAATGGTTGGTGGTATTAATAACCATGGTACTAGGATATCAAGAATGTTTAATGTCAAAGGAAGATGTTGTCCATTCAAATTTGTGATGCAAATATTATATGGCCAAGGGGGAATGGTGGAATATTGAAAGGCATATGTAGAGTTAATGAGGGTGGTGAGGGTGGGGATGGTACTAGGTCTAAGATGACTAGGAAAGTAGGTTGAAAGTTAAGGATCAATGGGATACCTATTTGGTGACATTGATATGGTTGTTAGAAAATTTGCAACGTTGCTCTTAGATGAGCAACTTATTCTATGAAAACATTTCTTTTGATTTCTATAATGCGATGATGATTTTATTTTGCAAGGAAGGCGGAATAATCATTGATAACCTATTCTCGTCTTGTTGCTGAAGAAGCAAAGTGTTAATGAAAGGACCAAAATAAGGTTGTTCCTTTATGGGATGAAGATACAATGTGTATACTACAAGACATGGTGGCCAGGTAAGCCACAAATAGTTCCAAATGATAACTTTGATTTTGATTGAATGGTTTAGGGTGATTCAATTGAGTTAGATGTTGCCTAAGTCAGTAAAGGTAAAGACAAAGTATAATCTAAAATTGCATATTAGTCTTGCAAAGGCATACATGGAGTTCTTTTATAGGGCTATTGTCATTAATGGATACACTAAAGGTTTGGTGGATTAGGTGCCCTACTCATCATGGTGGGTTTTTAGTCACAGTGGAAAAGTTGTAGCCTGTGTTAATGTTTGATGGCTATTATTAATGAGAAATCCTTGCCAGGACTTCAAAATGTAGCTTAGCACTAACTGGATTGACTATAATTAAGGTTGAAATTAATGTAGGTAAATAAAGAAAATATAAATAAATAAATGAAAAAGGATAAAATTATTGTAATTGAAGATTTAAAATGATTTTAATTTAATTGCACTAGCATTGTAACCTTAAATTGGGATGGCTAGTCTTTAAAGACAAACCAACCTTTGAATTGTCCTATTTTTTAAATAGTTTGGGATAGTTACTAAAGTTATTATTGTCAATTTATCTATTTATCATTTTATGTGTATTCTATGTTCTCTTGGCATACCTACTAGATTTGCTTAGCAATTGCCTAAGCACCACCCCAACCTCATAAATCCATAGCTGATAAGCATGATGCCCCTAATCTAGGAGCACCATAGTTAATTGTTTTACATTTATATATTTATGAATATCCTTTAGATGATTTATGCATTATAGTATAACATTTGTTTTTTTGTTTCATATATTTCTTTCTTGTTTAATATATATAGCATTATAATTGTTATTGTAATTTTAATAATTATTTAATTAGTTTTCTAGGTTTTTGCCAAAAAAATAAAACTCTAAGGAGATGACAAAAATCATTGCTACTATTGAAAAAGTTATATTGCCAACACCAAAATGTGATGACATATGTCATTGGTATAAAATCTCATATCTAAAGTAATGACTTTTGTCATTTTTATACGTTCATTATCACATCAAGCTACAATCTATGATATTTGTTGCCATAACAATTGTTGTCAATATAGATCAATAAACAATGATGACATATTATAACGTCACTTTAGCAATTAAATGCCATAAAGATAAATTGACAACCCTAAAGTGGCAACTCAGTTGTTGGTGTAGATATAAAGAGATAAGTTTTGTATTTAAAATGACAATAAATGTCATCACTTTTAAGGCATTTTCATGAAGTAATAAGATATAGCACTATTAGTATAAAGATATATAATACTATTATAACACCCATTTCTCATCATAAAAACTTATCATACAAAACCTTGGTTCTAACAATAGTTGTTCATTCGATTTTTTCAGGGGATGTTCAAAGAGTAAAGCAAATATTGGTAGTCGTTACTTTTCTCTAGTAAAAAAATCATGTAAGTGAAAAGAAAAAGGGAAAATATCCTAAATGAAAATACCAATTCAATTAAATAAATTATTAATTTAAAGAAAAAGTATTTCAATGTAACTATAATGCCTCTGCCAATCTCACTCAAATACTCATTTATCAACAATTTTCAACTTTAACAAGCAGCTTATTATAAATCATGAATGTAATCAACTTAGAAGAAGGTTCTTATTTGTTTTGCAAATAATTGAGTTTCGTACTTATATGTGATATCTTTCTTTCCTTAAATTTGAGTGGTAAATATATTAATTCACTATAGATATTTCTCATAAGACATGACCTTTCACATCTCGTATGTTTTTAAAATTTCTAGTTAACGTGTAGAATGGAAATATAGGAAGAAAGGAAACGTAGGGGGTTGGATGGTTAGGAGATAACTTTCCTCCACTTATTTGGATATCTTGAACACTCTCTCAATTAAATCTTGTAAACTGAATTAACAAAAAAAAAAAAGCATCAAGGGATATTAGTAGTTCTTTAAAACTTGGTTTGGGCAAAGATCTAGAAAAATAAGTAAGTTAAGATCGGACTAGTTCAATTGAATAACATAGGTGGTTGAATTGAATTATATGTTTATTATATGTAAGTAAGAGGGGGAAATAATATTTTGTATTAAAATGTAAATTTTTTTATTATATATTCTATTTTATAATGCTACTTGAAATTTTCATGCACTTATATTTATATATAGTTGTTTTTTAATTACTAAATTAAATTATTTTGATTTCATATACTATAAAATTTTGAAGAAATTTAATATTAGTTAGAAAATATATTTATTAAGTAGTTAATTAATTCTTCCAAGATAAATGTGTTTATTTGATTATATGTAAAAAAGGAAGCACACAATAAAATTGAAGGACTATTGAAATCAATAGTAAGTGGTAGTTTCTCCTTGCTCGTTGACCTGTGTTCAACACTTCCTGTGACAATTTTAAAAAGATAATTTTTCTTTAGAAGACATTTTTTTGAAAATGGGTGTCCGGTTCTTTCCAACTCAACTGGATCTGGCTGGGTCAAAGGTTTGGCCAAGTATTGTTCTAGTCAACTTGCCAGTACAGGTTAAATGTCATATCGGATTGAGAGATCAATCTAATCCACTTTGTACCCTAGGTTTTGGTTCAATAGGTTGAACCTATCGGGCTGGATATTAAAATAATAGGCATAGTTTAGAAGATATTTTTGGAAAATGGGTGTTCGGTTCTCTCCAACCTGCCTGGGTTTAGTTAGGTCAAAGGTTTGGCCAGGCATTGATCCAATTAACTCATCAATACAGGTTAAATGTTACATCGGATTTAAAAGGTTAGCCCGTTCGGCTTTGTATCCAAGGTTTCAATGTGATTGACTAAACCGGCCGGGATGAAAATGAAAGTAGTAAGTATTAGGCAATTTTTTGAGAATTATTATAATCTCAATCTTTTTCTTCCCTTAATCAACATTCCAAATAAAGAATAATTTTAGGATACAAAGTTATAATCTTCTTAAGAATTCAGCTGAAAATCTATATGTTATTTCTTTGTAACTTCATCCTCATATTTAAACTACATATTTTATAAAATAAGTATTACAATTGCTTGTCTGACACATAAATTTGGGGTATGGATAATTAATCTAGTAGATTTATCTTTATGTAGTTAAAAGAGGGGCAGATCGATTAAAGCTTATAATTTTTAGGCAGATAAGTGGATCTTGAAGAGGAATGACTTAAATTAATGGCGCTTTTTTGACATTAAAATTGTGGGGGGTATTCTATCCTACGATCAAATGAGGGAGATAATTGATAAAAATATAAGAGTAGGTCTCACATTGTGGAAAACTCACGTGTCTCAGTGTCTTATTACATATGTTTATCTCTCTTACTCTGAAATTAAAAAAAAATCGCTTATATTATAAATTGGATATCATTTTTAAGAAAATAAGGAAAGCAATGGAGAGAAAATTATATATGTTGAATCTCCTTCCTCACAAAATCTAGTGAGACACTAAGCTTGTTATGGAATAATTTCCATCTTCCATAAGAAAGGATCTAGGAAGGGATGACATAAATGAAAAGGTAATGACTGAAGGCTATCATCTAGCATTTGTAAAAGTTTAGTCATTGATGGTTGATCTGTTGGATAAGCCAGTATGCTAGGCCTACTAACACCATCTTTTTGGAGATATTCTCTTCCTTTTCATTTGTAACCCCATCAACTTTTAGTCACTGGCTAGCTTCTAGACTCTTGTAGATATGGTCTGGAAAGTATACTTCACTATCAGTTTGAGACATTCCAAGATCAATACCATTTTAGGCTCCAACTCTTTCAAAAACAATCATTCCTTAGCTACGCATATTTGAGTTGTAAGGAACTTTTCTAAAGTTTTAATTTAAAATTTCAGGAGTAATATATCCTATGGTGCCTTCATCACCTCCTTGATATTGAAATCAATGGTAAGTGGCAATGTCTCATTGCTTATTAACCTGTGTTTGGCGCTTCTCAGGACAATTTTAGAAGACAATTTCTGTTTAAAAGGTCTTTTTAAATTTCCTACAACCCACTTAGGTTTAGCTAGGTTCCTGTCAACTCGTTAATACTAGTTAAATGCCATATTGGATTTAAAGGTTAGCCCGTTCTGCTTTGTTAATGGATTAGAAGGCATTTTTGGAAAATGGGCGTTCAATTCTCTCCAACTCACTTGGGTTTGGCTCGGTCAAAGTTTTGGCCAGATATACGTCTAGTCAACACCGCAATATGGGTTAAATGCCGTATCAAATTTAGAGCTTATCATTCTGCTTTGTATCTTGAGTTTCGATTCGATCGATTAAGCCAGCCGGGAAGAACATTAAAATAGTGGGAATTAGATGATTTTAGAGAATTAATTATAATATTATTTTTCTTTCTTTAATCAACATTCCAAATAAAGATAATTTTAAGATATAATATTATACCCTCCTGTGGGATTCAGTGAAAAATCTAATTGTTATTTCTTTCCGATTTTATTTTCATATTTAAACTAGGTATTTTATAAAAACAAGTATTACAACTGCTTGTCTGACGTATAAATTTGGGAAAGGATAATTAATCCAATAGATCTATCAATGCGTAGTAGGAAGAGAAGCACATCACTTAAAGTTTGTTATTATTGTGCGGATAAGTGGATCTTGAAGTGGAATGACTTAGTTAATGGCACTTCTTTGACATTAAAATAGTAGGGCATTAACCTATGGTCAAATGAGGGCGGTAATTAAATATATATATACAGGAGTAGGTCTCTCATTGTGTAAGACTAACAAGATTCTTTGTCTTACTACATATGTTTGTCTCTCTTGTTCTTAAATAAAAAATATTGCCGATTTTATAAATTGGCTATGGTTTTGCCAAAATAGGGAAAGCAAGGGAAAGAAATTTATACATATTGATTCTCCTTCGTCACAAAATCTAGTGACACAATAAGCTTGTTATGGAACAACTTCCATATATCATTGGAGGGGATCTAGGAGAGATGACATGAGTGGTAATGGAGGAAAAGGTAATGACTGAAGGCTACCTCCTTGCATTTCAAAAACTTTAGTCGTTGATGGTTGATATGTTGGATAAGCCTATATTAACCATAAACTTACTGTTTTTTTGGAGATATTCTCTTCCTCTTTATTTGTCACCCCATCAACTTTTAATGCATGTCTAGCTTCTTGACTCTTGTAGATATGATCTGGAAAATGTTGTTCACGATCGGTTTAAGACACATCAAGATCAGTAACCTTTCAGGCTCCCAGTATTTCAAAAATCATCATTCCACAATTATAAACATCCGACTTGTAAGAAATTCTTCCAAAGTTTCGATCAAAAATTTTAAGAGCAATATATGCTATAATACCTATGGCACCACGGATTGATATTGAAATCAATGGTAAGCAGCAGTGTCTCTTTGCTTGTTGTTCGAGACTTCAATGACAATTTTAGAAGATAATTTTGGTTTAGAAGATCTTTTTGGAAAATGGGCGTCCGGTTCTATCCAACCCACCTGGGTTTGGTTGGTTAAAAAGTTTGGCTTGCTATTGATCCAGTCAACTGTCAATATGGGTTGAATGCCTTATCGAATTTAGATGTTAACCAGTTCTACTTTTGTATCCCAAGTTTTGTGTTATATTCACTGAATGAGAGAATATAAAAGTAGGGATTTATGGACTAAAACTCTGGCCTTTTTGCACCAGATTTATTAAGAAAAAAAGGGGTAAGCTTTGGGTGCATGGAATTTTGGGCCTTGGATTCATGCGTATAGGATAAAGTTTTACATTCTGACCTGGTATGTCCTTTATGGCTACAACGTCAAGCAATTTTTTGGTGCCCGGCAGGGAAAGGCAATCGACGGGGAGCCGCACAAGGTGAAGTTCGTGATTTAATTCGATGCAAAGCGGAGAGCCCTTATAATGATAATGCAAATATTCGTGAGAATCCAACGCCCCAAAATTTTAAGGGGTGCATTTAATCCTTATTTGTCCATTAGTTTTTTAATTCTGCGATTTATCCCAAGGTAGAGCAGCTTGATAGCTTGCAATTCGATTCTATATTATATAAATATATAAAATTAGAATTGAACATAGAAATCATCTATTATTTTTATTATATTTATGTTAATATTTTATATTAATTAATTAATAAAATTAAGACGAATAAAAGATATATAATAATAGAACATGCGGTATGAAAAATTTACTTAGTGTACCTGCGATGATATATTTTATAAAAGAAAAGAATTCGGTCGAAGTTTTAATTAAAGTATTTATAACTTAGTGTACTTATCACACTTAAAAGTATCTTAAAAGAAAAAGTATTAAGTATTTGGAAAAAAAAGGCAAAAAAGGTGAAGAATTGTCCTAGAGCCAAAAGTTCTGTAAGTCTTCTTCTTTCACAAGTTTGACACACGTATACCTAGTAGTAGATGCATGTAATCATTACTTTATTTCTTTAACCCTATATATACACCGCTGATCCGCTTGGCAACAACACACACTCTTCTCAGCTTAATTACTCTTGAAATTTCTTGCTCTCTTAATCCTCTTTTCGTTTAATTAAAGTTCCAACTTTCCAGTGCCCGCATTTTATTTGACTAAAACTATATTTTAGTCCATGTAAGATTGATTTTTTCTCAATTTGATCTATGATTGAAATATTGTCTCAATTTGGTTCCTATAAGATTAAAAATCTTCAAATTTTAATCCTTCCATGCAGTTTTTCCTTGGCACAAAATTTATATGGAAGGAGTGAAATTTGAGGATTTTTAATCTTATAAAGACCAATTTGAGATAACCTTTCAATCAAAGACTAAATTGAAAAAAACTCAATCTTACAAGGATCAAAAAGGAAGTTTTAGTACATTTTATAATATTTTTTCTTTCCTTATTAATTGATAATAAATAAGAATTAAATTATTTTTTTATATAATTTAGGTGATCAATCAAAAACTTTTCTCTAGAAGTAGTTATTTTTCCTTTATTTAATAAGCTATATAATAAAAAATTTTCATTATATTTATATATTTATTTTTTGACAATAATTATTATTGGTAAATCGGTAAATGAAAGAGATATTTACAACTATCTGTTACTGATATAGTTGCATTTGTATTGTTTTAACACCCATAAAGTGTGCTGGACGAATTAATGGGTTTATGATTTGACCATATTTATTCTGTCTTTAGTTAAAATGATATGTAACTCTTTTAAGTGATAATTATTTTAAATTGTAGTTTTTTTGGGTTGCCATAATATCCTATTATAATGATTTATCACAATATTAAGGCTTTGCTTTGCATAATAAATAAATTAATTTATAATTTATTAAACTGATTAATAAGTTAAAAATCAATCTCTAGAAGTATTTCATGTACTACGCTATTGAAAAAAAAAGTTTTGATTTTATAAATTACCTTGAGTAGCTTATTAGTTATAAGTTACTACCTCTTTAAAATTTTTTCAGATCTATATTTATTTTTTTATTAATTTACCACTCATGCCCTTTATAATATAAACCTAAATCTATCCTTATATTTTAAATAATTATAATTTTATTATAAAAATAAAAAATAAAATTTGTATAAGTAAATAAATATATAAGTTCATAAAATATAATTAATTAAATATTAGATATTATATTTTTATTTGGAAAATCCTAACTACATTAATATAATCTAATCTTGAGATAAATATAAATTATTTTAATTTATATATTTATTTCTATTAATATGTCATTTTAGAATTTTAATTAGTTTAACAGTTAATTTTAAAAAATAATTTTTACACAATTAGCTAGTTTATTAGTTATTAGTTAACTTCTCAATTATTTGTGCAAAATAACGTCTAAATGTCCAATTTGTGATTTGTTACATGCATGTTTGTTCCGAAAGCCAATATAATTGAGGCTTTTTTCCTTTTTTCTTAACATTGAACACGCTATAGAGGTAGCTGATCAAATAATAATAATAATAATAATAATAATAATAATAATAATAATAATAATAATAATTAAAATAATGTAAACCTTCACATATTTAGTAAATCTAAACAAAAAATAGAGACACCTTGGCAATAAAGTTATATTATGAGTACTGAGTTTTAACTGAGGAATTATTGAATAAAATGGGGGGTGGCTTGATATCATTTACAGGAGAGAGGGTTATGGTTGAAAGGAATAATAAGGTGAAAATTTATATATCTTACTGCTATTTTTTTCACATATTTTAAAGACAAAATTTAGTAGTACAATATTTGTATTTATTGATTGTTATGGATTTATAAGTATCTTATTTGTATGCAAATTGTTTAACTATAAAAGTCACCAAAGAATGATTTAGATAGTTGTTTATGGAGTATTTATACTCGTGGTTCGATAAATTTTTCAGATACTGAACGAAAGCCTGACCCAAATGGACCTTGAAGTTTATTCGAATGGATGGTATTGAGATTTTCATATGCCATATGGAAACTACCAGCTTGAGCTTCAATACATTATGCTTATTGATATACATGGGCTATAGTTAATTCGCCAATAGGCGTTAATTTCATTGCACCACTACCTCCTGTAGCACCCTTTACCCACTGCCATTTCATGAACATCCTAATTCATCGCATTTACCACTTCCATAGATGTAGTATGTAATATGGTACTTATATGTAAAGTTAGGCACCCCGTACATACGTATATATATAGAGAGAGAGAGAGAGTGAGTAATGAAACTGTTTGAATGAGAAAGGGATGTTCTATAAAATATAAAAATTCCGGTCAAATATTGCAACTCTAAAGACAGCTTGATGTAGACTATTTTGTAATATTATGATATACATAGCATTGAATGGTTTTATATTGTTGGCACATGCTTAACCATTGAATAATATATATATATATATATATATATTAGCTTTAGTAAGTGAAATAGCATGTCATATGGCAATCAATACTTTACTATTGTTCAGACATCCACGTAAAGGTGACGTACTTTTAAATGTTATCTGTAAGGTGAAAATCAGGTATATAATATAATATATTCCAAGTCAATAGCAAACATCTATTTGATTTTTATTGGTCACTACGATCATATATATATGAATCAAATAGAAAATTAAGCATTTTTTAATATAGGCTATTAATATTTTGATATTATAAACGAAAAGTAATCCTCTCAAAAATTAAAATTTTCCCCAGTAACTTCACGACAATACAATACCAAAAATAATTAGGATAACTAAAAGTTTAACATTTGAGTTTAGTAAAATTACAAATAAAAATGAAAATGATAATACCAAGAAAATTATATGTCTAGTGAAGAAGGTTAGAAAAATGCTCTTCATACCAATCATAATCGAGAGTAATTTGAATCATGACATTTCGGTCTAATCGATGGAACCGGTCAGGTTAGATATTAAAATAGTAGGTATGGTTTGGAAGACATTTTTGGAAAATAGGTGTCTGGTTCTCTATAACTTGCCCTCGTTTGGCTAGGTCAAATGTTTGGCTTGGTATTGTTCCAGTCAACGAGTCAATGCGGTTAAATGCCACATCGGATTTAGAGGTTAACCCATTCCACTTTGTATCTCGGATTTCAGTTTGATTAGTTGAATCGGTCAGGCCGGAAATGAAAATAGTGGGTATTAGGCGATTTTAGAGAATTAATTATAATCACATTCTTCTTCTTTCTTTAATCAACATTCCAAACGAGGATAATTTTAGGATATAAAGTTATAACCTTACTAGAATTCAGCCAAAAATCTAATTGTTATTTCTTTGTAGCATTATTTTCATATTAAAACCATGTATTTTATAGAATAACTATTGCAATTGCTTGTCCGGCATATACATTTGGGGTTTGGATAATTAATCCAATAGATCTATCTATGTGTAGTAAGAAGAGGGGCGCATTGGGCGGATAAGTGGATCTTGAAACGGAATGGCTTAATTAATGGCACCTCTTTCACATTAAAATAGCGGGGCGTACTATTCTACGATCAAATGAGGGGGTGATTAATAAAAATGTAAGAGTAGGTCTCATGTTGAGTGGCACTATGTATTAATGCATATGTCTATTTCTCTTATTTTGAAATAAAAAATTGCTTATTTTATAAATTGGAAATAATTTTTACAAAATGGGGCGAGCAAGGGAGAAAATTTTATAGATATTGAATGCCCATCCTCGCAAAATCCAGTAAGACAATAAGCTTGTTGTGGAATAACTTTCATCTATCTAGGAGGGGATCTAGGAGAAGATGACATGAATGGTAACGGAGGAAAAGGCAACGACTGAAGGCTACCTTCTAGCATTTCTAAAACTTTAGTCATTGATGGTCGATCTACTGGATAAGCTTGTATGCACCACAAACTTACTAACACCATCTTTTTGAAGATCTTCTCTTCCTCTTCATTTGTAACCCCATCAACTTTTAATGTATGGCCAGCTTCTAGGCTTTTGTAGATATGGTCTGGAAAATATAATTCACTATCAGTCTGAGACACTCCAAAATTAGTGCCATTTCGGGCTCCAACTATTTCAAGAACCATCATTCCATAACTGTACACATCTGACTTATAAGAAACTCTTCCAAAGTTTCGATTGAAAATTTCAGGAGCAATATATCCTATAGTTCCTCTAGCACCAAGGATTGATATTGCACTCTTATCCCTACTATATAGTTTTGCAAGACCAAAATCAGAAATTTTAGGGCAAAACCTTTCATCTAAGAGGATGTTGTGAGGCTTTATGTCAAAATGTAAGATTCTCATATTACAACCTCGGTGTAGGTATTCAAGTCCTCGAGCGATTCCAACTGCTATATCATATAAGGTCTTCCATTCTAAGCTATTTTTCTTGGTGGATGTTCCCTGATTATAAATGAACTTATCAAGAGATCCATTTGGCATGAATTCATATATCAATGCTCTTTCTGATCCCTCATAACAAAAGCCGAGCAAACTCACCACATTGACATGAGATGTTTTGCTTATACTTGCAACTTCATTCATGAACTCTTCTCCATTGTCTTTTGATTGGTTTAAAAGCTTAACAGCTACAAGGCGACCATCTGATAGCCTCCCTCTGTATACGGATCCATAGCCTCCTTGGCCAAGTTTATCAGCAAATTTATTGGTCATTTTCCTGACCTCTGAATAACTATATTTCTTGGTAGCCAATGCTTCCTGATTCCTGATGAAGTCCACAATATGCTGATCATTTTCTTTGTCCTTTCTTGGTAAGATTTTGCATAATATTAATAGAGTTATAATGGCTATGATGAAGATAAGTGGGACCAAAAAGGCTGCAGTTATAAAAAATTTCTTCAGAATATGGATTTATAGTCAAACAGAAAGGCAATAACATCAAATTGACTATAAGAGTTTTTTACCTGCAAGAAATATCTGATTTTTCCGTTTATCTGCAAGAAAATATTGGGGCATAGGCTTAGTAAAGTTTGAGATTTATATCCAAAAAGAAAAAATTACTGTGAATTTATAATTTATAATAGAACTTCTATCCGAGGATTGGTGAGACAGAATCACCTAGGCAAGGACAATATATACCAGTAAGGCAGTTACAATAGGGAAAAGCTAACATACCTTTTGCAATTATTTGCCCATCTGAACATGAAGTAGTATGACCCCCATCGGCGCAGAAACAGGTGAATTGTCCACTTAAATACCCACATTCGCCAGTAGAATTCCTGCATGTATTGCACTTATCACTGTCTGCAACCAACTGCAAACTGAAGCCATTGTTGATTGCATCCTGGAGTCCTCGGCCATTATTGGCAGATAGGTTTGCGATAGAAGCGTTAAAAATTGGAATAACAACATTGATGCAGGATTCTATATACTCAATGCCTTCAACATAATAGAAATTTGTACTTTTACCGCCCCTGCTACTGCATGATTGGTTCGAAAGACGTGTTACAGAACTAGAGCAATCGTAGAGTAGTGTCATGTTAACAAGACCACCATTATATCTGAACAAAGTGGGATCGAAGGTAGTGTTTTTGTATTCACTTGGACAGAGACTGTTGGAATAATCATCCCTAGCAACTGTCAGGTTCTGTGTTGATGAATTAAAGCTTAGAATTCGATACGTTACAGAATCAATGGTAAACAATGGAAAATTGTTTTGGCATGTAAGCTCCAATTCAGGCCTTCCGCAGTAATCAGCTCTGCTTCCTCCCCAGAAAGGAAACTGAGCACTTGTTGTTCCACAGCTGAAAGCGATTCGGCAGTTTGTGTACTTACTATAATCGGCAAAAATAGGAGCAGGGATTATGTTGATTGAGAAGAGAAAAGTGATAAAAATAAATAGCGAGGATTTCATTATTGAAGGAAAATGAGGAATAAGATTGAGGCAAAAAACGCAAAAGGAAAATGAGATTAATGAAACTGCTCAGCGATTAGATGATTCTACGCTCAAATCATATATCTAACTCTCAGTTATATTATTTCTAACGAAGTCATTGTCAGTTTTGGAGCAAAAAAGATAATAGCCTTTGAAATTTTCGCAGCACGAAATTTCCCGCAGGACGGGTACTAAGTAGCACTCTTAGAAATGCAAAACGTATTTTTCTGAGAATGATTGAATTGAAATTCATTTCTATGACTCTACACAAAGAAGAAGACAAACTCAGTATATTGCTCCCTCCACTCCTCCCTTTTAAGCATTGTTTAAGTTAATGAACAACGACAGAGAAGGCAATAAATAATTGAGAGATCGGTTATAATTTACTATTATATTCTTTATTAAAAGTCAATTGATAAGTAAAATCTCTGAGCATTTATTTAGATATTAGGGGCAATATTTGAAAGAAGATAATAAATATCATATTGAATTTCTAAAGTAGCAAATAAATAAGAATAATTTTTTAAATGACATTTAGAAAAAAGGGGGGAATACTTCTTTTATTGTAGTTGCATATTACTATTCAATTTGTCACCTTTAAAAAAAGTAAATACCTTCTAGAATCGATAGTTAGGTACATAGAAAAAGTAAACATAGCTGTTGGGATCGATAGAAAAGTAGGTGAAACATAAACACGCAAATGACCAAAGAATATGGAAAAATTCTTGTATAATTCGAAAGGTGACTTTTCCAAGCGATGCTAAAACTACGGATTCAGCGGCCGACCAATTAAACCGTAAAGCACCAACCCGATTTTCAAAATAACAGTGGCAACTTTGTATTAACAATTGCTGAGCTACATCCATAACACTTTTTCCAAGTGTGTGGGTTAATTATGAAAGCGACCAGAAATACCTAATTAGAGACAAAAATAATGTACTGATGTATTAATAACGCTTTAATTAATCGCTCGCTAAATCCGTAGTTTTAGTATAGCTTGGAAAAGTCACTCTTCAAATCTCCCCAATAATTAAACCGACTAGTTGAATAAAAAATTGATATAATTAATTTTTTGATTCAACCGTATAATAGTTTTAGGGTGAGGCCATTTGAACCGGTTTGGATGAAACAGTCAAAACTGATAAATTTGAACCGATTTATAAAATCCTTTTTAAGTGATTTTTCGGTTGTAACATCAATTTGTTTGAGTTTGACCAAATAAATCGTTCACAGTTATAATATTTGCAAACTATATACTGCTATTGATCTTATATTGATTTATATTTGTTATATTCATTAGTTAATATGTATTACAAACTAAATTATATGTTAATTTTTATACTCTGGTCAATATATTTATTTTTTATTTATAATATTATTCACTTTAATTGTTGGTTTAATTGATTAAACAAATCAAACTGCAGTTCAATAGCCTTTTTGTTTGATTGTTTGATTCAATTTTAAGATATTGGTTTTCGCATCATTTTATTTTATTGTATTTAGGTGGCAACTAACTGAGAGAAGATACAGTTAGAATTATAGCTAGCATGTGATCAACAATTTTTTTTATGAAACTGGATTACTACATATCAAAAGATGTAGTGTTTTGTCTACACAAATGGTAATCTTGGTGTGATTTTATTATGTTTTCGGCACTTAGGCTAATGTGGATTTTGTGTTGTGTGACCTTTCTATTTAGGATTTAAGATTTCTACGATGAGTAATTTGACCTGATTCATCCCAAGAAGAGAGGTTGAAAACCGTACTCTATATATAATGTGATTGCCCCGTTAAAATTATAAGCTTGCTAATGCATCTAGAGTGTGAGATTTATTCACCTTCTGTTTCTTTCTCCTTTTTTCCTCGCTCAATTGCAGTTTAAATTATTTCACACAATATATGCTATAAGATCTGCTTAGACTAATATTCAAGTCTCAAATTATTTTCAACAGATATGTGTCAATCATATGCCTCTCACTTCATCAAACCTTTAAGTTATATTAAGAAGTTATCTAGTTTGTTTCAATAGTAGAGAAAGTTCTATTTCCAAAAAATAGGAAAGATATAGATTATTTGATCAATCATTATCTAATAAATTAGGCAAAATAGAACTTCCTAAGAAGTCTTGTTTCCCACAAAGTATGGGAAGTTGCTTACCTACTTCTCCTAAGGTAAGTTCTACTTTAAATGCTATTTATAGATAAATTATCCTTATTAAATTTTATTAATGAAAACTAAAAATTGTAATATAATAATATTGATAGTAGTCATTCTATTAACACTTCCTAAATTATCCAAAGTTAAACTAAACAAAATATAAGAAGTTACTTCCTAGGAAGTGTTATTTCTTATGTGTCAACTAAACAACTTTGAATATTTCTTGAGAAGTTCATATAAGAAATTATTTGTTAAGAATTTTAATTTCCTATAGAAAATTACTTCCTATGGGAACCAATCAACCCTTAGTAAAACATTGTTAAATTGTACAGGTTACAAAATAAAAGAAAATGGCAAGTAATGTATAATTAGAAAGGGAAAGTAGGTATAAAAATATAATTAAAAACTTTTAAATTGAATAAAGACTTTGTTGAAAATTAGTGAAATAAGAAAGTGTAATAACTATAATCCCAAAGGCTATGTTTAAGAATCAATAATATCTTTTGTTTATTATTATTTTCATTTTCTAAGATAATCTGATGAATAACATTAATTAAGAATTTGTCTAGTAAATGCATTATAAATATATTATAATTCATATTGTTATTTAATTTTTTCCCATAATATTTTTTTTGGAAATTGAAAATAATAATAAATAAAGGGTGTCTACAAATTCTTAAGTATAGTCCTAAGAGTTATAGTTAGCAAAAACCAAGTACAAAAATATGACAAGATACATGTGAGAAGGATAGACAACACAGAGCTTGGAAATTAATTCTTCTTTTATCCTTTATTATCTATCACACTTAACAAATTTCATAAAAATTAACAAAATAGTTTGAATTGTTTATTTTTAGCATATTTTCCAAAACTACACTTCAATTCAAAAATCAAAATTTACTCTATTGTTGTTTCTCTCTTTACTTGAAATTTGTGATCAAATTTAAATGTACACATAAGTATCTCTCTCATTTCATGCACAAATTACAATATGATTGAAAATAGTGGGAGAAAGGTGAAATAAATTTTTTAAAGTATTATACGATTAAAGTGTAGAATAATAAAATATTCATTAATGAAAAGAAGGGTAAAAATGAAAAAAAAATATATTTAACACTTCATTGGATTTCTAAAACAAAAGATAAAAATGAACCAAAATTTTTTAAAAATATATGGTAAATAACAAAGGAAGTACTAAATATCCTAAAATAAGTTCCCTTGATTTTGGTGGTAAAGATGCTTATGTAATAGAAATAGTTCTTTGAAATCCAATTATTACATTTTGAATGTTTGTTGATATTGAAATTTGTGAAGCCTATTAATTAAGAAAGTATCCAAGAATATAAAAGGTTAAGGAGATTAATTCAACTCCCACAAAAGAGGCCAAACCTTCACAGAGAAAATATTATAAAGAAATCATGAAATTTATGCTTTTGACATATCAAAGTGGGCTGAGCAAATCATCAAGAGGCCAAGTGATAAAAAGGATCATCCTATCTTGAAAGAAATACAAAATAAGGCATAATAGATCACAACATCTTCTCTCAAAAAAGGGTCAAAAGGAACCATAGAATCTTGCCTCTGAAGAGATTATCTCCAAAGAGGGTCATAAAGAGTCAAAAGGTTTTGGCTCTAAAGAGACCTAGCCATCTATTCTAAAGAAGGATAGAAAGGATCATCATATCTGAAGATGTCATCCCAAGAGCAAGTTATAAGGAGTCAACAAGCTTTGCTTTTGAAGAGATCTTGCCATCATCTCTTTATAGGGTACAAGGGACCATAAGATCTTGCATTTAAAGAAATGCTATAAAGTTAAAAAGAAAAAAACTCCACTTTAAAGGAGGATACAAATATAAAGGACCATAAGATCTTGCCTTTAAAGAGATGCTATAGAGTTAGAAAAAAAAAGCTCCACTTTAAAAGAGGATACACATCAAGTTACAAGACTAACCTTTGCCTCTATCTCCACTGTGGGCATAAGAAGTCAAAAGGTCTTGCCTCTAAAGAGATATTAAAATTCTATATCAAGTAAGGATTCAAAATGGATTAAAATACCCATCTCATATCATAAGGCATGCGGAAGAGTTTGTAGACTACATTCTCTCTTCGTTTATGTTTAATGCCTAAAAAGGACTATTTACTTTGTCACGGGCACCACCTCTGCCACAAGGGTTTGAATAAATAAGGTCCCATAGAGGCTAAAAAGCTAGGTTATAGTCATCTAATCAAAGGGCAAGATCGCTTTGACTATGGAAAACTGAGTAAAAACTCTTTCCCAACTTCCTAGGGATACTTTGAATATATAGCCTGTAAGGATTGGAATAAGGGCTTTGTCATAACCTATAGGAATGGTAGGCATATCAAGCCTAACCCCTTTCAGTTATGCACCCCTTGACCATGACAAATGTAAAAGCTCCCTTACTTAATGAACCACCTATTCAACCCCAGTCCTAACAAATATGTAGTTATTCTTTAAGGAATCATCCAATTGTCCTGTAGTACAACCGTTACTACTATTGTCACCACTACCTCTGCATATCACCAACATTGGCACCACTAAGGATACTTACTATCACTATATTACATTATACCTTTTGTCTCTAAGATTCTTTACTAATCTAACTCTCTATACCAAAATGTTAGTGTATGCCCTGAGAGCTAATCATAGGATGATTGTATAAGCATACATTGTATTATATTTTCATTATTTATATGAGGTACTTTCAAATTATTATTTCTCTGTATTAAATAAATAGATATAGTAATTTTTCCTTAGAGTAATCATTTCTTAAATAATACTCTTAAATGTCCCTAGTCAAGTACCATTGTGAAAAGGATAACAATGATGCATAGAGACTAGTATGTTGGTTGGTTGATATGAGATATTAAGTCAACACATAGGTACATGTTAGAGAACAATTGTACTGGACTGACCCGCCATGAGATTGCTACATGGATCATCTTATGAGTGTCATAAGCAACTCTCATAGTGATAGTGACACATATGGTCTTTCAACTTAAAGTCACCATGGTTTCCAACATAGTTAATTATATGCTTTAACGTTGTCTAACATTAACTTTAACGGGTTGACTTGAAGACAGTGATCGGGTATACTACTAATTATGTAGAGGAATATGAGTGATATAGATGAGTTTTTATCCCTCCTTCTAAAGGAGTGATATCTATGGGCCCCTTGATTGAGTTCGACTATGAAATGCATGGCCATGCTCAAATGAGTCAACATGTGATGTTGATCTCATTTGCTTCTTCCTGGTCAACTCATGAATCAAGAAACACAAAGATCGAATTATAAAAGGGATGACACTTTCCATGCCTTGAGTTCGATCTAGATATCTAGGATAAAAGGGGACTTGATTGCGTAGTCACTGAAAGGTTATATTAGATCACTAACATTCTTATTACTTGGGTAGCAATGATGCATTGCTAGATGTCGCTTATTGTTTATGATTCTAAACTATGATTTTAGGATCATTGCTAACGTGATGGGAACCTATTAGGTCACACACAAAGAATGAATCGAAATTGGAATTGGAGCAACATAATTAGAAATTCTAGTTAGATTATAATTTCTAATTAGTGAAAGGACCAATTAGATTGGGCCCTTTTGTTAATGTTATATTGCTTAGGGGTCAATTATTAATTAAGTCATAATATTGGACCTAATTAATAATTAACCCATAACACTCACCTCTTATTAGGGTTTTAATGGGTGTCTATATATATATAAGATGTTATCCACGCTCAGATGAATTAACAGATTATCTGGGAGGCGTTTTGAGAGAAAAGAAAATAGGAGACCCTAAACACCCTAGTTTGCTAGCACAAACTTGAGAGGAGAGAAATTCCATCTAACCTATCATTTGGCTGGAGATTTTGAGATCGTTCTGTATGGATACTATGGAGGTGCAACCACATTAAACACTGTACTGGTGATCTAATCTTCTAGTTTTTATTCCAGTTCATGATTTGGAGAGCAGATTGGATTGAAAAACAGACAGAAGCAGATCGGATTTGCTGTGTAGCAGAAATCGTGCAAAATTTTATTCTGCTGTGCATGTATGATGCACGATTTCCAGCACAAAAATCATTATTTCTATAGCCTGTAACCATGTTAACTTTTTGAACATATAAACATATCCCCCCTCTAAGCCTAAGAAAAAAGGGAAAAAAGAGAGAGCAAGAAGAAAGGAACAATAGTAGTACAACACTCACAGCATAAGAGATTTCTAGTAACCTTTAAATTTTTTGCCTTACTCAATCCCCTACCTCATTAGCTTTAAAAGAGGTTCAAGAAGTTTATTAAGTTAAGGAATTATAACCCTTTTCCCCTACTCAAAGTTAGGTTACAGAGTGCTTATTCTTCATCTACCCTTGTAACCGTGTCCCATGCACTATTATTGTACCTCATAATTATCAAACCCATAAAACCTCCCCCAACAATGTTTAAATATTTTCTTTTGTTAGTGTATGTCCTAGAACCAATCATATAGATGATTGAAGTTATACACAATGTATTATGTTTTTTAGGCAATTTAATTATTATATTTTATTTTTATTATTATTATGTGCAATTTATAACTTAATATAATAATTATCCTTGGAATAGCTTTGCTATTCCTAAAATGCCCCTAGTTAAGTATTATTACGAAAAGGATAATAATAATACATCGAGACTAGCATGTATAGTGACTGATGATTACAAATCATGGATATGTGATATCAAGTCAATACATGAGTATATTGTTAGTGAACAATGTACTGGACTGACCCACTATGAGAATATTGCATGGATAGACGTGTCATAAGTTATTCTCATATGATCACAAATACACATAAACCTTTGACCTGAAGTCACTACGGTTCCCTACATGAGAAATTACTCACTTTAATATTGTCCTATGTCACCTTTAATTAGGATGACAAGTAGGGCATTGATTGAGTGTGTCATAAATCGTGCAGAGGGAAGTGAATGATGTAAATGAGATTTTGTTACTCTTGTATAAAAGAGAAATATCCTTGGGCCCTTGATTGAGTGAGACTTAGAAATGCATGGCCATGCTCAATTGAATTAATATGTGATATTAATTATTTATTTTAAGTCTACTCAGTATCAAGAAATATAAATTGAACATTGACGAGGATGACACATTCCATGCCTCTAGTTCAATTTGGATATTATTACAAAAGGGTTATGATGCAAAACGTTGATCATGTATTAAGGGGATGTCGAATCATAAACATTCTTACTACTTGAGTGGTAGTGATGTATTACTAGATACCGCTTACTGTCTATGACTCAATAAATGAGTCATTGTCAACATAGTAAGAACCTACAGGGTCACACAAAAGGAGTAGGAATAAGACAATAATTAATTGGACTCTAATTATATTAATATCCAATTAATTGGACTTATTTTCGTGCATATATATTATTAAGAATAATAATTCACATAATATATATATATATATATATATATATATATATATATATATATATTATGTGATATTAAAGAAATATCAAATAATTATCTTATCAGATATTAGATAAATATATTATGAGATAATATTATTCTGATATTTGATAACTATATGCAATTATCTAATATTAAGATATTTATATTATGAGATAATATTATTATCTAATATTAGATAATTAATAGATAAGTCCTATCTCTCCCCATTATCTCTAGGATAAGGATAAGATGAGTTGTTAAGTGTGATTAGGATTTTGGAAGCATTATCCTAGTTGGACTAAGATTATGGCTTGCCTAAGTTCTATAAAAAGGGACTAGAGGGTAGCACTTTAATAACACGTTCAAAGCTTCCATATAAACCCTAAATCACTCAAAAAATATCCAATCCTAATTCTTAGAGAGAAAAACGCATCCTAGCAGATTCGTGGAGGGTGAGAGGTCGTTGTTCACTCCGTGTGGATACCGTAGAGACGCTGTACCTTCCGGCCGGCGTTTGATTCATCCGCTCTCAAGTTTTGATTAGTAGAAACACGAGTGCCCAATAGGTAAAACCCTAATCATTGACTTATGTTTTTTGCATGGATCCTAGATAGAATTCGGATCAAAATTTTGAAATTCCGCTGCATATAATAATCCAAATTCCCAACATCTTTATCATCCAATAACCACCATATGTATTCAAAGAAAAGTGGGGTACAAAAATTTTGATTGAAATTAATAACAAGACTCAATTCATATATCTATTGTTAGAACTTATGTTTTTTGTTTCTTTTTTGGAAAAAAAAAATTTGTCAAAAAAATCTCATTTCCTTGTATATAAATGAAGGAGTATCATATATCTCTATTCTTTGTAATTAAAAAAATTAATCCTTAGAAGAATAATGGTAGTGAAAAATAACTTTTTCTTTAAAAGGGAGGAATTTGCCCTTCTAAATTTATTGCATTTAACATTAAATATACAAATCATTTTTTAGCATTTTAATAGTTTATAGTTATATTTTTATGAAATATATTTTTCATTAATGGGGGGAGAGCAAAATATTCAATAATTCACTAGATGAGACCCAAGCGGCCGTAAGAAAGAAATGAAATTTTATATATCACTATCTCTATCATGTATCGTTTCCATACATTGAAAGAAAAAGGAGAGAGGATGAAGTCTAATCTTGCATGAATTATTACGAGTTAATTTATAATATCAATTATGACTTCATGAGAATTAGTCACGATGGACGGGGTCCAATATATATATATATATATATATATATATATAAAGAATTAGTCAGTATTGTTGATTTTGGAAAAAAAAAAAAGTTATTGCGGTCAGGAGAAGCTTCTGACATTGAAGTGGTGGCTTTATAAGTAGCTCAAACATTGGTATGAAAATATCTTTATCTGTTTTAGTCCTTACAATAACTTGCATTTTTCTTTCCCCCTTTTACATTTGAATGAGTCCATGCAGAAGAGGGAACCCATCTTATAACGTTGTATTTTATAGGAGGGTTTTTATTAAGGAGGGGGAAATAGAGATTTATGATTAATCGTTCATTATTCTCAAATTTTATTTGCTACTGCTTATTGTTTTACATTCCTTCAATTTTGAGGATTTTCAATGGTTATACAAAAATCAAAAGGAAGGAATATCATTTTTAAATAGTGTTTGATTTGTGGAATCAAACATTTTTAGAAATGCTAATATTTTTAAGAATGTGATCATTAGGAATTTAATTCATGGGAATACAACATTCTTGTGTTTGGTATTCATAGGAATGTTACAATATTAGATTTTTAATTTTTGAAAATATTTTGAAAAATATCATTTGGCTAATGAAAATTCCTTCATTAAAAATTTAGTACTTGTTGATTGTGTGTGGTGACCAATAATGACCCCTAGAGGTAGATGATGGTGGCAGTGGTGGAAAACGATAGTTATTAATGATAGGCAATGGTTAGTAATGGTCAATGGGATTGACTAGTGACTAAAAGTGATCATAGGAGATCAGTGATGGTTGGCAAGGTCATCAAGGTTGGGTCGTGGCTAACAATAGTCACTAATAATAGGTGATAATCAATGGTGGTTACTAGTAATGATTGATAGTTAGTTGTGATTACTAATGATAGCTGTGAGTCAGCTATGGTTACAAATAATAGATTGTGATAGATGGCAGTAACTGAGGATGAGTAGTGACAAACAGTGGTCATTGAAAGTGGATGATAGCTAATAATGATCATTGACTGAGTGGTGATTAATAATGGTTATTGATAATAGGTGATAGTGAATGGTGGTCACTAATAGTAGATGGGGGCTAGCAATGATTATTAGAAATGAGTTGCGGCCATTAGTGATCACCAACAATGTGTGATAGGAAGCGATTGTCATTAGTGGTATGTGATGGTGGATAGTGGTTAATAATGGTAAGTGATAGGATAGGCAAAATAATCTTTTTCAAATCAATTAAACATTTCTATATCATGAGAATATAGGATAACCACCCCCCAATAGAAATATTTGGGGGGAATATTAAGATAAAAACATTCCTAAGAATGTAAATATTCCTAAGAATATTTTTTAAAAAAGAAATTGAGCTAAACATAAGTATCTCACATTTTCTCAAAACATTCTTGTGAATGTGAGAAATATTTTATGAATCAAACTATTTATTTTATCAGAAGATACTTTCTATTAAAAAATCTCATTTACTTATAAAGTAAATGAGAGACAAATGACTTGTATATATTGATTAAAAAATGTTGATAATAGCAATATATATAGTAGTTGAGAAAAATAACTTTGCCTTTCAAACAAAGGATGTTATTTTCCATTACATTTTTTATTTTTAACATTGAATAAATGGATTATTTTCTTTCATCTTAATATTTCATAACTATATTCTCATAGAAAATATTTTTTATTAAAATAAATATACTCTTGTAATATATTCTCATTCATTTCCTTATTATTTTCGATTGCCTTTCATTTTCTTGCTGAGTTTGTAATATACTATTAAACTTTGTAAAATTCCTCAACATCTATAGGGTCCTTTTGCGTTTACTGCGAAGAAATTCATACAAAATTAATGTAACGTTAAATATTGTGAAAAGCATTTTGGAAAAGTTTCAATAGCTTTAAATTGTCATTGAAACTTGCGAAAGAGAAGGTTGCGCACAAAAGCAAAACCCTAATTAATTTTAAACCATATTTGATAGGATAGGATGTGTTATTTGTTAGTACTTTGATGTGTAATGATGTCAGTGAGAGCAATTATGTTTGACTTTAGTAATAGCAGCTATAGATTTTCGTATATGCGCGCGTGGACTTTCATTTGTAGTGTACTCTTTCATTTGAAAAAAAAATCATACTATTAATTTAAAGATATTGAGATAATAAAAGATTTATAATCAAATTATTATAATTATTAATTTTTTAATTTAATGAACACAGTTATTATAAAAAAAGAGGAAATGGGTGAAAATAATATAAATATTTTAAATTAATAATCATTTATTTAAATAATTTAAATGCATTTTATTATTTTATTATTATTAAATTAATTGCATAATTTTTTCTAAATAAAATAGTGAAGGTTGCTAACCTTCACATATCAATGTAGAAGTTAGCAATCTCATGTATGTGTGTGTATCAAATGAGAGAAGGAAATCATAACCATCAAATCTCAGATAGAAAAAATCAAAACAAAAAATTATATGACTTTTTTTAAATGATATTGCAATTTTCAATTATGTTTTAAGATTTAGTGACCTCAATTTCTCTTTTCATGATCTCTCATATAAATATACCTTTTTTATTTTATGTGAAAATAAAAGAAATGAATAGCAATCATTAGATAAGAATTGAACAGTTAAAATTAAAACACAAAGTTATATAACTTTCTTTAAGTGGTCATCTGACATTTCTTGAGTGATCACATGACTTTAAATTATATTTTAATCTTAATTCTTAATACAAGTTCTGATTGTCATGATTCACTCCTCTTATCTTTTAAATAAAAATATTCCTCTCATATGATATAATTATATGTATGTATATACATATATATACACACAGATACATATATATATATTTGTATATGTATGTCTGTATATTCAAGAAAGGATATCAACTTACACTAGTGTAAATCTAAAAGATTCAATACTAAATCTCTACTATTTATTAGATATTCATCTAATGGCTATGATACATTCTAATTAATGCCCACCTATTCACTTTATTAATGAAAGAGAATTAGCATGGAACTTATTAATTTCTCTCTCTCTCTCTCTCTCTCTCATTCCTCTTTAATTTAATGAAGATTTATTTTAAATTGTCACACAAAACTGTTTAAATTACAAATATTTACAACTAACATGAATATAATTCATTATCTATTTATAAATATTTAAATTTAATTTTTTTGATGGCTATGATACATTCTAATTAATGCCCACCTATTCACTTTATTGATGAAATAGAATTAGCATGGAACTTATTAATTTCTCTCTCTCTCTCTCTCTCTCTCATTCCTCTTTAATTTAATGAAGATTTATTTTAAATTGTCACACAAAACTGTTTAAATTACAAATATTTACAACTAACATGAATATAATTCATTATCTATTTATAAATATTTAAATTTAATTTTTTTATAAATATATAGACAGTATCCAGCGAATCCTTGTCACTGGTTGCTAATCTAAAAAAATACTTCCTATAGATTTATAAACTTGGTTACATATTTTTTTTGAATAACAATCATTGTTTTTATATTTTAAAATGATATTTTATTCTATATTACTGAGTTAACTTAAACCTTAAAATTGAGAAATTAATTTCATGTTTAAATTATACCAGAATAAAAACAATACTATTTTACATAATAGTATTACTATAACAAAGTGATCAATTTTTTCAAAAAAATGTAATTAAATTTATAATTCTATATGCGAAATATCGTTAGCCTGACAACCAGTCTTTTAATAAGGATTCGATGGATACAATATGTATATTTATAAAAAAAATATTTGTTAACATATAATGAATATAATCATGGTAATTATAAATATTTTTAATTTTAACAGCTTTGTGTGGTAATTTAAATTAAATTTTTATTAAATTAGAGAGAGAGAGACAGAGAGAGAATTAATAAGTCTATATCATCATTAAAGTGAATGAGTGGATATTAATTTAAATGTATTATAGTTAGTTGAAGGTGGAATGAATGAAAGAGATTTGTTGTAAATCTTTAAAACTTACAATAGTCTCAATGACCCCACCCAAATATACATTGTTTCTTCCGGAGGGGGAGAGGAATTTACCCCACCATACAAGGAGAAGATCCCTCGTCCGTTTTGAAAGGGGGAAAAAAATAACAACGGCCTTTGAAATTTTCACAGCATGAAATTTCCAGGAGCACTCTAAGAAATGCATAAGAAAATTTGCGAAAAATGATAATTGGAATTCATTTCTATGATTCTACATCGGACAGAATACTAACTGCGTATATTGCTTTTCTATTGTAGCCGCATACTATTCAACCAGTCAACTTTAGAAAAAGTAAATAGCTAATAGGATCGATAGTTTAGTAGATAAAGCAAAAACGAGCAAATGTGCAATGAATCTGATCCAAACTTCATAATAATTAAAGCTTTATTTATTTGGATTGCTAGAAACTAATTTTCATAATAATATACACACACACACACACATATATATATATATATTGTTTTATGGCGGTCAAGTAAGCCGCTATTAAGCAATGACCTTCTCGGCGCATACAAGACCCGTTGGTATTACTTGACGGTGGCTACCATGTCAACCCTGTTACATTAGACTAATTTAATAAAAAGAAAAGAGCTTTTCGCAAAAATAGCGAGCTAACCCCAAAAATGAAAACATTAGTGAGGCAGACTTTATTTTCACTTCGAACCACCCGTTTACAGATAATTCGGTGAACAAACTTCGACTTTGCCCTAAAATAGATTTCTCTCTTATAATTAGATTTTGTCCCTCTCTAATTCTAACCCTCTCTGATTTTTAGATCTATAATCACAAAGCAGATTGGAGTTCAGCCCTTGTGTGCAATTGTGCTCAGTCTTTGTTCAACCACCAGCTTCGTTGAGTTTCGTCAATCTACTAACACCAAAGGAGTACAGTTGTACTAATTTTGTCTATGTTAAGCTATAATTGAGATTTGAATTTGATATTTTCCTCTAATTATTGCTCTTTTGTTCTTTGACCATATATTTTAGTGATAGCTCACATTGAACCAGTGGAGGTTCACATTTTGAACCTCTTCTGGTATAAATTTCATTGTGAGTATTGTTTTGCATAGTTTTGTCTTCATAATTATGCGAATATTTGCTATTGCATATGAAATGTTTGTGAAAATGTCTAATTAGAGTTTATGAAATCCCTAATGATTTTATAACTTCGATTAATTTTACTTGTGTTTCAAAAATCATCTGGTTTGCTAGAGATTGGTCTAACACAAAATAAAAGAAATAGTGAAACCACTATTGATTTTGAGATTACACGGTTTGCAAATTTTCAGATTCATAGATTGAATTTCCTACAATACTAGCTATTGTGTGCATATTATTATATGTCTGATTATAAAATAAACGAATTATTTTATATTAAGTTTTATACATTCTGTGTTTGGCATTGAACATGCTATTTATTTTAATTTAATTATTAGGTCTGTTAATCATTTTAATAATGCTTTGTTGATCAGAGTGGAGAACTGGGCACCATCAAAGAAAATAAGTCTCTCCTTTATATAATTTTAACTTGATTGGTTTTCAATATTTAATTAGTTTTATGAAGCATGGGATCCCATAGCCTTAATTTGAGGGCATCCTTTACTTTTCCTTTAGCTAATCATATAGTATGCTGCTATCATTATCTTTTTACATATCACTTATATAATATAATGTCCCGTATATGATACTCACATTTTCAATGGTACAAAAATATTTAGAATTTTGAAAAAATGATGATGTTGGATGTGTAGAGCAATGGTGAGTTCAAAACCTACATTTAAACAGTGCTTAATTTGTAGTGCATAATAGAGGAAATTCAATTTGTATATCGATAAGACAAAATACAAAAGGGATGAATTGATGTTTCGAAATAACTTTGTTGTTCTGATTTATTTAATTGTCGCAAGTTAGTGAAATCTCATGATATAGATAGGTTGGATTCTTCAATACCTTATGTACATGAAATTGTTCTAAAGAAAGAGGGTGAGTCATGGGGTTAAGAAAGTTAGTGGTGATTGTAATGAGCAGTGTTCAATTCTCGGGTATAAACAATGTTCAATTCTCGGGTATAAACAAAGTCCTAGTTCCCTGCAAAACCTTGTGTCTTTTTAACCAAAGTTACTTTTAATGCATGCATTCTGTTGTCAATTTGAGAATCTTTAAACTTGTAACTACTAATGACAAAAAATTTTCTGGTCAATATCCAACTGTTAGCGTTCTAGGAAAAGCTGTTAGTGAACTTCAGTTGAATTTGAAAAGAATGATGAGTTATCATATTGTGTTCTGTGTTTGTTCATGGTAGATCGTGGACTATTTTTCTAACTTGTTGTGTGTTTGTTCATGGTATTTTTCTTTAATATTGTAAAGAGATGTTTCATGTTTCTCACCTAACTTTGTACCCATTTAGTTGGAAAAAGAGGTGACTTCCCCGATAAGTAGCTTGGTAGGTTTTGTGAAGAGCTCTTTATATGTAGTTCATTGGAAGAAATTACTAAAGTCCAATAAGCAGGTTCTTGGCTTCATCTCTTTTGGCATATTTGAACTATTGCCAATTTGTTTGACAATTTCAAGTGCCAGTTAATTCCAACCTACTACTAACAAGCTTGATAACACACCTTATTCGGTTGAGCAAGGCATATAAGAACTAAGGAATGGAGGTTGATATATGTTACCAACTACATAAATAGAAGAGGTCTCATATGTAGACACTAAACAAATTGGTTTAAAGAACAACTTGATATGCATGTGCACTAATAGGCCTGATATTTTCTTACGTATTATTTGTGTAAATGTGCATTACTCTATTATGTGGGTGAACAAAACTGGAAAGAAATGTTGGTGTTTGGCATTGAATTCCATAAACCAGTCTTGTGCATTTATTTACATAGTCTCTATTGTAATGGTTTGGAAAGAAAAAACCCAATGGAGAGCTTAGTCCAAGACATAGTCTAATCCAGAACTAGAAAAAATATTCCAAAACTCTCTAGTTTAGGGAACAAGGTGGATATTTTTAGAAAATTCTTGGGATTATAAATAAGGAGAAATTTCTATAATTTTTAGGACAAATTTGCCCGAGTAAATTATTATAAATACCTTCTAAAGTTGTAGTTTGACATCAAGAAGTAAATAGAAATCCATTCTCCAATTGAAAAGTTTTCTTTTTTCTTCTCTCCCAATTGGCTTTTGAGCCATTTTTGTATTAGAGTTAATTTTTCCAGTTTCTTGCGTAAGTATTTAAGTTGGAGGTGATCAAACTTGTAACCGATTTTGTACATCTACAACCTACTAGTGCCAAAATTACATTTTTCAATCAATTTTTGGGCAAAACAATACCACAGATAAGTTCAAAGTGGTCCAAAATGCTAGATTGCAAAGTTTCATGGCAATC
Organism: Sindora glabra; assembly: GCA_020226215.1. Taxonomy (NCBI): domain Eukaryota; kingdom Viridiplantae; phylum Streptophyta; class Magnoliopsida; order Fabales; family Fabaceae; genus Sindora; species Sindora glabra. Next base: position 72,162,002 of record CM035228.1, read on the forward strand.
AGAGTAGCCATACACCCTCACATGCTTTTGTTGGAGTTCCACATGTCAACCACTCGCAACATATGCCTAACTAAGATAGAAAATGACCATGTCAGCACCACATCATCATCACATAATCCACTCTATGGGTGACATGTGTCAAAAGACACTATGTCAACTTATTTAGTCAATAATCTGACATCAACTGTAGAGTCAGTGCTAAGGTGCACTGTCAATGCCACATTACCCACTATAATTTTGCCATGTGTCTTACTAGCCACATTAGTAGCCCTCCGTTAGCCAAATTTTTTAAAATTTTAGAATTGCCCCTATCTTCCAATATTTCCATTCTAACCCCTAATATTTCTTAAAATTGTAGGACAGACCCAAACTTGTCATAAATTTTAATTTTTACCCTCGATTTTTCTTAAAATTCCTATTGCTCCCATATTTTTCTAAATTTGCCAAAATGCCCCAAACCTTCATCAAAATTCAATTGAAACCCTAAGCTTTGTTCGTTTGTTATAAATAACCCTAAAACTTTATAGAAACTTTATAAGATCCCATAACCCACCATAAAGTACCAAAATGCCACCAAGAAGATAAAATGAAAAAAATGTCCAAGAGATTGAGTTAGAGGAAATGTGGACACAAATTCAATAACTACAGGAAATTGTTAATGCCTAACAAGCCTTATTAAATCACACAAGAAATTCAGAAAATGACTCTAAGAGGAACTTCTCTTCATCAACAAGTAACTATTGACCTCAAAGATAGCTAACTAGAAGGAATAGCATTAAAGTAGACATTTGTATTTCGAGGGAAGGCTCCAACCAAATGAATTTGTAAATTATTTTCAAACAATTGAAAAAGTGTTTGAATTGAAAGATATATTGGATGAGTAAAAGGTTAAAATTAATGTTGTCAAATTGAAGAAACATGCCACCATCTAATGGAAAAATTTGAATAAGAAATGAGAATGTGAAGGACAAAGCAAGATTAGAATATAGGAGAAAATACGATTAGAACTTACACGTAAATTTCTACCTAATCATTATTATCAAGATAAGTTTATTTTGCTACAGAATCTTCATAAAAAATCCCTATCTATGGATGAATACCCTAAAGAATATGAGAAATTGATGATGAAATGCAATATTCAAGAGAAGAAAGAGTAGATTATTGCTCGCTACCTTGAAGGTCTGAACTTTGAGATTGCCTAACTAGTCTAGATTCAATAATACTGGATCCTAGATAATATCATTCAATTCGCTATTTGGATCAAGAAATAACTATCCAAAAGGTCCATATTCCAAACTTTCCTCCTTAAGAAACCTTACCAACACCTATGAAACTCAAGCCCCACAACCTAGTACCTCAAACAAAACCTCATCTAAGCTTACAAAAGAAGCCAACCTTAAACCACCCACTTAACCTAGACCACACAAATGCTTTAAATGTCAAGGAATGGACCATATAACATATAATTGTCCAAATCACAAAGTTATCACTATCATTGATGGAGAAATTCAAGAAGTATTAGAAGAAGAAAAACTTAAATAGACACAAGATGAACCCATTAAATCACCCATGTTTAACAAACAACTCATCCATGCTAATCATGGAGAATTACTAGTGATTAGACAAAGCCTACACACTACAACCAAGAAGAAAAAACCCTAGCTAAGGCATAACATTTTTTAATGAAAATGGTACCTATTCTTCTTAACTAAGGAAGGTTTTCAATGGATCACTAAAAAAAATAATAGCTCCAACTCACTTAATAGGCGATTAAGTATAGATGAATAAGTGTAATTGAATTTTTAGAAGTAATACTCATTTTATTACTAGCATTCAAATAATATTTTTGATTTATTAATTATGTGTGATTTTGTATTTCAAGTTTATGAATAGATTAAAAATATCAATGCTATTTTTGGTTGACCTTACAAGCTTATAAAGGGATGCTCTACGTAAAAAGTGATCCATATTCTCTGATCTTTCATACTAGAAAAAGTTATCTATGAGACATAAAATTAATGTCATGCACATGGAAAAAATATTATGATAGTTTTATTAGAACACTATTAAATATATTGGGGAAAACCAAGCATGGAGTCAAGGCTTCATTGGAGTTAGTTGAAATATCCATTCATAAAGAACTAGCATAAAAAAGAAGGGTTGATATACATATCTTCTACTAGCTTGCCATACTTTATCTAGAAAATAAAAGACAAGTTTTTATGAGTGAAACTTGGTGTTAAAGTGCTACAAGGATATTCTTCAAACATCATGAGTTTAGTTTCAATAAAAAACTTAAAGTTAGTCAATTTGAAGTCTCATGACTGCTATGCTCTGATTTAGCAACTATTACTAATGATTATTCTATCAATCTTGCCTAAACATGTCATACATGCTATCACTAAACTTTATTTCTTCTTTAGTGCAATATGTAACAAGGTCATTAACCTTGAGAAGTTGAATCACTTGCAAAGGCAAGTTATGGTTATGCTATGTTAGTTAGATATGTACTTCACATCTTCATTCTTTAATATTATAGTGCATCTAGTTATTCATTTAGGAAGAGAGATTAAACTATGCATGCTAGTTTACTTAAGGTGGATGTACCTCTTTGAGTAATATATGAAATTCAGAAGAGCATATATAAGTGATAAACATTGATCAAAAGGATGTATTATCAAATGATATATTGCTAAAGAGGTGGCTAAGTTATATAGTGACTACCTATCAAATATGGATGATATTAAACTTTTAAGGTCTTGTCAAAAGGATAAAATTGTATGTAAAGGCACACTGGGTACTTAGCTGGTGAACATAAACCCTAAAATGTGTATGCAAGCCCACCTTTACATCTTTCATAATATTGGTGAAGTTTAACCTTATGTGGATGAGTGTATGACCCTTTTAAAGGATGATATCACATAAGGAATGATCATTGGATCCATGCCAAACACAATTAATCATTCTTTAATTAGTTTGAAAGCTAAATTCATCATCAGATGGCCCAAGGACCATCAAATGTTATTTCCAAAACTATCATATGGCTAGTGTAGGGGCTCCATGTAGAGGTTATCTCTTATCATGGATATGACATCAATGAATATTTTTTCTTTTTACAAAGAGTTAGGATGATAAGAGTACTATGTAGAATAGTGAAGTTATTTTAGAAGCTTAGGTTATACATGTGAGTAGTTCTTAAGATAAGAACTATGTTTATGCCAATATATCACATTACTAAATAATTGAAGACATTTGGGAGCTTGACTACATTATGTTTGGAGGGTTTATGTTTCAATGTAAATAGGTAGACAATAAGGATAATATTTAGGTCAATGAGTTAAGTTTCACATTGGTAGATCTCCATAAGGTCTTAAAGAGAAGTTATTCATAGTAACATCCAAAGTAAGATAAGTGTTCTATGTCACAAACCTATCTGATTATAAGTAGAGAGTGTAGCTCTACTAGGAAGAAGATAAATTGTTAGTAATGAAGATGAAAAAGGACTTTCGAGATAATATCAAGGAGACTTCTCCTTTCTCCATAAGAATAGCTTTGGTGGTTAATGATGGTGATATGGAGGAATTCTACATGTGAGATGATTATGTTAAAAGGATATAGGTTAATAATCTTCCTAGATATGTTAAGAAAGATTGAATGTGATTGCATTGATATTTCTCATCCTTATATTACATGTATAATAGATAGCATTTTTGAATTATTAAATAGTTTTTAATACATATTTAGGTAGCATTTCTCTATAATAAATGGAATTTTTGTAATAACACAACCTAAATAATAATATAGTGGCTAAATTCTATAATTAGTTTTAGATAAAACTATAGGTGTAATGGTGTGCAAGATTTTATCTATATTATTTCCTCTAATTTTATGCCTCTTAGTATATTACATATGCTTACTTTTATGGAATTAACCTTATTATATAATTAAGTGTTAGTTTTCTACTATTTTGAAATTATTTGGTAAATGTTAGATTTTTCAATGTTTTAGATTTTTGGCTATAACTTAAGTTGTGAATATCAAAATTAGGTTATCTTTTTATTTTCTTGCAATCCTAGAGAAAGCTCTAAAACTTTCATAGTTTAGCCAAAGCCTAATTTAGACATTTAGAAGGTCGAAAATGGCCATGAAATTATGCTTTGTTTCCATCTAAGTTGAACCAATACTGGTTTTTGGACCATATCTAGAGCTTAAAAGGTCCAATCAAGGTGAAATCAAATCCAAAAGTTACCTATGACTTGGTTCAACAAATTTCATGTTTGGAGTTTAGTGAAACTACATTGCTTTGATAGTTAAACATAAGTTGGAAGCTCAATAATGAAATGTACTATAATAAACATTATTTGTAGATTAAATTGTAACTTTGGATATGGGCATCTAAAATCAACAAGGTCCTATTTTTTGTAACCTTGTGAGACATATTAACTTGACCTAATAATTTTCATAGCATGAGAAATCAAATTTAAGGGCTTATGCCTTCAAAGGCAAGAATAGACACATTTTAGATAGCTTTCTTCTCTTTTCCAAGTTTCTTCTTTTTTATCTATGGAAGGCTAAATTTTATATTAATTCAAAGATTTTAAAGCTTAACTTGATTTGGATTATAAGATCCTATCTTATAATGTTAATTATTGCTAATTGATTCTCCTCTTCCTCTAATTCAATTCACTCATTTTCTAGATTTTCATGGATTGAATCTAGGTCTAATATAATCTATGTTAATTTATGTGATATATGACTTCTGTTTGTTTTTATGTTGAATTTTGATTATTTAGTCATTACTTTTCATCTGAGAAAAGAGGATTAAATGATTAAAAGCTTAAATAATTCTATAACCATAGTTAGTTTGTCAATGTGAAAAGGTATATTAAATAAATCACTAAGGGTTCAACTTGGTTTATTGTTTTAGAATGGAAATTTTCATTAAACTAGTAATTTTTAATTTTGATTAGTTTTGACAACCATCATGTAGGGAGTATAAGTGAGTATAGAATTATAAAAAAAAATAACATCGATCATTATAAATGATTGTCATCTTTGGTATGAGAAATAATATTAGTTATTTGAAACAACTAACATTATATGTCATTTTTATATCATGATCATACGTCAATTTTCAATGGTAGTTCCCAAACCATTTGTATTTCACATCGGTTAAGTTTAGTAATCATGTTAATTATACAATGATGTTATTACCTATATCCCATATTAGTTTGAAAATAATGTTGAATATATTGGATTTACAATGATGCTTATATAGACATTAGATAGAATCATTTTTGAAATATCCAAAATATCAGTCCTTCTAAAGAGATAATTGCACTTACCAAAAGGATCGCAAGGTGTCCCATAGCATTAAAGGCCATTGTTGTTGCATAGGTTAAGGATAAAGAGTTACTTTTTAAGTGCAATGTTAAAGGGTAGGCAAAAGAATAGTATGGAGTGACTTATAATAATTACATTAGATTGGCAATATGCCCCAAAGTATTAATAGATTATGGTAATTGAAATCATATCCCCATAACATTGAAGGATAACATTTAAGAGGAAGTATTGGTTTGTGCACCTAATTTGGATATCTATGTTATAGATTTGAAAAACATTATTTGTAAAATAATCACATATAAAAATTTCATATGTGATTTTTTTCTTATAAAGTATCTTTGACATTCCTCACGCATAACACATGCAAAGAGGAGTACTGTCGCATGTGATAGGCCAATGAAGGGATTTCAAGACAATATTGAAAGAGGACTAAATCAATCCTAAGATTATTATAAAAAAATGTGCTTAAAAATGGAACTTATTAACTAACAATCATAGGAGATGTTCCTACAACTAAAGGATGACTAAAAGTTCTAAGTAAAATTTGTACATTATAATGGTCAATTTTTCTCAATGTCTTATTTGTATAACATTTGTAATTATAAGTTGAAAGTCTTTTGGTTTATAAGAGTCTCAATAGGACATCCATGAGCTGAGTTGGAGAACTTTAAAGTGAGTATCATCCATGACATGGAACAATAATTCATAATAAACTCAATAATAGGCATGCAACAGATGCAAGAATAGCATATGCAAATATAGTAATGTATGGACCAGTACCAAGAGTAGCTTTTTACTTTGATAGAGCAGATAACCTATTAGCTAACCATAAAACTGAGTTATACAATATCTTTCTTGCTAGTCCCTGAGACCATAGCTCCGACATATAAACTAACTCTTGTAACCATTATCTAATTTGCCGTTGGAACTTTTGTTCAATAAAGGGTGTTGACTCCTTTATAACTATTTTGGAGAATATGACAACCCTAATAATGTCAACCTCCCATAACATTAGACCTTATGAAGACATTACCTAATGTAAATATTACTTTTAACCTTTATGCTTCTTCATAAATGTCTATGCATAAATTAGTTTTCCTGTAGTAAGGATTCACATTACATAGTGTAGAGCCCCATGCACTTTGATAATAGTAGGACTTGCTATATAAAAGGTTGCGATTAGGTGGATTTTAGCATGTCATTAGTTCCACCATCAACTATTACCAAATGATTAAGTCAATAGGGTGGTCAATAAGTTGTTGATCCATACAACTAAGGTGTTAATGCCAAATAGCAAAGTCTAGAAAGTGGAAGAAGACCATATGATTTTCATTGCATGGTTAATCGCCTTCACTTAGTTCCTAATAAAGCTATAATCATGTATCCTTTACCTTTACCACTAACTTTTTAATGGTGCTGAAATCATATTAACTTTATCTATTTGAGAATACTAACCAAGGTTATTTGTATTTCAACAATCTCTTAATCATGTTTTAAAGGAATTATAGGCCAAGATTAATAGCTCATAAGCCGTAGGGGCCTAAACTTTGCTCTGGTTGGAAAAGAATATGGTAGGACAATGTAATATAATGTGTATTAAGATAGTCACCATCTAAGAGGTCCTAAGGTTTGAAAAGCCCAATACCACTTACATTTAGCTCTACATCATGTAAGTTTATGCTGTCTTTTTTTGAATAAGCATAAATTAATTCTACTATTATCTAAATAAAAGTTTAGCTCATATCAATCCTTTTGCAAGTATTCTTAAAACTACTAGTTCTTCCTAGATTCAAAAGTTAAATATGGATACATAGATCCATATCAACTTGACAATCAAGCCTAACAAGATGGCAAAAAGAGGAAGGAATACATGGTTGCTTCATTACTCATGCGGCTCTAGAAAGCCAACTACTTTGTATCATATTACAAAAGGTAAGTCTTACTTATACATTAGTTATGATTTTTGTTAATAAACATACATTGACATTTTGTTATGCTATTATATTCTAAGTGCCATTGAATGCTTGTCATGATGTAACTAAAGAGAAAGGTCTTATTTTAGCTTGATCTTTTAGGAGGGAATGCAACCCACATTAAAGAAGTCTCTGGACAAAGCTCTAAGTGAATGCTACATAAGGGCATACAACTAGATGAGAAAGGCAAAAAGTAATATGCAAATAATGAAAGTATGTTTCCCAAATAAGATTGTAACATGTTGTAAATGGATGCTTGTGCTCCAATAGGAAGAAATTACCCTCCTATTTTATTGTAATTCCTAAGATAAACCACTAATATGGAATGTAGCTACTACATCCTACATAAATGCACGATATGCTACATTACTAACAAAACCTTACTACAATATTTAGTTACTCATTTACAACTACAAACATGCAAACATAATAGGTTATTAACATTAGTTGTTTAGTGAATTATACATTAATTTATGATGTTTTGCAATGGATGTCTTATAGAACTTGCTATAAATATGTTATGATCACATAATTATACAAATTGATGTGAAAATCTAAAATAACATCAATTTTTTACTAAAAAAATATGACTTTTCTTTTCAATTTTTTTTTACATTTTATGTTGATTTTTATTAAACAATTAACAAGAAATATGTATAAAATATTTTTAAAAACAATTTTTGGCTCTCATATTAGAAAATTTATAGTGAAAATTGAATAAAATCATTATCTCACCAAAAACATAGATTTTGAGTTAAAAATTTTTAAAATTCATAACTTTGTGCTCAATTGTTCGTTTAGGAAAAATTTTATGTCATTCTAATGTAACTTTTTCAAAATTTATGCATTTGTAAGAGTTAAAGGCATTTTTCTCCTTAAAATCATGAAAAACATTCATATTCATAGATTTTTTTTTCTTTTTCCTCCATCTTTAATTATTATTAGCTACCTTCAGTATCTACTACAACATTTTATCAAAAACACAATGAGTACTTAAAACACATACAACCTAAGAAGTAATATGAAGGAAAAGTAAATAAAAGTATCTTTAAAAAATTGAGAAAAAGTTTTAAAAAATGGAAAAAGAAAAGATCTAATAAATAAAAACAAGAAATGAATATCTTATGTTTTGAACTAGTGGCCCAATGCAAGGCATTTTCTTCATAGTCAATATTAGTGAAAGGAGTATCAATCGTTATATGGTAAAGGATGGAGTGAAATCTAGTGTTTTGTAAAAGAAGTTTTATAAAGATAAAGATTAAACTTGAAAATAAATAAGAGGGAAAGTGAGAGTGACAATGAGGAAAAATATAAGATGTACTTTATTTATAATTCAAAAATGTTATTGCTCCTATAAATTTAAATGCTGACTATTCTATAAACCAATGTATTATGTATCATCTTTTTCTTAGTAAGATGGCAGTTGCCATACTACTAAACACCAATTACATCCAAAATTGACATGAAAATATTTTACCTTCCCCCAGTAAGATATTTGAAATTCCATTAAATGATGGTTACATACAAATCTAATGTCTTAAGTTTATATGTTTTCCTAAATCTTAAATTTTATAACCTTAGGCATCAATTAAGTTTAAAATCAACATTAAAGTTTGAAATTTTCTTACTAAACTTTTGCAATTACCTACAATGTTGGTTATAAAAAAAACCAACATTATTTTCCTTGTTTTCCCACCAATGTTTAAATTCATACATTTTGAGGTTGACTTAATAAAAAATGATGTTTTTAGTTTTTCAATAATTTCAAAAATGATATTCAATCTAAATAAATGTTAATGAACCATCATCTTAAGTTTTCATATAATTAAAAATATATCACCTTGTCAAAATACGCATTGGTTATATTTACTAACTGTTATCTTACTAATCCTAATAATTTAAAAAATACCATCATATTAATATAAACATCAATTTTTTCCTTTAATCATCATCTATCAATAGATGTAAAATTACAATTTCGTAGTAGCTAAATTGGTATTGATGATAACATGTTAAATGTACAAATTACAATGCGTCAAGGATAACACTAACCTATACACCTAAGAAGAGCTTAATGAAATGAGAGAACATTGGTAAGTTATTTCATTAGGACAAAGCTAAACTAATGTAAGTGGCTTTAGTTGTGAATTTGAATATATAGTAGTTGTAATTAACTTGTTGAAAATTACTTAATGGCAATGCTTTGATTGGGAATAACTTGTTGTAACTTTTTGTATTTTGAATATGTAAATGAAATTTCAAAAACTTTATATAAAAGCTCTAACATTTGTTTCTAATGTTTTCAATTACTATACAATTTTATAATTGTTGCCAGTTGTAATATGATTATGTAGTTGTCAATTGATATATGATTATGCAATTGTTATTAATTGATAGTGTATGATTCTATTTTTGTAGTGGTCAATTACTTCTTTTTAATAGGAGCTACCTTAGAAAATGTTGACAGAAGATGTTAATTGATTATTCAAGATATACATTTTTAAAAATGAGATGTCAATTATTAAATAAAAAACCAATGTTATAAAATTTACAAGTAGAATGATGTTATTATCATTTAAACATTGTTTTGAAGTTAATACCTAACATTTAAAATCTTGATAACTTCTACCCTCTAACATGAGTAGAAAATAAAATGATGAAAGAATGACACTATATGTAAATTTTATCATGAAGGTTATCTAATCTTAAAATGATTCTCAATCTAATAGGATATGTTTTCTTTTCAACCTACAGATGAATTGTTTCAATTTTGTGTTTTTTCTCACCAATTTTTTCTTGCAAGACTATTAGTCATCACTAAATATGTTAGGTTATATAATCATGGCTATCAAACCGACCAAATTAAAATTACTAATTCCAAAGAATTTTTTATAGAAAAATAGTAGGAACCAGGTCGAACCTCTAAAGATCCTTTTCAGTAATTATCAGTGATTATTTTCTGATTAAGTTTATAATGTAAACAAAATGAATTCTATCTAATTATGCAATTTATCAAACACAAAACATACAGACCTAAAACTAGTACAGAATGCTGAATATGCAGAATTAAGACTTCAAAACGAAATGTAGATATGCAAAATAGAATTAAAATTGGGAAGGTTTGAAATTAAAGCAGGAAGATATCAATAGCAAAAGATCAATAATGAAATCAATAAAATAGTAGTAACAAAAATAAGAATATCAATGAATTAAGACAGCTAATCCAAAGAATTTAAAGTTTCTTCAAAGAATTAATCATAGATCACTATAAATTAAATTTTATATTTAATTATTTAGGTTTGAATTATCTGAAATCCCTACAACAATTCATGAACCGTATGCTAGACAATTACCTAGAATTTGATTGATTAAGATTAACAAAGTTAGACAATCATCATAACCCCTAAGCTAGATTAAAACTAATTTAAAGATAGAATTTAGCTAAATTAAATGAATTAATTTAGAATCCTAAACCATCCATTCATCCCTTTTTATCTCATGAAAAATTATGATTAATCAATTAAAATTTACTACCAATTCAGATTTAAAACATAACTTACAGAATTGAACAAGGATTATATCAAATCAACATCTAATTCAAGCAAATCATGCAAATCAGAGGAGATAGATGAGGAAAAAGGGAAATTAATTACAACTACCACCATACGAATCAAAATCTCATGATTCCAAAGGAGAAGAGCCTCAAATTTCCTTGAATTAACTCAGAGAATTAGCCTTCCATTAGAGAGAAAAACTAAGGAAAATTTAAAAAACTATCAAGCTGTCTCTAACCTCCTCCACATTCTGATTCTAGCCTCTATTTATTTACAACCATAGAAGCATAATTAGGACTGGACCTTAACTACAAAATTGTAGCCTAATATCTTAGGAAACTACGCACAAAATTTCAGCCCAATCAGATATTCCTAACTCAAGTTATAGCTAAAATACTACAAGTAGTTCAATCTAGTCCGAGATGAAATAATGAGCCACAATCTGTCTTCCTTGGCCTTCAAAACGACTCAGTTTCTTCAAAAGGGTTTTAGGAATGATTATACATGGATTTTAGGGAGTAATTGGACTTAGCCTTACATCAATTCGATACTTGAAGCTCAAGATATGAATTAATCATTGCAACTAGGTCGAGTCTAGGCTTAGACAGCAACTGTGCTTCAACTTTAAGCTAATATTTGACCTCCAAGATGGCAGAACTGGTTCTCTGATCAACATGAAAATTGTAACTCTTTTTCTTAGCTTTCCAACGGTGTATAGATCATCAAAATCCGACATCCAAAGCCCAAGTTATGATTAAAATATTAAAACAGTATCAAAAATCCAGCATTAAACCCGAAATTCAATTAAGCCCAAATTAAAGCAAAATTGATCCAATTAAGTATCATCACCTCCTAAGGGACCTAAATATAAGGGAAAATATTAATAAAATACTGTTCATATCATTGTACATTTCCTAAAAAAATACAATATAAAAAGTAAGAATTTTTTTTTTTGCTCTTGTAAATTAGTTTTAGGTTTTATAATTAACTATGTTTTGTTATATTTTATTCTTATACAACATTTATAGGTTTGTACAAGTAAAAAAATTGATTTTATTTATCTTCTTTATTTTTGAATTCTTAATGAATTATATTTAGTTTTTAGTATCATAATCAGCAATATATTTAATGTTCAAATGTATTAATGCTCATTGCATTTGCAAGTATTTGATTCAAAAGTGCCTTTTCAGAAATTGCAAAACTCTCATATTGAACAATAGATATCAAAACAAATTTAGTGTAACACCCTTCTTTGATTGAAGTTTTATGTGGGTACATACATATATATGTACATGTGTGTGTAACTTTATTTGATAATCACTTGTTATTACCCCACAATACAATAAAGTCGTCAATACTTACTAATGTAGAAGAGAATACTAAGTACTAAAATGTTATAATAAAATAATTTTACATAAATAATAAATGGTTGTATGAAACAATTATAATGACTTATAAGCTTTAAGTGGTTGTGTCTTTCCCAAATGAATCATTGTGTAAACCATAATGTCAATGCACATGACCCTTTAAATTTTTAAATTGATCATAAACCAGTGCTATAGAAATGCAAATAGACATCATCATATAAATGTGATCTCAAATCAAGACTAAAATGTATTATGGAGTGGTGGCATTTTTAAAATCGTGAGAAGTTTTAAGATGTTAATTTTTATTATAAACAAATGATATTTTCATTCTCATGGAAGTTTTAAAGTTTGATTTCCAAAATCAATAACTTATAAAGGAAACTTAAGACATTGATTTTGAAAGTAATTATCATCTAAAGGTATTGCAAAATTTTTGTTAGGAAATATACAATTTAATATGTCAATTTTGTTTTGAACTATGTCTAAAGATATGACAATTAAAGGTTGCCAGAAAAATGAGAAAACATGAGATGCTAGTTTTTAAATTCATTGTCATCTAAAGGTATTACAAACATCTAGTTAGGAAATGTAAAAAAGTTAAAGCATCAATTTTATATGGAGCCAACATCTACAAGCCTAGCAATTGCTATGTTATTGGAAAATGAGAAAATTTTAGACAATGATTCTTAAGAAAAAAAAAGTCAACGTGTTTTCTCCCTATGAAACTTTAAATATCAATTCCTATAATAACCGATGTCTAAAATAATAGGACTAATGACATTATTTAAAATAGAAGGAAATTTTAAATGTAAATTCTTAAAAAAAGAGAAAAAAAGCTCAATGTGTTATATTTTTTACACTGATTTCTACAAATGAAATGACATTTAAAGTCTAAACTTTAGATTCAGCACTATAAGTGACCTGACATCTAAAATCTTACATTATAAATAAAGTAAATCTTATTTTTTTCATTATCATTCTCATCTCCTTATTTGCTTTCATGTTCAATCTCCATTTTCATCCACCTCATTGTAGTGCCTATGATTTATCTCTGTTCTCCTCCATACATAAAAGCTACTAATACTCATTCATTATTTTTTTTATTTACTTTATACTATAAATAAAGTAAATCTTATTTTTTTTATTGTCATTCTCATCTCCTTATTTGCTTTCATGTTCAATCTCCATTTTCATCCACCCCCTTGTAATGCCCAAGATTTATCTTTGTTCTCCTCCATTCATAAAAGCTACTAATATTCCTTCAATTAACATTGTGCTTGAAGCAAATGCCATATTATAGATCAATAGTGCCAAATACAAAAGCAACATTTTCTTGTTTCCATTTCTCCAATCTTTGCACTTTCAACAATTTATAGATGGATATATTTAAAAAAATTCATAAATTAAAAAAATTGCCCTAAACCGACAATAGCCAAGTGCAAATTTATAATCTTTTAAACTTTTTAATTCAAAATATATATTTTTAGCTAGATGATAAGTTAAGAAAATTTTTACTATAAATATTCTAGCAGAGAAGTGAGAAATTGATGTTAAAAAATATTATATTAATATTTTGCATTTGTTAAAAAAATTGAAAGAAAAGATGTTGATATTTTGCAAAAAAAAAAATGATACGGTACACTTTTTTTCTATATTGATTATATTATATGACCAATATCAAAACCAAATACATAATGTTGCTTGCTTAAATGTCAATTATTAATTATCATAATTTTTATTAAATAACACATATATTTTCATTTCAGTAACAGTAACACTACAAGAGAATGTGTCGTTTAATAGTGGTTTTGAGGAGTGTATGGTAGCAGTTTTAAGCCCCGGTAATGGAATTTTTTGTAGTTCTGGCAACCTTCAACAAATGAACCGCTAACATCATAATAGTGGCAGTTCTGGAAGACCATTGGAACCCATCACCTCTATGTTTGTGACGGTTTAAACTAACATTAATATTCATCGGATACTCGCCACTAAATATCAATAATAGTAGCCGATGTGATCACCTACTAGTGGTTTATAACTACCACAAAAATATTCTATAAATGGTTATTTTTCATTAGCAACAATTTTGAACAGTTGTAAAATGGGAATGAAATTTTTTTAAAAAAATAATGGTGGTGTTAATCACCATAAAGTATTTATCTAATGGCTATTTTATTTTACAATGATTTTAATTTTTAAAACAACAACAATAGCTAACTACCACTTTGTTTGATGGATTTTAAAAAAAAACAAAATACCTGCATGTTATGTTCCTCGAAAACAAATTTTATAATTTTATTTAAATTTATTATCTATATTCTCATATCTTTTCTTTTTACCATGACCAAGTGAGTTTGAAAGAAAAAAATACAAAAAGCTAATCATAAAAGAAGATTAAAATATATTCCATTTAAATTCAATATTTTCAAATGTATGTACAACTTCAAAATCTCATAATTTCAAAGTACATCAAGAGTAACATATATTCTAAAGTTGCTTATAAGATATGACCCACAAAAATCCTTAAACAAAGTGCTATCCAAAAGGGCTTGCTTAAATGATTAGCATTCTTTCCCTAAGCGTTGCTCCCTTTTGAAGATTATTTGTGGATGCATAGGTGAATGTACATCTTTTGGACCATTTTCTTGTACAAATCATTCAAATAATCAATATACTTATAGAAAAAATAAAAATGAGACAACAATATATGGCATAACAAGAAGAAATTTATTTTAAAAGTAAAGATCCATATTTATTATTTGAGTTAGTTAACAAAACTAACAAAAGTAGAGTTAGTTTGTTTTCATTGACAAATCTTTTAATCAATAATAAGAAGCCCTTAACTATCAAAACTCACTTTCCATACTATAGTAGGCATGTTCATGTGTCTATTGGCTTTAAAATTACCAAAACATCCTCCACTCAAGTATACTTCTATTATGAAAAATACCAAACATAACAATCATAAAAGGAATAAAAGCCTAGCATTTATCATTAAAATTTATCATTGGTGGTATTCTATTAATGGCTACCAATGACTATGTTCTTCTTATCAAAATTGTTAGTAATTCATTAAAACATTTATAAAACCCTCAAACAAACATACCATTCAACAAGCTTTCAAAAATTAAAATGAAGCTAATTCCTATTTAATAGTATAAGAAAGTGTACTTGTCAACTTGTATTATTTGCTAGATTAAGTGGAAGGAACCCTCCAATAACCTTGATATAGTTTATGATGAATTGCATGTATTCCTCATTATGTGCCAATCAACCCTCTATTTGTGCCAATCGACGTTCGACTTCTGCTAATCGATCCTTAGATTGATGGGGTGTTTCTTTCATTAGTTAGAGGTCCACTTTCAATTTTTCACCCTTTTATTGTGTCATGATATTGGCACTAGATGGGCTGCATCCACTAGCTCGTTAAATACTTGTCCTAAAAATGCTAGTTGGTCAAACACCCATCCCAAGTCCTCTAACACGTCCTAGATGTTCCTTTCCTAAAACTGGCCCTAAAGCATCATCAGGAGCAATTATCACACGTTGGGATACGTCTTACTCACTCATTATTGTATTTCTTTTTCCTAGGTAAATGGAATAAAATTAGAGTATCAGTCATACATTGGATATAAGACATTAATAATTTCAATAAATATAAACCTCACCGCTAAGGCTTTTGCTTTATCGTTTATATAAGTAACATTTACATATTGATGAGTTTTGTCCTAGAATTCTGCCCTGCCAAGGGGCTATCCAAGATCCTGCAAATGACATAGAAGTAAATATAAATTAATCAATACCCAATTTAAATTCTACTAACTAATGCTTCTTCCTAGCAAATGACATCAATCTTGCAGTGAGTAGAATTGTATGTTTACTTCTATTTATTACATTCTTCCTTCTCATTTCCTATATACATTAACTTGAAGTGTCCATTTAGACATTCATACAAGTGCATATTCTTGTATAATTATTTTAAAAATAACATATTACCTTATATTTGTGCTTATCATGAATCTTAATTAATCCTTTCCATTGCTCCTTAGATACGCCAATTAGGTAATTTTTTTCTATATTTGGTTCCTTGCTCATGGAGGGATTATAGTGTTTATTGTACAAGCTTCCTTTATGATATCTCCATTTCCTTCCAATAATAGCCTTAGAATACTTTCTTCCTAAATCATCATTTGTAAAGAGAAAATATGGCTATAAAGAGGTGAACATTAAATATTAAACAAAACAATAACTACAAAAAATGATTTTTACATTTCTATAACTTTTACTATATGTACAATGTTTGCAAGAATATTCTCTCTATTCATTTTGGTTGCTATTAGTTTCATTACTTATTGCATGCTCACATGTCATATACCCCTTTTGAAAATGACAAAATAATTATTTTACATGCAACTACTAATTGATCATATAAGTCATCTTTGATAGAGTTTAGAATGGCAAGCCATTTTTCATAATCAATAGGAAGTTTGGTACATGCCAATTAGCCTATGCAACTTATAAATAAGCTTTCTGAATTTTCAATAGGAATATTATTGCTATCTAGATCCACCAACACCTTTTCATCCTCTAAATTACACATATAAGTGACTTTTAACTTCTTTCTTTTCATATCACTTGTCACATCTATAAAGACAGAGAGAAACAAGTCAGTGTATTGTATATAATATGTGATAACCATAACAAAAAAGACAAATATAAAATAAGTTTACTTATCAAAGTGTACTCCCAACCATCTCGAATTTTGGATTTACTAGCATTTTAAGGATGATGATCGAGAAGCCTCATCTATCTGGTCCAAGTTTGCCTCCTCATCTTTTATATCATCAAGATGAGGATGGTCATCCTTAGGAGTTCACCTAATAGGACTAGTAGGTGGGGGAGATAGGCTAAGTGGGTAGGACTGATAGAGTCACCAAGGGGTGGGGAGACATAATAGGTCATATAGGTAATAGAAACAGGTGAGGCATGATAGATCTAGTGGATAGTGGAGGTGAGGCAGGCATAACAGGTCTAGTATGCTGTGGAAATAGGGAAAACATAATAGGTCTAGTGTGTTGTGGAAGTAGTGGATGCCTGGCGGATCCATCAAATGGTAGAGGAAAGGAACATTTGATACGACTAATATGTGAAGGATGGTGGGTTAACAATGAATATGTACGTTGACCATGGCACATATGTTGTGAAGTTTATGTAGGTGAGGTAGGAAGTGTATGTGTAGTAGAGGTAGCGTGATAGGAATCATAAATAGATTGTGAACTAGAGGCTACCCATATTATAAGACATTTTTCTTTAGGCATTTCTATAAATTATAGACTACAATTGTATATAAACAAACCATATAGAAAAATCATTAAAAAAATCATATTTTCAAAGCATTAAATATAGTAAATGCACCATTAACCATATGTTAAAAATAAACAAAATAAAAAATTATAAAATTATAAAATTTATTATTGTAAATAAAAATAAAATTACTCCTTCCTTTTTCACTAATGTCACATATTCACATCTTCCTCAACATTGATATGAACATTGTTTGGGGTTAAATGATCTTCTTCCTCGTCTCTTGCCAATTGTATATTTTTATCATCACTTTCAAAAAATTGACTTAGATCTTGTGAGATGAATGGCTCATGCTCATATATTCCATTATCCACATCATTGCCCATGTCATAGAAATTTCTTGGCTTCAAGTGAACAATAACGCTCCATTCTAGTTATATTAGGTCATCTACATAATACACTAATTGAGCTTAAGATGCAAAAATGAAAGGCTCATGCTCTTTTTGATCACCCGTCTGAATTAATCTATTAAAATTGAAAACCTAGAAGCCCCACGCATCTTTTATAAACCTTCTATGATTAGTTGTGTCAGCCCACATACATTTGAAAAGGGTTATAAACTTTCCATAATAATTAAGCTTGACAATATCATTCAATTTCCCATAATAAGAAATCTCAACATCTTCCTTATTTACATGTTAGTGGCTTAAAACACATTAGGTTCTAGATATCATAAAAACTCCTGAATTTTGGGTCTTCATTTTGTGTTCTCTATCTATTATGTAGAATTTATATCCATTAACATTGTATGCTGAATACCTTCTAACGCAATTAAAAGGCCTTTGGGCTAATTGCTTCAACTTATCTAAAACTACCACTATGACATCATTTTGGAAAACGTATAATACAAAAAGTCAATTGATCATATGCCTATTAGGAAATCAAGTTCTAACTATTTTAATATATTTACTCATCTAGAAAATCATTCAACAAATTCTTTATTAATAATCCTTTATAACTCAATAAAAGATTGTGTTTGACTCTTATTTTTCTCTTACCAAATCATTTAAATTCATTGCAAGTAACATAAAAAAAATTAAATGGATTGTTAATGTTTGTATACAATAAGATGACATTATTTATACTTTATGTATGGATTAAGCTCACTACAATTGAATAGAACGTATCAGTGTACTTGTAACATTTCCATAAGTGTTAGTTGGATTTTGAACCATTACCTATTGATCTTCCTATCTTAGGAAATATAGTTGAAATCCCTTTTGTTTACAATGTCAATTGGCTGATCATCTACGTGTGGTAAATGATTGAATCTTATTTTTATTCCATCCAAATATCTCAAACAAAATATAAGGCATTCTTTTGACAAATATCCTTCACCAATAGAACCTTTAGGTTGTGCTTTGTTGCATATATAAGACTTCATATAACCCAAGTATCTATGCAAAAGAATACATTGTTGGAAAAATGTAACATAAAGTTAAAGATGCATATATGTTTTAGAGAAAATTATTACATATCTCTCAATTGGATACACCCATGTATATTGTACTAGGCCTCCCAAACGAAGTTCATCAACAAGATAAACACATAAATGAATCATGATAGTGAAAAATGAGAAGGGGAATAACATCTCCAAGTGACAAAGTGTAAGAACAATTTGACTTTTTAACTTATCAAATTCTAAAAGGTTTACAACTCTATTGCATATTTGTTAGAAAAAAGAACTCAACTCAACCACTACTGCAGTTACTTTGTTAGGTAGTACATTACATATTGCAATAGGCATTAATTGCTCTAAAAGTATATGGTAATCATGACTTTTTAACCTAAACAACTTATGTTGTTTTAAGCCAATACACCTTGAAATGTTGCTAGAATAACCATCAGGCATTTTAATATTTTTCAAGCACTTGAAAAATGCATCTTTTATTTAATTTGTCATTATGAACAAACATGATAGGATTTTTTCATTAGCATCAGATCAGAGATCTTCCCTTATGCCCATTGCCTAAAGGTCTTTCCTCGCACTGAAATGCTCTTTTGTCCTCACACTATCATTCAAAATAGTGTAAATGAAATTGTCACATACATTTTTTTTTATATATATGACATTAAGATTATGATATATCATATTAGTCTCCCAATATGAAAGCTAAAAGAAAATTGACTTCTTGCATTGTTAGGTTTCATTTTCAACATTATTTTCATGAACTCGCTTCTCTTTATCATCCTTTTCTAGTGACTTTCCAAATATAATATTAATATTTTCTACTTATGACTTAATTTTTGTGCCTGACAATACAACTTGGGGATTCCTAAAATCTTGGTATCTATGAAGCGAAGTCGCATCAATCGAAATTTATGATGTGGTTCGAGAAATTGATGATGTCCCTAAAAACATCATTTTCTACTATAAGGCAAACATAAAGAAGTTGCATTGAAGTCACAATGTGGGCAAGCTAACCTAATATATGTATTCCACTCAAGTAGGGTATTAAGTCCAGGAAAATCGTTGATTGTCCACATTAAAACTGCTAACATTCTGAGTGTTTCATGCATCTCAACATCATATATGCCTACACCATCCTCCCACAACTCTTGTAACTTTTTGATAAGAGGCTGCGAGTACACATCTATGTCATTTCCTGGCTATCTCTTACTTTGAATGACCATTGAAAGAATAAATGAAGTGGGCTTCATACACAACTAAGGAGGTAAGTTGTATGGTATCAGAATTACAGGCCAAGTACTATGATTGGTACTCATGTTTCCAAATGGATTGAAACCATTACTTGCAAGGTTGAGGCAAACATTACGAGCATTTAAGGAAAATTCTGGGTGTGTTGCATCAAATTTCTTCCATACTTCAAAATCTCTTGGATGCCTTATCAAGCCATCTGTGTTATTCCCAGTTATGTGCCATCTCATTAGATCTACTATCTTTGTAGATATAAATAATCTTTGTAGCCTTGGCTTTAATGGAAAGTAGTGCAACACTTTTGCTGGTTGTTGCTTTCTCCTATCGATACCTTTTTTCTTCCATCTAGATTCTTGACATCTCTTACACATCTCCCTATTTTCATCATCACCCCCAATATAGCACGTAATCATTCGAACAAGCATATATTTTCGTGTAATTGAGCCCGAGCTTGCAGATTGTTTTCTTAGCATCATCGAAAGAATTAGGGCATTGTCATAGCTTTATCCATCATGCGGCATAAGCATCTAATGTGATACAAATTGATCAAAAAAGATAACTTGGAGAACTTTGTAAACCCATCATAAAGTTCTTTATTTCCATCATTAAGCAATTAAAAAAACTCAGCAGCATATGCATCCATCCTCTAACTAGGCATCTCAACATCATTAGCGATATTTTCATGAAATGTATTAGCTTGCCCATTATCTTAGAGACTATTGAACCTAAATGCATTGTTTATCATATCTATTGTAGGATTTATGAGTGTTTCTGTGGTACTTTATGAAGTTTCAACTACATATGTCACATTAGAGGATGTAACTGGTATGTTGTCTTCCGTATGCCAAATTCACTTGGTGTATTCAGATGGAAATTGCTTTTATGTCAAATGGTCATATGCCTCATCCCTAATTAACCACTTTTTATACTTACAACAATGACAATGACAAATAATTTTGCCTTCAACAGATTGTTGTTCAAATGCAAAATCAAGAAATCCATTCAACCTTCCCTTATACTTAGTTGTATTCTCTTCCCAACCATTCCAGGACTTGTCCATGACTAATCATTTGGAGTAACAAAATAAAAAGTTAGACATAATTTATTTTGCTAACAATTAAGGGCCGTTTGATTAAACTAGAGGAAAAGTAAAGGAACCAAGAAAGAGAAATGGGGGAAATAGAATAAATATCCCATGACTACCCATTGTGTCTAATTCAAATAAGAAAGGAAATCAGATTTTCCTAATTTACATTGGTAGAAATTATTACACTGAAAAATAATCTACTTATACTTTTTATTAAAATGATTATTATAGTTATTATCCTATTATTATAATATTATCCTTTTGTTTATTATTTTTATTTTATTAATATTAATATTACTATTATTAAAATTTTATTTTCTATTATTATTTATTTTATTTACTAATATAATTATTTTTATAATTATTTAATATTATTTCCATTATAGGGTTATAAAATCACCTAGTTCAGTGGTTCCACTAAGGTTCCTACTCCTAAAGCAAGCATAATCACTGTTCCAAAATTAAAAAACAAGGGAGTCCAAACCACTACATCAATTATGATATACATCCACAATAAGTCACATTCAAAATAGGACCACTTGAGCACAATTTCTCAAAAAATAACATGACGGCAAAACAAGTTCATTTTCGTTGTCAATGTATCTCTTTTTTATTTCAAAATTAAAAATTTAAAAGTTATTCTTCATGTTATCCTTTTTATGAAAGTTTTTAGGTTAATGAAATTCCTAGTGATTGGTGAATCTAAAAGTTAGAATATCACATTGCTCTCTTTTTTTTTTAATAAAATGGAAGTGTCATTGATATTGCACCTAATATTTTGATATTTTTTCAATTTAGTTTATTTTGTAAGATGTAATTTTGTGATTTGTAATTATTTTATATATTGTATTATTGATTATTTTTATGTTTAGTTAGTGTATTGTTAATTATTTTGTAAAAAAATTCATTTTTATGAAAATTTTCATTAGAAAGTTACAATTTTTTTTAGAGATGTTTAAAAAAAAGGATCTTGCCTCCTTGATCCGGTAAAAGTTGTGAGATTTTATTAAAAAGAAAAATAACTTTTTCATACAATTTATAATCTTTGTCTAAAATTTTGTAACCGTTTAG
This sequence comes from Sindora glabra, assembly GCA_020226215.1. Classification (NCBI taxonomy): domain Eukaryota; kingdom Viridiplantae; phylum Streptophyta; class Magnoliopsida; order Fabales; family Fabaceae; genus Sindora; species Sindora glabra. The sequence continues at coordinate 72,184,420 of CM035228.1, forward strand.
AATATAAAGTTACGGTTTTTTTATAACATCGTGCACTTTTTCATAAAATTTTATAAATTTTTTATAAATTGATTGGAAAAAATATAAAAAATTCACACATGCAACAAAAATATTTCTAGACTTCAAACATGTGATAGAAAAACTATAAAATTTTACGAAAAAACTTGAAACAAATCTTATTGTTCGTTTTTTAGAAGAACATGAGCCCCTTAAAATTATTATTATTATACCTATACAAGAACAAAGACATTAAACTTTTTGTGGGAGTTCATCTCACCTTTGTGGGGATTCTGTCATATCTTAATCTTTTGGTCTGTCGTGCACCAACCTCACCGCCAATATCACTCTTAAGCAGGTAGTACTATCCCTACTTTAGACCTGTATGGCTGGCCTAATACAATATTTTTAGTAAAAATATTATCAATTTTTCTTAAGGTTGCTTTTCCTATGTACGCTTAAAAAGATGTAGGCTTTTTTTTTTCGAAAACATAAATCACTATTTAAAATTTTGTCACCAAGACAGAAATTTAACAGTTAATACACGTATTTGGATCTGCAAGTGGTAATTATTGACTTTTGTTTTCTTCACATAAGAGAAGAGATATTAATAGGCAAGCATGGACAAATAGGAAAATAAAATCATCAAATAAGAGAGAGATAAAAATGACAAGACTTGCTTGATAAAACTTGCGTGTAACAGAGAGAAGTAAATCAGTGTGCACAGTCCAATCCCTCTGGTTTTGTACTTGATATTACGTATCAAATGCATAAAAAGCATTCTTTTCAAGACATATCTTAGTGCGGTACAAGGAGACTACAAGCATAGTCGATACTATCCAATCTAAACCATTTTTGCCTACTTCACAATTTTGCAATTGCAGTTACTTTTATTTTTGCCCAATACTAATTATGGTGTCCAGTGTCTCTGTTGCCTTAAACCTACATGCATATGTTTACCTACAAACACCTATTGGCGTCAAAAAGTCATCATGGATTATAATTGAAGAAACACCATGTTTATAATATAAACTAGTAGCAATGTTATATATATATATAATAAGAATCAAAATTAGACTTCAAATACAAAAATAAAGACTATCATTAATTATAAAATCATTGGATAAATTTATAAAATTCAGTACAGTAAATTTTAATAAATTAAGGCTACTTGGCTTATATTTTCATGGAAATAGCATAACCCAAAAGGCCTCCATGATTTCCGCCTACTTCTATGTCTAGATAATTGGTTAGATTGATATTAATACTCCTACTCTAAAGCTGATCTTGGTTATCATCACAGGCCCAGCCATGGCCCTGGGAATACATTTAAGTTCTAGAGAAAGAAATATTCAGTAACTTCAGATACATCTATATTATAAGAATTCAGGTAAAAAGAGAAAAACATATGACATTTATATATGTTTTTATGTTTCTTACCGTGTCAAGTAGATGTTATTACCATTGCGATAATCTGAAATTATGACCTTTACACTTTTATATGACACAAGTTATATATCTATTTGATTCCAAGATAAAACACTGCTCTAGCCTATGTCAAAGAGACTATCCTTTTAGAAAGAAATCATTTCAAACTATTTAGAATAAGCTTAAGATTCTTGAATGATCACATGACAATGATGATATAAATGGCAAGAAAGTAAATAGAAAGTAAACACTGCATTCTATCAAAATGAAATAGACTTGGCTCAAAAGTGCCCCTCCTGGACCCAGAGGCTAAATTCTATCATAATGACATGAATATAAAATATTGCATTCTATCAAAATGAAAAGAACAACAAGCAAAGCAAATAGGAAGGAGAAATATATTTTAAACAAAAAGGACTTAAGCTTTCATAAGTACATAATATTAGATACAAATCCACCGTTACAATTTACTGGTGATAATAGATATTTTATATTTCATGTCTAATACATCATATTGGGAAATCAAAAAGGGAATGGTAAGGTGTTGTCAGAATGTTCAAATTACAACCTCTTAGGAACATAGAATATCAGAATTTCTTCTTAACCACTAATCTGGTCTGTACAAGGATATACAAGTAATCTAGACTTTTATGTAAGTAACTCAAAAGGGATTTAAATATGAACAAGGAATTGTTAATCAAAATCACAAACAAGGAATTGTTAAAGGCAAACCAGAGTAGTTTATATTACAAGGGATTTTAGCAAGAAAATCAGAAAGTAAGAGAGTTATTAGCTAAAATGTCAAGAAGGCGGAACACCTGGATACTGAATTAAAGACTTGAGTGTGTTAGCTTGTAGCCATCTTCTACACACTTGAAACTATGGAATGACACATATAGCAAGTGAATGGAGTATCCCTTTCCTTACCCAATTGTCCTTTTCAATCTATTGTATCCAAAGCCTTCATATGTGGAAGGATCTTACGGTTTGATATGCGCGAGTGTTTTTGGCAACATTCAATTATGACTTACAAATATGTAAGTTCTACTATCTTTACCAAGTGTGCCATAAGTGGGTTTTAATGGAAGGCTAGCATATTCGCCAAAGGTGGCAAGCATGCATTGTACGATTTCTATTAGAAAATTGTCGGTCCATGACATAAGTCATCCCAAAATTTGCCATCCCTCATAGTAAATATAGAGAGATTTTAGGTTATGGTTATGGATGCACATTTCTCTAAAACATGACTCTAAAAATATGGAGCCGTGGAAGACCAATGGGGGTTTAACTCAACTCTTCCTTCTTTTATTTGCCTCAATTATGTACTACATCACAATTGTCAGTTCATTCGATCTCCTGGATTATGGATTATTGATAATTAGTGACAAATTACCCTTATGTAATTTTAAACACCATCAATAACCGTAGGAAAGGGCCCAAATGCCTTCCCTATCATTCTTTATTCCTAAACCATTTTAATATTTCACATTAGTTAAAAAAATTATAAAAAAAGATATTGACTTTTTTACAAGAAAATCGATGTAAGAAACCTTTTTAATATTAGTTATATAATCAACCACAAAATTTAATATATAATGTTGCTTGCTTAATTGTCAATTGTTAACCATTAGAACTTTATTGAATATGCCATGTGCATTTTCATTTCTGTAACACTAAACCATTACATCTTTTATATACTTCTCCATTTTTACTTATCTATTGTAGTTAACTAATTTTACATATAATAAATATGCTATGTGTATTTTAATTTGTTTATTTTTAGTAAACTTTCTAAGATTACCTCTTATGCATAAAATTTAAGAAAGTTAAAAAGAGAGAGAAAAATGTAATGGAATAAATGTAAGTTAATTGATAATGTAAAATAATGAAACATTTATAGATGAAAGAGAAAGGTGAATTTGAAAAAAAAAATTTTTTTTATTGAAATTCTAAAGCGACAAATAGAAAAAAATAAAAAAAATCTTTAAAATACAACAAATAAAAAGGAAGAAAAGGAGTATAAACCAATATGTGTCTTAAATAAGAGTTAACATGTCTTTTTGAATATCAAGATATATATTTCTAATATATAATCTGACATGCTTTTTGACATACCTATTAATGCTCAATTAATTTTACTAATGTAGAATCTTTCAATTTTCTTTTAAAATTTATGAATCTTCACTACAAGAAATCAAGTGTATAATGACAAAACTTCAGCGACAATTGACATTTTTGTCACCAAAAGCAATCTTTTAGTAACAATATATTACAATTGTCATAAACCATAATGTTAGTGACAAAGGAAATTTATGGTTACAAAAACAATAATTTTTAGTGAGAAATTTTACTTCTTGTCACTATAACTTTATAAAAAGTTAATTTTTATATCAATTAAAATATTTGAATTTGAGTAACAAGTCAGTCTCATCATTAAAAAGTCTCCTTTGTGACCAAGCTCATTTTATCATCACTAAAGCTAAAAATTAAAATAAAAAGTAATTTATTGTTGGTCCTTCCTTAGAGAGAGATAGACTTTCCCCATTAAAAGGGAAAATAACTAGCATCAATCTCTCCTTTGTGTTGTCAAACAAAACTTTGGAATCTGAATGGCATTAAGATTGAAATTTTGCCTCTGGCATGAAACAAAACTAATTTCAATTCAATATTGGAATCTAAGAATTTGATTAAAATCCTAAACTATTCCTTTTAAAATCAGAATTGCTATGGATCGAAATAAAAGAAGGTTAGTTTTGTGCTTAGGTTTATGTGCAATTCATGTAAGGAAACACCAGGTTTTCTTCTTTTTTTCATATTTTATTTCATTTCTTATATCATTTTTCCTCTATGATTTGAATTGCTTCAGGATTGAATGAAAATTAGAATTTGGATTTCCCAATCTCACATGGAAGAAATAACTGTTTCTATGTTAGTTTTAATCTATTAGATTTTAATGTTGATTTTTTCCCTTTTTATCACTAGCACTTTGTGAGAAGATGAGATTCCTTCATATTACACATCAGTAAGCTTGATAGTATAGGCAAAGAAGGACAATTTGGACATAGAAAAGTAACATTTAAAAACTCCAAGCATAGGGCTCGATTTAATTATTCAAAATAAATAAATTAGTATAAAGTTAAGGTCACAAGTAGTACCATATATCTAGACCTTCCAATGAAGTGCACATAACATTAAGAAACTGGATCATATTGCTTGGCCTTCACTCTCCTAAAAACTCTCAATATTGCCATTTTGTGTGACATAAATTTAATATATCATTTTGATTAATTTAAGTAGATGGAACTTTCATAGTAATTGCCTTGTTTGAGGAAAAGAAGGTAATATACATTTCTATATTTTTATATATTTCCCGTACCCTTTTTTCATGCAATATGCTTCCTAAATTTAAAGCTCTTAGTTTCTCATCTCTTCAAATAGCACCCTTGATGCTAAGCATTCATAAACTTGCGAAAGTTTTGAAGCTTTCTTTAGATATATGTCATGTTCTTGGTCTAAATGAAGGATAATTATCAATAGTTAAGTTTGTTTGACTTTAGTCTAGGTTAATTTAATGAACTAATATAATAATAAATTCTCTTCTTAGCTACTTTGCTTTTTTAACATATCTCTTGATGTGCATTCATGGATGGGTTTTATGATGCTGTATATATTCAACATAGGGAATTCATAGCTTGCCTGTGAGCATTAACGGTGAGATGTCATGGTTGAAAGATCTTCTATCACTTGCATAATTTTATGAGAGAAACACAAGATGACATGTCCTAAATTTTGTTTGTAAATTTTTATTGAAGTTTCTAACATTTTCATTTTAGCCTACATCTTACTAATCAATAGCAATTTATCTTTATGAATTTTCCCCTAAAGAATATACAACAACACTTTTTTTGGATATTTTTTCAGATTATGCAAGTTAACGCATAGTGTGCCAAAATAATTTGTCTTGTACATTTGAAAGGTATAAAAAAATGGAAGTACTCTTGATCTATCTTCCTTATAGTTGACATATCAGGTTTGTCCATGGCAAAACCTATACTTCTTAATTATGGACAATGTTAAATTTATCGATATAAATTGTGTATCATGTTTGTTATTTGATTATATTATTAATGCTTGCTAAAAAATTTGAAACCTTGGAACTTCATTTCATGTAATGAGATTGTCTAAAGTTAATTTGTTAGTATAAACTCATTTGGCATGTTACAAGTCCTTGCCTTTAATTTCTTGATTAGGTCATGTGTGTATAGGGCTGTGTCCACTCTTTTAATATGAAATCTTAAATTGGGATATTATCTCTTTCTCATTGTCATAGAAATAGTAGCAAATAGAAATCTCTTGTCATAAGAGTGAAATATTAAAGTTTTTCTTTACTAGCTAAAGGATGTATATTGCTGACTTGTACTTAGTTCTCATGTCCTGGATATAATTCTATAACTTATTGAGCTGCATCAATTTCTTTACGTGGCCATCTTTGTTTTCTCAATAACTTATGTTCTTTCTTATATCATTAAATTATCTGATGGATGTTTTGCTATGTGATCATATTTTAGAAGGATCTTAGAGGCATACCATATACCATAAAAGCCAAGGACATGTCGTTGTTAAAGGGAAGACTGATAATGGATTGCCTTATGCTAAAGCAAAATGGACTGCAACTATTATGAATGAGGTGGAGCTATGGTCTTGTAGTCTATTAGATTTTGATCTCTTATTTTAAAATTGTCTTGTAGTTTGTTTGTTTGATGGTTTAAAAATTCAATATAGTAATTAAATTGAAATAGAAGACTTAAGGCACATGAAACCAATTAAAGTACATGAAATGAGTATCCATGTAGATCTTAGTTACCTTGGATTGTCATTTATAAAAAGCAATTTATATACGACAAATGTTAATCTCTATTTAATATGGATTACTCATGGATAACTTTATCCTTTGATTTTAAAGCAAGAACTTGTGTTGTACCTATCATATATAATTATTTTTTTTAATGTTATGTGCATAATACAGTTCAGCTAGCATTGTTTCTAATTCTTCTTTTCTCTTGCTTTCACCATTATAATGCTAGCAATTAATTGATTATCATGTCTTTATTAATGCATGAAATAAAGACATTGATGAATTAAATTACATGGTGGATTAACTTTCAAGGTAATTTCTATTACAAAGCCAAACACTAACATTTATAGCTTGCTTGGTATAACAAGGAAAGCCCAAGAATGTAGTATAGTTGTAGCTTTTGTTTTCATAGTAATTTTTACCCCAAAGTAAGATATTAACATCTATGACATCATTTGCTTGTATTGGTGTATGGTAGCTTGCTACCCTACTTCACCTGCACTAAATTAGATTGTTTGGATATTTTTTTTATCTTAGTTTAACTATATTTTAGTTGGCCTAATATTATTATGTTTGACCTACTCCATTATGCTTGTTAATTATTATACATTGGATGGTTGGTTTGATTTTAATTTATGGCTTTTAATATTATAATTTTAATTTAGGGGACCTCAATTACTTAATTATTGGAAGCATATATGTACGCCCTCGTTGTCTAAGAAACCTTAGATCTAATTCAACCATGTAGATGGTATATCTTCTTAACTATAAATTTGTGTGAGGTTGAAAGGAAATTAAAACATGGACTATACAAACCCGTTTATGTTTTATCCAAAAAATCATCTCATTAGTTATTATGCTTAAAAGTTAGGATTCCATACTATGGAAGGCTAAAATCATTTATAGCATAATATTATATCCAAACTAATTCATATGTCATAATATACTAAAATTAGAATAATGCTAGTTTGTTGAAAATAATGTAATATAATGAGACAAACCAAGTTGTATCCCCATGATCTCTTGAATTATCTTCTCTAAATTACTCACTAGTAATGTATACATAATTGTTTTAATTATTTATGCATGAAAAATAAAAGAAACATGTGAAAAAATGCAAACACCAATAAAATAGTGTGCAGATAGAATGCAATATGTTGATAAAATGTAAAATGCTATATTATGCAAAATGTAGTATGCAAAGCACATATTGGGGGGGTTTGTGATTGAAAATTGAAATAAATGTATTAAGCAAAGCAAAAGATAAAAAAAATAGTAAGGAAGAAAAACTAATATAATAAAACACTCAATTCATGGAATTAAGGGCTTTAGTTTGAATTAATCATGGATTAATTGAGATTTGACTTTTATAATTAATCTTTCAACTTTAAATTACTTGGAACCCTTCATTACAACATTTTTAGCCTATGAAAATACAAAATTTAGCAATGATAAAAAAATCATTGCCTAAAATTGTAATAAGCAATGATTTTTGGCATGTTACTTATTATTTTATATAACTGTTCTCTCAAATTAAAATGAGCAACAATTTTGTGTTATCTATTACTTTACAAAATTGTTAGCTAAAGTTGAATAACCAAAGATTTTAAGTGTCTTGCTTTTTATTTTTATTTTTAGTTAACGCCTATTAAGCAATGCTAATAGAATTGTTATCTAAATGTAAAATATGCAACACTCAAATGATCATTACTTTTTATTTACTGCCTATTATAAAATAGGTAACACTTACTCAATTGTTGCATAATTATTTTATGTAAAAAGTTTATTTTTTTAAATGTATTTTATATTATATAAATTAATTAAACTCCTTGTTTAAATTTTTTAATTTTACATATTTTTAATTTTTATTAAATAATATTTTAATTTTATTTTAAAACTTTGTTTGAAAAAATATTATATTTGACAATATTAAACATAATTATAATTTTTAATTTGGTAAAATTAATGTTTTTATAAAATTGTTGAAAAAAATGCACACGTACTCAGCAACTCTCGGCCTTAAAAGAAAAGGCACAATTTGTCATAGCTGGGATTACGTTCTCAGCTCTCAAGTGCAGAAGTATGGTGCTCTCACCTTAGGGTAAGAAGGAAGCTGGCAATTTAAAAATATTTTTCTCTCAATTTAGAGGCGATCCACAACTCTCATCGGTTCAATTTTTCACCGTAAGTGTTTCTTGTTTCTCTAAATTTTATTTTTGGTGCTGCTACTCAAACTCTACCAATAGTGAGTCCCTTTCTTCTATTTTCTGTAGATCGAAGCCGGTCACTTGGTTCTCCTTTGTGAATATAACCAATTATTCACTTTGTAAGAATTCACGAGAGAGGTAACATTGTGCAAATGAAGCCTGTGTAACCTTAGGCACATCTGCACATATCAGGTATCAGGTTTAATATGCTTGGATACTTCTTAGGGTATTTTTTTTTCAAAATTTTGAGAATTAAAAATTGGGTACCTAAAGGTTATGTATTAGGTACATATTTCTTTTGATGAATAGAAGTTTTTTAGGAAAGCGTTAGATTCCATCATATAGTATACATTATAAGAAAGAAAATGAAATGTTTGGCTTATGGGTCTTTTAATTAATTTAGAGATGATGATGTTAAATAGAAGGTTTGGACAAATGAGAATTTGTAGAAGGCTTTTCAGTGATTGCAATGACCACATGGGTTATAGAAAACACTTTCCTACTAAACCTATTTTTTATTTATTGGATGCCTTGAATTTGTAGGGTGACACAAAGAGCCCTTTCCTAACATAAGAAGGGCATAGTATCCCTACCATAAACCACTTCCTAAGATTTATGTCATTTTTTACTTAACAGATTCAACAAATATCTCAATAGCTACCTTGACACATGGAAAATTACATTTTACAGTAGTAGAGAATAGCCAAAATGAAAACTTAGCAAGAAATTCAAAACTTTTTCCCAGAGAAAATGAAGTACTTCATTATATGCTAATTCCATTTTCTTAAGGTTATGACATAATTGGTTTTGAAGTCCTTTTGTCACTTCTCTATTATATGTTGTTGTTATGTTAAGTGCTTCTATCAATTCAATTTTACTTTAACGTAATTGTTTGACCCTTTGCAGCGTCCATATTGTTTAGAAGTTAGAAGTTAGAACTTATGTAAAGATTTCATCTACTATTATGTCATGCTATTCTGGCCTGGTATCTATGGTTTGTTCAGAAGTTAGAACTTCAGCAGAGTTCTTTGAGTCTAGGTTTCAGTAGAATATTAACTGTTAGTTATATTACCTTGCATGATATTTATTTTATCAAGTGAGCAATTGTTTTATCCATCTTGCAACTATGAATATACACAGGGATCAGCAGCACTGGGTGCCAAAATGTTCTTTATCTAATTCAATTCAATATCTTGGGAGGATAAAAGAAAATGGAATAAAAAATTCTTATCTCCCAAAAAAGGATAATTACTATCTCAGCAAAAAAAAAAAAAAAAAAAAAGAGACAAATCTTTAAAATAAAAATAGGTGATGTTGAAAATCTCATTGACAAAATGTTAGTGTTAAAATAAAAAACCACAATAGTGATGATGTTTATGTCAACCGTATTATTGTAAAATATGATCAATTCTGCTTCTTTTCTATAATCAACCAACGTAGTGTATCCATGTAATTGTGATTGCTATTGTAGCAAGAGTAAATGATATAATATTGTTGTGGGGTGTCTGAACTGCTAAAACCTCATTTTTCAAAGGCTCCTTAAATACTTGTGTGTGCTTGCTGCTGTTGTGTATCCATGTCTGAACTGCCAAAACCCCATTAGCAGCTCAATTGTGTGTGTCATAAAGTTCTAGTCTACACCTATCTAGTTGGTTTGTGTAGTGTTAGACGTTTGGCTATCAGGACTTTACTTTTAGCACCCCCTTTCATTGTGTAAACATTTTTTTCAGGTGATTGAGTTTTTGATAGCATAGCTGTATTGATTAGCCATGAGCATGAGGCAAATTAAACAGGTTTGTTTTGTCATAACCAATATAAATTGTCATTACATGTTCTCTAGCTATGAGTTTGAGACAGCAATATCAATAGAGCTGTACTTATACAGCATATCAATAATCTGTCATACCCAATTCTGTCATAACATCGAAGTAGACCCAAGCTAGTGTTTGTTTTGTCATCAACCAACGTATAAATTATTATCACATTCTAGCTTTAGTAGCTATTAATGTAAACCCATTCTCTAGCTATGGCTTTATACACAGTCAAGTATCGGCATCAGCTAGTATAAGAGAAAAAGAAAAGGAAATGGGTAAATCTGGAAATGTATAATAACAGGGTAGACTCCTTGAATGTGTGTGCATATGTACATAAAAAGAAATGTAAGAGCTTAATTTAGTACGCATTGCTTTTATATTCTATCCTTATGTTTGTATTGGCATTCCAAACACTTAAAATATTGCTTTCATAACAGAGACTTCTGCGAGACTGAAAATTTTGGCACTTGCAATTCTATAATCCTGGCACATATAAACATAATTTGAGTCAATTTGATGCCACTTGGTAAAATTATATATAGTCGATTTATTTGGATCATACTTATAATTTATTTTGTTAAGTCTATTTGAACTTGATAGAGTCCTTCCCCCACATGTCCTACTTAATTGAATATATGGCATGGACTTGGGTGAACATTCAGATGATCCACATGCTTGAGGTAGTATAAGCTGCGAGACTGTTGTATATATAGGTCATAAATACATTTTGACTGTACTGTATTATTGCTCAGGCCTTTGGCCAATATTCACAGTGTCAATAATGGTTAACCTTGCTATTAGCTAGTCTTCCCTCTTTGGTGTATTTTAGTTTGCTCTGTTATATTCATGCTTTGAAATTTTATAGAAATACATGAGATTACAGAGAAACCCAGGAATCTGAAGTTGAATATGGTTTCTCCTTGTAGGTAGGAGATGCTAAGAAAGACCACACTTGTTGGGAGAGGCCTGAAGACATGGATACACCAAGAAATGTGTACAAGATAGACAAAAACAGCCCTGGTTTGAAAGTGGCTGCTGAAACTGTCGTGGCTCTTGCGGCTGCTTCTCTGGTTTTCAGAAGAAGTGACCCCACATACTCCAGAATCTTGGTTAGGAGAGCTATTAGGGTAAGTAAAGTAAGCCTTTGATTCTTTCGTTACAATGGTAACAGATTAGCGTTCTGCTAATGTCACAAACATGATATCATATTTGCTTCACATTCTAGGTGTTCGAGTTTGCTGATAAGTGCAAGGGAGCTTACAGCAATGGCTTAAGGAACTTTGTGTGCCCTTACTACTGCGATTACTCTGGTTATCAGGTAAAAAGTTTTGTTTTTTATAGTATGCTCTTTATTATTAATTTTCTTCCGTGCACTTGGTGGTTTGTAAGCTTAAGCCGTTGTTTATGATGTCTTGGAAAAAACGGTGTAGGATGAGTTGTTGTGGGGTGCTGCTTGGCTGCATAAAGCTACCTGGAATCCAATGTACCTCCACTACCCCCAAGTTAATGGCCAAATCCTTAGGGCAGCTGAGTATGACAATACCTTTAAATGGGATAACAAGCATGATGGAGCAAGAATACTTCTTTCCATGGTCTTATTTCCATCATTTTTCCTCTTCTATTCTGTCTTGCTGGCTATTAATATCATTCATGTTAATATTTGTGCTCTGTTATGCGGTTTTAGGAATTTTTAGTTCAAAGTGTGCAATCACTACATGACTACAAGAGCCATGCAGACAATTTCATCTGTTCCGTAATTCCAGGTGGATCTTCAACCCAATACACCCCAGCTTGGTCCAATTCTTTTCTTTCTGTCTCTTTTGTCGAAACTATGTAGTCCAATCTGTAACGGTTACTTTCTGGTCTCAAAAACATTTTGTGATGTAGGTGGGCTTCTGTTTAAGATGAGTGACGGTAATATGCAGTATGTCACATCCAGTTCTTTTTACTCCTATCTTAAGCCAAGTACTTGACTTCTTTTCATGCTGTTGTTAATTGTGCTGAAACCACCGTAACTCTGCGGAGACTCTGAACCATTGCCAAGAAGCAGGCAAGTATTATTAATTTCAAATCATAAATGCATTCGCTTTTGTATTAGACATTTGTGAGAGAAGTTGAGTCTTTTGATTGCTATTCTTGATTAAAAACAGTCGTGTTGTTGCTATTCTTGATTAAAAACAATGTGTTTGGTATTTTAAGGTGGATTACTTGCCAGGGGACAACCCTTTAAGGATGTCCTACTTGGTGGGGTATGGGCCAAGGTACCCGAGAAGGATACACCACAGGGGTGCATTTCTGCTGTCGATTGCTGTGCACCCAGCAAAGATCCAATGCTCAGCAGGATTCAGCGTTATGTAATCACAATCTCCGAACCCAACATTCTCATAGGTGTGGTTGTTGGTGGACCTGACCTGCATGATAGGTTGCCGGATGATCGGTCGGATTATGAGCAATCAGAACCAGCCATTGCACATAAACGCAACATTCGTAGGAACCCTGGCTTATCTTGCTCACTCATATGGCCAGCTTTAAGAATCAAGATGCCACTAGCTTAGCAGTATCTTTTGTTTTGCTTATATTACTATAGTTGAGTACATTTGTTGGGATTATTGTAATTGTTCTTGTGCAAGTGTACAAGGTGAGAGGGTAATGCACATCCGTCAAGGTTTATAGCAGTGTAATATTACATTAGATTAGATTGGATTAGTTTATGTCATTTTAACCTATTTAGTGCTAGAAACGGTGTTTGTGTAAGGTTATGAGCTGTGATTGGCAATTGCGGCTATTCTTCTGTTATATTGAAATCTGGTTTGGGAAATTAGAATATATGTCATGTCAATGTCTAATAGGTATATAGCTTAATTTAACTTGCGAAAGAACTTCTATATTCCTATCTCCTGTCTTGTGTTAGCGTATTAATTATTAGTGAGGCCAGAATGGATTAAACAAAGTTTTATTGGGACCTTTCTTCCCGGAAACTGGCGAATGAAATGTACATTAATAACACCGAGACAAAGTTCAAATTACATATTATAATCTCATAATATGGTAGATGAGAGCCTTAATGGGTAGAGAATGCAAGAGCTAGAAGAAGAAGATAAAAGCTATCTGCTAAATGTTATCTAAGTCTTCTATATCTAATGAATTCTCTCTTTTTATTTGACTTAATCTATAATCCTATTGGACCTAAATTATATACCTCTTAAGATTATAAGAACTGGGCTTTCCAAATTTCTAGAAGCCTAAAACATGTTTTTACAATTCAATTAACTTTAAGAATTATAATAGTAAAAATCTTGTAGGCTTGAATTCTAACTAGTATAGGACCACTTAAATAATGTAACATGGGTAAGCCATGAATACAAAAGTTGTAGAACTATATCTTATAGAGATTTGGGCACTAGTTTTACGTTAATTGGACATCCGTATCTTCATATGACTCAAAAATTGAAATTGGTTCAACTAGGATAGAAACAAGACTTTAGCATCTCAACTAGATAAGGGCTTAAAAGAGTGTGAATTGGGCTTTTCACCAAAGTTGTAAATCTTTCTTTAATCTTCTCAAAGGTATATAAATTACTCCAATCCAATATCCAAAGCACAAGATATAGCTAAAAAACAAAAATGGTGTCAAAATCCAACACTAACAAAATAAATTTAGAATATTGTAAAACTAACCACAAATTATAAAATAAAGTCAATTCTATGAAATTAAATATGTGTAACTCACTAAGAGATATGCAATAGAAGAAAATAATATAGTAAATATTTTTCTCATCACAAACTTATATAACTTAGGCACGTAGGTTCAAGCCTTTATTGAATTAGAGATATTGTGTAGTTCCTTTTGATTTTTGTTAACAATTAAACGCTTTACTTTTCTACTTTTATCATATTCTTCTTTTCTCCTTGTTGTTAACAACCTTTTGTGTTATTCTTTGAAATTGATTGGTTTTAATATTATATATGCAGCCAATTAGACAACTAGTTGCATTTTTGCTGTCCAATGGTTTATTTCAATTGATTTGGCACTTTTAATTCTTGGCAAAGTATGTAAACCACCATAAGTAATATGTTGTATTGGGGGTATATTTAGGAAAATGAATCTATTAGCCTTAAATCCTAATTATTAGCTAGCTTGTAAAATTATAGATATTGAAGATTACAAGGATGTTAATACAGTGCAATTCCAAAGTTTATAAAGCATGTTGAAGCAATGCTGGATGAAATTGATAAGATAGTAAGTGATAGATTATATGATCATGTTTGATAAATACTACTAGTCATACATCGTAACACACAGTAATATATACATCCACCATATGAGTACCTATTACTTTAAAATTTTAAGTAGATATGCAAATTTTTATGCTTTGTAGCACTACAACAAATTAACACTTGTGCCACGAATTATGTTACGAAAATTTAAAAATCGTGGCAATTTTACCATTTGTCACAGGAATAAAAAAATTCAAACAAATGTCCAAAAAATTAAAAAATTTATGCCACGGCAAAACTTTACCTATGGCAAAATATTACTTATGCCACAAACAAAGTTATGGGAACACAATCTCCGTGGCAAAGTATTACTTGTGCTACAAAAAAACTTTACTCGTTGCAAAATATTACTTGTGCCACAAATTAAATTATGAGAATATATTTCATTTGGCAAAGTATCACTTGTGCTATAAATTAAATTATAAGTATGTATTTCTTATGATAAAGTATTACTTATTCTATTATATGAGTTAAAAAAATTTATCTATAACAAAGTATTACTTATACTATGAATTAATTTTATAAATAAAATTATAGTCAAACATATTATTTTTGGTAGCTATGCATAAAAAATATTATTTATAATAAGTGCAATATGCTACAATATGGTAGACAATAAAAAATATAAATATTTATATATTACGGATGTTTAGAAAATAATTAATTTATCAATTGATTAACTTATTAACCCCATTAATCAAAATAAAAAAGTTATAGAACTTAACATTTTCAATTAGTTGATTTATAAAATATATGTAAAAAGATAGAACTACTCATAAATTATATAGTTGTGTACTTTTATTATTTTTCTTAAAATAATTGAAATAGGAGTTTAGTCTCAAACCTTAAGATATGTACGAAAGAATTCAATTGTTAAGCTTCTAAGCATTTTTATTTACATATGTACCAAATTTAGTATTTATTAGAATGCAACTATTTTTCTTAAATAATAAATAATTATTTAAATTTTCATCAATTAAATTTATATAATAAAATTAATATACATCAATAAAATAAATATTATAATATATTAAAGATTGTATTAAACAATTATTCAATGAATTTAAATTCTATACATACTAAAATTAAAAATTAATAGGATTTACATTAACATATATATAATACATACATATATAATAATTTTTTCAATTGTTATTCAGTCCAATTTTTAAAATATCAATTAAACAAAAAAATTTCAAGGTATATAATATTATAAAAATTTATTTTTTATTGCATCACATTATTCTTAAAAAATGTGTTAACAATATATATATTATGAAAATACTAAAAATATTATATTATATATAAATAGTATAATTTATGAGATAAGTTATAATAAGTTTTATTATAGAAATATGTAATAATAAATTTTATATTCATCATTGTAATATTGACAAAATTTTCATTAAAAAATTAAAGATAATAGTTATGTAAAATTATGTGTAATTTAATAATAATAAAATTATTATATTAAAAAAATTTAAGCAAATTATATTTAAGGGAGTGATATATATAAAATAGGCTAAATTTTTATTTTCTTTCTTTATTAATTCCAATTGTATTAATTTCATTTCTCACATATATTTTCTAATAATTTCTTTCCTTCTAAATAATAATTTAATTAATTTAGTCTATTCATTTATAATTTTATTAATAGGTTAATGACTTTAAAAATGGAAGAATAAAAATTAAATATAAATAACATATCAAAGAAGAAATTAATATAAAAAATTTGTGAAGGTTTGAATGATTTAACTTATCTTTGTGAATAATAAAAATATATATTATTAATAAAAATTAAAATTCAATAATTTATAATAATTTAAAATTTAATTTATAATTAAAATTTAAATATGCATAATAGTTTAAACATATCATTTACATGGATATTTATTTCATATAATTTAACCTTTATTGAAGGAGTTTTAGAAAATAAGAAAAAATTACTTCAAAGATGTAAAAATTTTACTTTTATTTTGTAATAACTCAATTAATAATATTTAATGAAAAATATTAATAAAAGAATAAAATTAACTAATTAATTATTTATGAGAGATAAATTTGATATAAGATATTTGTAGAGGATAAATTTGATATAAACATAATTAATAATGAAACAAATGAAAATTTAGTTTATAAAAAATTAATTTTTAAAATAAAATCATAAAATATTTTAGTATTAATGTATTTTTATTATATGTATTTATTTAATATTTTATTATTATTATATAATTAGTATCATATAAGTATAATTTTATTTTTGAAGTTATTTAGTTAATTAAAATTTTATATAAATTGTATTATACTACTAAAGAAACAAACTAGCGTAGTGGTAAGGTATGACATTCATCAGTTTGGAGATTCAGGTTCGATTCTCGATTAATGCAATTTATAATTTCTAGACAGATGAAGTTTCAACGAATTATCCTAACTAGATATGAGTCAAAAGCATTAACAAATTTCAATAGATATACAAATAAAATGATATTAAATTATCTAGATAATTAATTTAATTTAAATATATAAAAATTATTTTAGCTAATTATATTATTTTTTATAATTATTTTATTTTATTTTTTGCCACGATTTTATTTGTGGCAATATGAGTTACTAGCCACAAATATACCTTTCTTGCCACGTTTGTACTCATAGCTAAAAGAATCTATTAGCCACAACTGAACTCATGGAAAAAAAAATAATTTATGCCACATGATCTTTTTTTTCGTAGCAATTTTCTTGCTACGCTTACTTGTGTCATGGGACCATTCAACCAGTATTTCTATGGCTAAATAGCATAACCATGAAAATTTTGATCTTATGCCACAACTTTAACCGTGACATAAGTGTTAATTTGTTGCAATGTAGTTTACTCAGTTTGACACATTATTGTTCACTTGATGTAGAAAATGTTAGCATGCTGGTACATAAGAAATTTTGATGACTATAGAGCTTGAATAATTCATTTATAAGTATTATTGAATATGTAATAACTAAATTCAAATAATTGAACTCCAACTCAAACAAGGAGTTGAAGTTTCGAACGTAATTACTAGATGTAAGAGTTCAAAACATGCTTGAACAAATGACTTATTACAAATTGCTATAAAATTTTTTTAGAAGATCATATTGTGAATGATTAGTGTCTATTTTTACAATGATTAGTGTTTCTTTATTGGATTGATGACTTGGTAATTTGAATTTATACAATCTCACTCAAGCCTCTATATGTGTTCAACTCATTAAGACTTTGCAACAATCACCTACTCTAGTTTAAGCTGGTAGGAATTTTCCCTTTTATATATATGTTTTTTTATCAATTTTTTCTCTTCCATTTGTTGGACATGCAATTCTTTAACCTTTGCAACACAAATATATGAATGTACTTATCTTTATATTCAAGCATATTGTAATGTTATTCCTTAACACTTTGTTATCATTCATTTGATATTAATTCTGTTTCCATATGTTCAAATATATGAATTTTGTCACACCAAGTGGTTCCTTGCTATAAGTGAAAAGTGTTTTGTTGAATTCCAATAGTTTTAGTGAAGTTGCTTTTAAATGCTAAGGAATCGTTAGGATTTATATTATGACAATGTAGACTTCAATTTTGTCAATCACAAAAATATGTAATGATATTGTTTTTATATTCATTGAGGAAGAGATTGATTCTAAAGTATATGAAAAAAAAAATACCCATGTCATTGGTGATTAGTCGTTAATCTTGATGCTATGAACTAAAGAATCTAAATTTTTTCTTCTTGTTACAAATAATTGAAGTTGTTTGCTTTAAGTTGATTCCTATATAGTCCAACCTATATAAACATTTTATACAATCCAAAAATGTAAGTTCCAATTCTTGTCGTTCTTTTACTTCTATGGTAGAAAATATTATCATTCCCTATTTTAAACAAAGGTCGGCCAGAATAGGAGTACTATTTGGTTCCATAGTCCTCACATGAATTATTAATATTTTGGTGTATGATAATGGAATGGTTATTTGCCTTAAGGCAACATTGAAATCATTGATTGATTTAGTTAAAACATCATTATAGCCATGTAAATGTCTTGCATGAATATTCAAAATGCCTCATGTTTTGGCATTTTCATTTTACAATTGTTATTGATATTGATGCTAGATTGGGGCTATTTGAAACAATGTATGTGTGCTTTTGTAATTAATTGATTCATAATTAATTTCTTGAAATATTGCAATTTTTAAAGAACATGTACATAGTATCTTATATTTTAGGAAGCCTATATTTTTATTGGGTTGATAGATCTATTTTTTATTATAATAATTTGTAAATTGATTTTGTAATTTTTATAATTTTTTTGAATGTTAAACAACTTTAACATTTGAATTTAATTTTTAAAATTTTTTGTTAACATTTTCCACTAATAAATTCATGGGATATAAATTTTTTGAGAAAAATTTAAAATTTTGAGGATATTGGTCTTTTTGTATTATTGGCATTTTGTATATGGTGACATTTTAAAAATATTTTGATCAAGAAATATTTATAAAATACAAATTTAATGCAATTGTTTTTAGTGACAACATAAATTGTATTGTTGACGCTAAAGAGTTTTAGTGATAGTAATAATTGATACAAATATTATTTTTCTTGTGACAACATACATATATTGACACAAAAAAAAGAAGTTTTAGTGACAATTCACAAATACTATGTTTTTAGTCATGATATAAATATTTTATCATTAAAATTTTTTTTTGTCAACAATAATTGTTACTCTAGTCATGAATCAGTAACAACATTTTCTTTTTCTCACTGGAGATTAAACTTATAGTGACAAGAAATTTTGCCACTAATATAGGTCTTGGTGACAACATAATTTAACTATCACAAAAATGTCAATTTACAATGACAAGAAATCTTGTCATAAAGATAGAGTTTTTAGTGACAAGCATTATTTATTGTCATAAAAACTTTCAACATTAGAGTTCTTTCTTTTTTTTATTTTTAAACATGGAAACATTGTTGTCACTACAGATTTTTTATAATGAAATACTAGTTTTTGTGACAATTTTTGTTGTCAATGAAAGCATTTTTTTTGTAGTGTGCTTACAACAAAGTAGGAAAGGCAGAAGGAAAGAAAGTGGCAAGAAGAAACAAAATCTAAGAGAAAAATAGTGAAATATATAATAGAAGGTGATTTATGAACGATTTTGTCAACCACAAAATCAAGTTTCTATAAACTATCTTTCTTATTAACCCTAAGCACAAATTTTTTTTAAAAATTTAGAAGAGCATTTTCTTCCAAAAAATTCCTTTTAGAAAATTTTATTTATTTATTAATGAAAGACTTTATCTTATCATTTGTGGAATAATTGTTATGTTAATGGAGAAAAAACAATCTACATTTTCAAACATTAAACATTATTTATATGCAATTGTATATATACCATTGTACCAATAAAATATTTTCTCTCATAATTGATTTTTATAATTATAAATTAACACAAGCAAATGGGAGACCTTTCTAATGCATTTCACAAGAACAAATTCACATTCGCTTTCCCCACTTCAAATTGTAAATGGACAACTTATATAGTAGTATAAAGTGGCAGCCCCCTGTGGATTTGAAAGCAAAAGATGATATGGAACATTGGGCACTAATTATGCATGCATTTGACTTTCTATTATACAGAATCCAATACAGGTTCTACCTACAGTCAGGATAACTTTCGAAATTTGACCCTTGGAATGCAAAATAAAGCAAAATTTTCTCTTCTACTAGTGTTTTCGCATAAATTCAGGAGTAAGTTAGGATCAAAATTTTTGGATTTTGCGAGGGTTCGCTGTTGGAAAAAGTTCCTACTCTAATGAAAATTTAACTCCAAAATTATAAATTAGATTTTCATTTTTTAAATTATCAGTGTGTATGAATACATAAAAAATTTTAATTCTATCATTTAATGACATAATAAAAAAATTACTGAGGTTAATTTTTATGAAAAAGGCCACTTTTTACATAGAAAGTTACAGCTTTTAATTATAAGAATGCCTATTTCTAGCAATTAATAACCTAGTTAAGGCACCCCAAGTTAATTCTACATATATTATATGTATGCCTTATGAATTTTTATTTTAAAACCTTTATGATCTTTTATTTAAAAAAGACGATTTTTTATTTTTTAAAACTTATGGTAACTCATGTCGTGCCAGAGTAAATGCCTAATCTGTTTCAGTTTTGATTAAGTTTGGATAGATTTTCTAGGTTTCTTTAGAAAATTATGAATCTTGTTACTCGAACACACAATATCACAGTAACAATAAAAAAATGCAATATATAATATAATCTTTGTAGGTATTTAGATTCTTAGCTGTATTAATCTAATCTATACAAGTACAATTGATAAAATTTATTATGGTAGACTAATTATGTCTCAAATCGAAATCTCATTACTAATGCATGTAAAATATTGGGGTCATTGTAATTTAGAACTAACAGATAAATAAAATGTCCTTACTTTTTATTGGAATAACCTACCTTATTCATATAAATAAAATCCATTAAAATGATCGATACTTTTAGTACTACAGTATTACATTATATTTATTTAAAAATATTCTTTATATTCTGTATTCAAATTTGGCAATTTATGTGTATTAAGTGGGTTATTACTTTTATTATTAAAAAAAGTCCGCCAAGATAATATATATTAATCTAATAGGTATAAAAACGTGCAAATGATCACCAGTTGGGAATATCAAATATGGCCAGTAGACTATTTTGTTGGCTTACAATCAAATACTTGATGGGAATCCTTTTAGGTTTCTTTCATCAGGTGCGTTGAAAAAGATATTTTGTATTTTTTTTAATATATATATATATATACTTATTTCAATCTAATTGAGATATGAGACTATACATGTTTTTTTTTTTAGGGTTAAGAATGTTTCCACTAATGCATGCCTTTTTGCCTTTTCAGAATTAGTTGGCTTTTGCCATTCAGTTAATGGGACAACTTACAATGAAATTGATATATGGCCGCGCGCCATGGTTATCATGGATGGAAAATCTTAAATGTCCCACAAAATTAAAAATTAGAGCGACTTAACGCTCTTGATATTTGACCTTATTATATTAGATGTTTCATTTTTTTAATATATATATATATATATATATATATATATATATATATATATATATATATAAATTATTTCTTACGTTGTGAAATACAGCAATATTAAATTTTTATATAATAATCACTTCTTTCATATTATTTCTTATAATTGAAATATGATTTTCTTATATTGTTTTGAAGAATAAAAATACTCTTCCTTTAATGGATAATTATGTTGCTGTATTTGTATATAAAAATGTTGAAAAATAGT
The DNA here is from genome assembly GCA_020226215.1 of Sindora glabra. Taxonomy (NCBI): domain Eukaryota; kingdom Viridiplantae; phylum Streptophyta; class Magnoliopsida; order Fabales; family Fabaceae; genus Sindora; species Sindora glabra. The sequence goes on from CM035228.1 coordinate 72,206,363, forward strand.
CCTCTAGTCATAAGAAATGATGTTGAAGAAAGAATTACAATAAAAAAATTAACGTTATTATATTGCAAAGTGGTGGAAATATTTCAAAGAGAGTAGAAATGTATGATTATAATAAATGAAGCATGTTGAATGTAATTAAGTCAGTGAGATTAATGTAATTTTTTTAAACATTATTAATGGATTATTTTGATGTTTACATCTATAAATAAATTTAGGATAAACAGGATCCATATAAATATTTGACTGTGATCTCGCGTGAACTTCTGTCTCGCATCCACTAGCATTCAAATTTTGTGTATGGCAAGAAAGTTATTTATGCAGTTTCATATTCGCATCAAATATTTTGAACTTTTGGTAATAACTGGCATTTTACTTAAGATAAAAGAAATCACTTTAAAAAATATAGTTTTTTCCCTCCATGGTGTATTTGTTCAACTTCAAAATGTTGAATGTGTTAAATAATTTGACTATTCTTGTTACTAAGAGTTTGGAAAAAAGAAAAAGAAAATATTAACATCAGATCTAATTTTGGAAGTGTGTCAAAGATCTAATATTGTTAATTAAAAATAAATTTTAGGTTCTATTTGTTTTGTTAATATATATATATATATATATATGTGTGTGTGTGTGTGTGTGTGTGTGTGTGTGTGTGAATAAATAGAACACTGTGGATTGATACGTATAATATGCTTTCTGTTTTAACTCTTGAGAAGCAAAATATATTTATCCTAGAAAGATCATCACTTTTTCTAGCGTCCTCTAAGAATAATTGGCACCAATTAATTTATTTTCATTGGTTATTTCTCGTTGGGGTTAGAAGTGTGTCATCTTCATGTAGATTTCGATACTTTGAGGCATCTAGGTTTGGTATTTTCTTTTTTAAAAGAAAAGTTTAGAGTAGCATACCTTCCATGTAGATATCAAATTTCAAATGTTGCTAAAAATTTAAATGGTATAAGAAAGGTCCTGGTATATAAATATTAAATCTCAACCATTTATATAGATTTAAATTATTAGGAGAAGGTTCAAAATTTATTTCATCATTACTATAGCCCTCATACAATAACCTTTCGGTTTTGAAGTGTAGTTATAGCACAAATTCACTTTGTGCTGTCTCAAAGTTTTAATTTGAAGAGTGGGGGCCATATGAATTGGACCCTTTATTTTTCAACCAAAGAGCTTTTGATTCTCTATCAAGTACCGATTAAAAGGATTTCTCCTCTTTTCAGTGTAACAACAAAATAAAAAGAGGGAAACAGAGCGGCGCCCGTAGGAAGGTTTCAACGCTCAAATTAGTAATATATAATAAGAGATAATAATTTGAGTAGCAAGATGTTATATACTTTATATAGGATTTTCCCTAAATAGGTTAGTTGGAAAATGATTGTAATGTAGTTAAATAATTAATAAATAATTAACATTATGACCTCTAAACTATTACTATTTATCATTAGCCCCCTCAAAGTTGATGAATGTGACTTGAATGAGTCCCAATTTTGATGGTCTGTACTGTAAACCAAGTATCAATGATTACCTGGATGATTTTTCCTTCAGGAAAATGGTTGATCACGGAGTGGATGGAGATAAATTCAATAAAAAAGTTCTGGCATTGACCCAAAATTGAGAGTTCTCGGTTCTTTGAGAAATTCGTCCATGGTGATTGACATCTCAACACAAGCTTAGGCATCCTACCACCATTTCTTCAAAAAATCTTCATCAACTTTGTCAACTTTCACCCTTGAAGGAGAATCTTCATCTTACCCGATTGTAACTATTAAAGAATTTTGAAGATCTTCAGCAGAGGCATTTGACTACTAGATCGTCAAAATCATCATCTTCCGTGATTATAGCTTTATGAAAACGCATCCAAGAAATTTCGATTTGACGAATATTTTCTCCAAATCAAAGATGTGACCCTCTGGTGATGCTAATGATTTGGTGCTAAGCCATTTTCACAAAGGGATCGGGCGCAAGCCCCCTCGAAGTTAGTCCTCTTTGGGAAGACTAAGGAAATTATCGTTTTTCTATGAAAACTAAGAAAAAGTCGAGAAAACTTTTAATTTTTTCAGGAAAGTATATGAATTATTTATTTTTTTGGCTAAGAGTCAATGAAAGATTTCTTATCTCATTAATGTACCTGTAAACTAAAAAGAGAGTAGCGGAGTAGGGTCCTCGAGTTAGGCTTGGACACTCAAATTAGTAATATATAATAAAAGAGAATAATCTGAATAGTAAGATGAAATGCATACATTATATTAAGAGTTTTCATAAATAGGGTAGTTGGAAGATAGTAGTAAAATATTTGAGCAATTTAAAGATTATTATTATTATGACCCTTTAAGCTATTAGTATTTATTTTCTCCGTTCCTTTTTATCTATCGCATTTTGAAAATTTTTTTTGTTTCAATCTATAACTTTAGAATTTCAATGAAGCATTAAATGTTATTTTTCCAAATCCACCCTTCTTTTTTATTAATAAATACTTTATTATTCTATATTATTAATCAACTTGCATTTATTCCTTTACATTTCTCTCTCTATTTTCAACTATCTTGAATTTTGTACATAAAGGATAGTCTTGTAAAGTTCATTAAAAATAAATAAATAAAACTACTTTTTTAATATGTGTGAAGTTAGTTAATAGCGATAGATAAATAAGAACAAAGGGAGTATTATTAATTATTTTTAAAAGCTTAAATTATTAGGAGTGTATCATTACTGATTTTATTATTACTCTAAAAGTAACAATCCATATTCAAATTTATAAAATGAGAAAAAGGATTTTAAAAATATTAAATACTGTTGCGCCATTGAAAGTGTTGACTTGCTTCAATCACATAAAAAATAGTAACATTTTAAATTCAAATTAATTTTATATGACTCTAATAATAACCCTTCATCTTTGATTCAAGTTTTGATTCTATATCAAGTACCCATTGTTTTTAAAAGCATAAATTATTAGGAGACATAAGAACGGAATTGATTTTATGATTACCCTAATAGTAACATTCTAAGTTCGAATTAAAAAAAAAAAGAGAAACAGTTTTGAAGTTTGAAGATATCATATACTATTGTATCGTTAAAGCTGTTGGCATGCATCGATCACATTATAAATTGTTGAAGCATGTTTATTTGCGATTACGCTGTTATTCTCTATTTAATGGGGAACAATATTTGGGTAATCAAATCCTAGTAGAAGAGAATTAGAATATTTGGAACTACAAGTCATCCCAAAGTTTGCAATTCCTTATAGCATATATAGAGAGATTTTAGGTTATGGTGTTGCATGGGACAATATCGATTTGAATGAAAGAAAGGGTTCAGTAAACCCTCAAAGGCTTCCTCGGCTGCATCTTTCTCAGCAACATGACTCCAGAAACATGGAGCCGCGGAAGACCAATGGGGTGTGACTCAACTTTCTTCTTCTGTTTGCCTCAATTATCCACTGCATCATAAATATGGATTATTGGTAATTAGTGACTAATTACCCAATAAAAATAAGCCACCATGAAAGACAAGAATTTTTCACAAATTGGCCCCTACTTTTGCCTCCTTTTCCACTTAGATCCTTAACTTCTTTTAGAAGCTTAAGCCCCCATTTTTGGGCCTATAAAATCAGATTTGGGTATCCAAAGATTAGATCAAACTAGCTCAATGTCAATAAATTAACCATTTAAAAAGATAAAAAATATTTATTGCAAATTAGCCCCAAAAATTTTATTTTATTGCATTTCCCCCTAAATATTTAAATATTTTTGGGCCTTTATTTTTGAACTTCCATACTCCTTTTGGTCATAGAATAATTATTTTAATTTAGCCCAAAAGTTTTAAGTCAATCCATTTAAATTTTCTTGATCAATTTCTTGCTTTTTAGCTTACCAAGTAATGGAATTCCAATAAATTCTTATGAGAATTTCCTAAACCTAGTACTAAGTTTTTAATTAGATTTTGATGCTTAATAAAATTCTCATAGAAATTTTAGTTAGCCTCCCACCAAAATTACTCTTATGGTTCTTCCAAATTTCATCTAATTTTCCTACTAAGTTTTTTTTTATTTGAAGGTTTTCCTATCTAAATTTTCTCTATAATATTTAATGTGATATTACAAAAAAATTAATTAAGATAATATAACAATGTGAACAAATTTTTACCCTAATTGCTCTAACCCATGTCCATCTTGTTTCATGGGCATACTAGCCCAATTGATCTAATGGCCATGGAAGAATATCTTCATGATTTTTGACAATTTCCTCACAACAACTGCAATTAAGAATCTAACAAAAAAGAAGATAAGTGATTCAACATTTAACAAGTTACAACTTAGTATAGAATAAGTGAAATCTCACTTATGCTTTGCCCTTAGCTTTTAATGTCTCTAATGCAGCTCTGGTATGAAAGGTCTTAGTCTACTAAGTTTCTTCCCTTTCTATATGATCATCCTTTAACCCCTAAATACGCATTTGACTAGGTCTTGAATTCTATAGCAACCCATCTATCCCTTGTTTGTTGGCTCCTTCCACCCTTAGATCAATGACCCCTATCTTTACCTTGTCCTTAGGCCATGATTCCATGTGTTTAACAAATAGCTAGTAAATGTCACGTTAAACAATTTTATACTACTAACAAAGACTTATTGAAAGAATATAAATAGAACTTAAGGCAATGCCAAGTGTGCATTATGATTTTAATCTTTAGTTCTATTTTCTAAGTGTAATGAAAAATTTAGCTTCAAGAAGTTTCTCATATTACACCAATGTTTTATGAAATATGAAAATTGATCAATATGTCATGAGAAAGACACATTGACATAGGAAACATTTTTAATTAGACATAAAGATTGCAACCCATAGTTTTTGTTGAAACTAGCAATCTAATTGCCAAAAGCACCTGTGTTGAATTTGGACCATTAAAATTATCTCTATGACAACAAACTTGATTTCATAGAAGGATAATCTATGAATTAAAAAGAAATTTACCATTTCAATAAGACTAGCACACTTAATTAACTCCCCTATGTCTTTTGAATTTTTAGTAAATGGAGCTATGGCTAGATCTTGAATGCTCCTTGCTATTATAGGAAGACTCTAGCATTAGACATAGTATATGTCTTTTCCTATACCATAAAAATTAAAAAAGGAAGGCAAACTTAATAATGATATGGAACACAATTGTAGGTTTTGAATGCTGAAATATAAATAACCAGCAAACATTAGTAAAAGTTATGGAAACAAACAATCCTTATAAATTAAAAAGAAATAGCTTTTGGCTACTATTTCACTACATCTTGCATTCTTACTAAGAACACCAAATCCTTGTATGCTAGTTAAATAGAATTTTTTTTAAGAGAGGAAATATTTAAATGTGGAAATACAATGCAACATAAAATGGAATTAGCATCTTAACATATAGTTCAAAATAATCAAATCTGAACGTACCTCTTAGAACCAACCATAACTATCTTTCAATTCACAAAGCAAGTCAACCTTAGGCTCTTATGGTTCCCACTAATCCAATAAATGCAACACAACCTACTGTCATAAGCTGGCAGTTGTGATAGTTTGATAGGTAACCATACTTGGATTTAGATGAGACTTTGTGAAAAAATCCAGTATGTTATGATGGTCTTATGGCTATAATTTGAGATCAACCCAACTCATGTACTATTTTTTCAAATTTTCTTAAGTTTAGGAGTATTTTGGTCATTTTGAAAGGTTTAAGAATTCGACGAAGTTCGAGAAGCCTGTATTCATGATCCTCACATTATTATCTTCATGTCAAATAGTTTTTGAGTGAATCAGACACCTAGAGCATGGCAAAAAGGACTTATGATAGTTCAAAAAAAGTATGCCATCTTTTGTCATTGGACTTTGGTTCAAAATGCTCTTTAAGGGGGTGGAGTGCTTTAAGGGCTTGAGCAGTGCCTAAGACACTGAGCTAGGGATGGAGTGTGTTGGCTTGTAGCCATCCCCTTGCACACTCAAAACTATGGAATGAAGCATAACCAATTGAGCAGAGTTCCCTTCTCTCTATTCAATTATCCCTTCAGCCTAAACAACCCAGAGGCTTCCTGTATAGAAGGATCTTGCAGTCTTGTATGCAAGAGTGCTTCGGCAACATAAGATATTGGTGTGCGAACATGTTGTACATGGAACTTGTTCCCGTTATCTCTACCAAGCATACCAAACGAGGCTTGTAATGTGGGGAAAGTTGGCATGTTCACCAAGAGTGGTCAACATGCACCGTATGATTTCGATTGGAGAGCCGCTAGCCTATGACACCTACCCCTTGTATAATATGAAAGAAGTTTAACACTTTCCTAATAATCCCTTCACAAATTAGAAATTTTTTGGCATAAGCCTCAAATCACAAAGTAAGCTAGCTAGAATTGTAAATTTGAAAGTCAAAGAATATAAAGCCAAAGCTAATATGAATTTCAAAATATTTTTATGATCCCATTTTCCATATTGTTTGTTTTACAACTTTGTTATAGCAATTTGTCTTTAAAGCACTAGATTTTTTTATATCTAAATTAAAGATATCTTAAAACCATTCCTAAAACTTCTTTTAATAACAGACCAAGATTAGAGGTTGTTTCTTTAGTTGAGAATAAATCTATTTGCACCTTTTTTTTTCTTATTTTAATGTAGCAAACTAGAAAAACTAACTAACAAAAAAATAGGAAATGAGTAAAAAATTGTTAAACAATAAATAAAAAAAATAGATCAATAGTGTTAATAGGGAAAGCTCAGCAAGTTCTTTGTTTCTTTTCCTTTTTATGGGTGATTTGAAACTAGAAGTAAGGAGAAGAATGCAATGTTAATAAAGATATGCAGTGTTAATAGAAAAACCTTAATAAGATTCTCTATCACTAGCCCACATACCCAAGATCTTCATCTTGATATCATAGTCCACATGTCATTTCCATTTTTTTAAGCCTAGTACTAAAATTTATAACTCCCTGCTAAGCAACAACATACCTAAATAATGTTTTCACTACTCTTTAGGATTTGTTTTTATCATAAGAAAGCATTCAAGATAGCTAATGCTCACAAGAAGTTTAAATCATTTCTTAAAGCAAAAGTTTGCACCTTAATCAAACCATTAACTAATAGAAACGTATGTGTAATAATTAGTCTAACAATTGATCCTAATTATTAAAATTACATATAAATAAATTATAGATGCATGTGAATGCAAATATGACAAAGCCAATCCATTGCCTTATGTCTATTCAATGACAAGAAACCTTGAAAAAGAAAGAAAAGAAAACTCCAAACAAGTATAGTGGTAAAAAAACTATTATTCTTAGAGAAAGAGCATACAAATAGTCATCTGGGATCTTTTCTTTCAATGTTGGTTTATTAAAAAAGAAAATAGTAACTTAGTCATATATCTTACAAAAAAACAATAGATTTTTGTAGAAAAGAATTGTCTTCATGTGAAGATATGTAGGGCAAGTGCTAGAAATTATTGCCAAACATTGCTTGGAAAATTAGAACCAATAGTTAGTTTATGCATGTTTGAATAGTTCTTCAAAATTATTGCTAAATAGAAGCTATAACTATTAAGATAACAACACATGGTAGCATTTGTACTTCTAAATGAATAAAACTCATTCATTAGTTTTCAACAAAGCTAAAAAAGAATAAAATCCAAACACTATAATCTTTTGCACTAATTTAGTATTTATAACAAAAGATGAGTAAATTCAATGAGTAATATTTTATAGTGTCACTACACGCAACATGTACAATGAACAACCAAACTTAAATCTAAGCTTACGAAAATTCCTTGCTACTAATCCAATAAATTATTATTGCTTATATAAAAAAGCAACCCTACAAAATCAATAGGCTTAAGAAAAAAATAGCAAATAATGGTCAAAACTAGGATTTATAATCTAAGCTTGCATTGCAATTTCTTGTAGACCATTCTATCTAAATTCAGAACTAGGAAGCCACCAATTTTGAGTCTATAGTGTCAACAAACCAAGAAAAGAGCAACCCATACTTTCATGCACAATGAAATACATAAAACCCCAAGTTTCTACTAAAATTATTCACACAAATAGAAGAGAAATGCATAAAACACAAGTTCAATCACACAACTTTCACCAAACAAACCTTAAAAATTAAAAAAAATTAAAAAAAAAAGCTTCCTTGAAATTATAACAACAAAATAGTGCTAATCCATCATAAAAATCTCCTAACAATGCTAGCAAACTTTTGCCACTGCTATGCACCCTAGAGACACCCGATCATTAATGGAATCCTTTATAAGCTCAATGCATGGTCTCAACACTCTATTTCTTAATCTATGTCTTTGGTTTGAATTGGGAACTTAAACATGATGAGCATAGGTTCAATTCAATTTTGTTAATTTAGTAAGAGCTTAGTGAGGGATAGCCCCTTGCTAATTTTTAGCAAAGCCTAAGTTCTTAGTCCATCCTTTGTTGATTGGGCCAAAAAGTTGCCAAAATAATCAATGAAATAGCTTGTTTTGACGAGTAAACTACTATGGATCAATGACAGCTTAGTCTATCACTTAGTGCAAGATAAACCCTTATTAAAATCCCCTACAAAATGATAAATCTTTTGAAATTGGGCATCTCCTAGATCCCTTTGCAAATTCATTGTTGGTCCCTTACTAAATGGCCAAATTAGTGATGGTTATTATGTCCATCACCAAAGTCTTTCTCTAATCCCTAAATTTCTTATAGTGCATCTCACTCTCCAATATTCTCTTGATATCTATCCAACAATTGACCAATTTCATTGCTAAAATATCAAATATACTTTTATGATTAATGTGGAGAAAAATATGCAAAAAATTGGAATTTGTATCAAGTATGATAATTTTGATACATAGTATTTTTGCTATTTTTTCATTCCACTTTCATTAAGAGAATGTTTAATGGGAAAACTTTAACCTTCAATTCTCCCATTATATGCCTTTTTAATTGAAATTCAGTAAAAATGGAATGAAAAAGCTAGTGAATGAGAATTTGTTATGTAGTTCTTTTGTATTCTTACTCCATTTTCACATTGCTAAAGTGTGCAAACTGGAGAAATGAGCAATAAGTAGGAGTTTGTATTGAGGATGAAGATTTTGATATATAACAGTCTTGTTATTTTTTTTTGTATTCAGGTAGACAAGTATTTTTTGTTTATTAATAATTTAATATAGTTGTTGTATATAAATTTATAGATATTATTTCTATGTACTTTTCTATTTGTATTTTCATTATGAATAGATTAGTGACAATTAAAATTGCATAAATTTCTTTTTGCTCATCTATAAGTTGTTCTTATGTTAAAATTCCATAATTGACATTTAGATTATAGAGATTAACAAAGAGAAGACAAATCAAAACAAATGTAATTTTCTATGTCAAATTGGTTCAAAAGTAACTTTCTTATCATATTAACTCCACTCAAATATATTGCAAAATTTATATGAAAACAGTTTGCATTGTTTTAAAAACTATGGTTGATGATTCTTATAACTCGAATTGTTCACATAATAGAATTTTGTAGATAATCAAAATGCCTCTATTAAGGAAATTTTAAATGTAAAAGTGTCAATTTTAGGATTAACTAACATCCAATAAAATGGTATTTCCTTCAAACTAAAGATTTCTAAATAAATGACATTTATGAAAAAGTCCAAATGAATGGAATTGGAGACAACTGAATGAATAATATTTATGAAGGTGAGGGACATGCAACATTAGTTTATTTATGGTGGTTGTCATCTAAGTCCATTTTAATTATTGTGATAGTTTATCAATAGTTCATCATTTTAGTACTTCACCAATGTATATGGAAATTTAACATCAATTGTTTGAAAACAATTAATGTTTAATGTTATTTATTACACCGATAGAAAATTAAATGACATCAATTGTTTTCATTATAAGAAATGTAATTGTTATATTTTATGACAATGACAATTTCAAAATTGACATTAAAAGCATGTATACAATGATACTTAGTTAACTGTCAATTAATTTTCAATGTGTAATTCCTTGAACACTTGATGTCAATTAGCTATTTTTTAGTAGTATAAAATATTTAATTTCATTCATCTTTTTTGACATTTGATAATATTATCTACTATTTATTTATATGAAATATGAAACAACATACATCAAATTTTAATGAATACTTGTTGTATTCATAGATATTGGATTCAATAGTACTTTTCTAGGAGTATAAATCTCACATATTAAGTAATGGTATCAAGATAGATTTAGCGCAACAACTATCTCTGAGATGAGTGTTGGATAAAACCTTTAACTATTTTGAAACTTTAGTTATTCAATTATTCTTTATATTTGTTGAAATTAAGATTTTGTAGTGTCATACAAGATGTTAGTTTCTATCTCTAGTTTGGATGTTTTCTAAGGAGGAAAGTAGGGAGAATATGATGGATTAAGGAGGGAGGAATAGGAAGAGGGGTTAGGGTTGGAAAGGGGTATAAATATCATGTTAGTCATTTAAATAAATAGAAGTGGTGTGACCAACATTACACATTGGTTTTATAAAAAGAAATTGACATCTAATGTTATTTCTCATGATGTTTCAAAAGAAACAACATCAATAATTTTCCATCCGATAACCATTATTATTGTTATTATTTAGGATGTTTACAAATCTGATGTTAAAACCAATATATAACACCATTCAATGAAACATTTGTTGAAAATCAACATATAATCCTCTAAACACTCAACATTTATCAACGATTTTATAGTAGTGCATGAAACTTTTTGGCATTTCAGGTTGCACGTATCCACTCAGAACATACAGGTAATACTTGCCGATATTTATTGGATGGCAACAACATTCAGTCAGTAGCTGATTAGAACTCAATGGAATCTCGAACCTTTATAGAATCTTCGACTTTTATTCCAAGAGATATGGAGCAATCGGCTCAATTAATGTGCACACAGCAATATCTTATATCTTCACGTCATTGCTCTAATCTCCATATTTGCTAGGTAGCTTACTTTGTTTGCAAAAAAGAGAGTCTCACCCTATTGTATAGTTTGTGGGCTTGCATTGATGATTTTGTGATGGCATTGTGAGATATAATTTGGAAAGAAAAATCAAAATTTTGATACGATTAAATTTCATGAGAAATTTGTGGGAAATATTTTATTTTCAAAATTTTTAGTAGTTTGAGGCAGCGAAATTTGCAAGAAATCCTTGAAAAAGGGTTTCATGTACTCCAATTTTCCATGGGAAATTTCGTTACAAAGTATAAAACCGCAGGATATCCACAAAAATTCACGGGAAACGCCTCAAATCGGAAAGCATTCTTGTTAGCTGAGTATTGAATTGTTGATGAGTGAATTAGGATTAGGTTTACTTTCCTTCAAGTTCAGGCCGTTGGACTGAATTAAATAAAGATTGGGCTACGTATTTATGATAGGGTTATCTGACTATAATTTTAGTAGGTGGATATAGGAAAAACACAACGGTTTGGTTAAAAAAACTGATTTCTTCTTATGCACTCAACCTAAACCATCAACTAACACAAACATGGTTTTTGGTTAAATTTATGGGAATAAAAATAGAATGAAATGAGATAAATGGGAGTAAGGGAAAAATTGTTTGGTTCAATTGCGAAATGAAATTATACTATTTGTAGTTCCATCTCTTATTGTTTGGTTCATAAATTAGGGAAAGAGTAATGATGGTAACTGTGATGACAACATTAGTGTTGGTGGTGGTGATGCAATGATGATGATGGTGGTAGTAAAGTGACGGGATGATTGGGGTGATGGTGGCAGCGATGGCAATGGTGTGATAATGATAGTAGTAATGGAGCAGTTGTAATGGTGATGATGGTAGTGACAATAGTAGTCATAGCGACAATGGTGATTGTAGTAGCATGGTAATAGTGTTGGTGGTAGCAATGGTAACAATAATGGCAGTAACATTAATAGTGGTGGTGGTGATATTAGTAAAAATGATGGTGTTTGTGAATGGTGATGGTTAGAGAAGAATATTCTCCTTTTTTTACAAGGCAATATAATCTAAAACCTTAAAGAAAATATGAGAATGAAAGAGGCGGACTTGTTAAGTGTTACAGATTGTATTATATATGAACCAAATTCTTAATAAGAGTATCGATTTTCTTATTCTATTTCCAATTCTTAAAAATCTCCGAACTAGATCCCACCTAAATTCAAATCAATTAGTAAAGGTAATTAACGGTTTTGATTGGCAGTTGGTTCTGAGTGGTTTGATATGGGGTGATTGGTTTTGGTCCATTTTAAATAGTCTTATTAATGATAACCAGGAAGAAACTTGGTCGCCAATGGACAAATCGATGATATTTTCATGCTACAACTGAATCTTATAGTTTACAATTTGGATCTCTATTTAACTCAAGCAGCGGATAAATTAGTTAATAGATAAACACTTATAAACTAAACTATTGTATTAGTGTTTATAAAAATTAGCTATTAAATTAAATAATAAATGTAAAATAACTTGCAAAGTTATAATAATATGAATATATATTCAAAGTAACACTACAAGAATGTCTCTTATTTAGGGTGGCATTTCCTACGGATTTCACATGGACTTCCTACGGATTTCTCACGGATTTCTTGCGGATTTCTAATTTCATGCGATATTTCAGATGGTAATAGATCCGTGGGAACGAGGTGCGTGGGAAATCATTTCCGACGGATTTTCCCATGGATTTGCTTCGGATTTTTGTGCAGATTTTTAGCCGCCTCAAAAATTCAAAAAAAAAAAATTTCCCCACATCTCCCACGAATTTTATTGCATCAAATTTTCAAAAATTAAAGAAAAAATTCTACCAAAAATTAAGCTATCTCGTCAATATTTTATAACAGTAATACCATGTCAAGGACATCATACACAATACTTTTAATACAAAAACATGAAATGATATAGTGAACAAATCAAAATAGCCATTCATACTTCTCTAACTAATCCCTTGCACAATAAGAATTTCTTCTATGTGTACAAAAGAACTACTACTGAGTGAGTCACAACTATTGCAACAATGCTTGAGATATCATAGTCTAATTCATACTTGAGATATCATAGTCTAATTCATACCAAGAACACTTAGGCAAACCACATAGCTCAAAACAAATGTAAATGAGATCATCCACGAAGTTATTATCCCCTCTTTTGTAAACTATCTTGTTGAGGAGTTCTTTTTTTTTATATCGCCAAGGGCCATTGGTGTAACTTGCAGCAAAATTTCACTAATAGATGCATAGACTATAGCCTTGTTGGATATTGTTAGTTGAGATACTTCAGCAAGTGAAAAGCACCCCTTGAACTTTCTCTCTTCCAGCACTCTTTAATTTTTCGACACATACTCTATCTGTTGCATGTGTAATATTCACTAAATATTCAAATAATTCAAAATTAATGCAACATGAGTAAAGCATTTCCATAGTAAAACTTATAAGTGAAAGTTAACTTATCTAGGAAAAGCATTCATCATTTGTAAGTTGAAACTTAAATTATAGGATTAACAAGGCATCATGATCATTAAGTATTTAGAAAAGTTCTATAAAAAGGAACACACTCACGTATTAAAGTTTAGAGATTTTGTCTCTCCAATTGATGTTGACTTTTTCTCAAAAGTGCTTACAGATAAAGAGAGCAAACTAAGTTGTAGTTTTTTTCCTCCTACTCATGCTACATAATATACTAAAGCAAGAAAGAAATGGTACTAGAACATAACATATAAATCTAATATAAAATGAAGCATGGTAAATGACAATGCATATATATAATTTTTTCCCTTGAACAAAATTTTACTCCAATCAAAGCATCTGGACTAAAATTCTAGAGGATGAGTGTGTTTCAAATATCATAAAGACTTTAACATAATGGAAATGTGCTAATTGAATACATACCTTTGTCTCTGGCAGTGGAAATTTTGTACTTTAGAAATGCATAAAAAATTGCGTGAAAAGTTTTAATCAGATAAAATAAAGTAAAAAACAAGCTTAACATGACAGTTTTAACTAATGAGGAGCAAAATTCATGTGTACCCTTAGATGGCTATAAGGTAAGACCTTAACTTTCATGAGCTCCATGACACCCTTAGGAGTAGCCTTTGCATGTTGATATCATAAACCAGCATGAAACTAAAAACTCCAAATATTTCTTTGTATGAAGGTTGAATAATGATAAAAGTCTCAAATGAATAAATCAATGTTCTACTGCCGAGAGAATAATGATACAAGTGCACTGAATGAAGATACAAATACAAAAAAAGGTTGAGACATTATGGTCAACATAAAATAAAGATTGAATTGCTTCTAATACCACTTCTAGCTTGTAGCTTGACAAGATAATGATAAAGCAAATCAATCAAAGTCTAAAGACACATGGCCTAATGTCAAAGCATACAAGTCCAATATCCATTGCATTTCTTCTCACACCTACCCTCCTAAATCTCTTTGAATATCCACTATTTTTTAAAAAAAAATAAATTCTAGATATGGATTATAAGGTGCTGATAAAGATGATAGTCAAAATATAAGAATCAAACAATAAAATAAAAAGCATGTTTAAAATAATAAGCATAAAATGATTACAAGAACAAGATAAGGATACTACCTTGGATTATAGGAAGTAAGTACACGTTAAGCTGTATGACAAGATCACATATTTTGTCAGTTAGTGGCATGAAAATTTGTACAAGAACAGAACAAGTTGCAGTAATAAACTTTGCCACAAGCCTACCTTATTATCAATGAGTACTTCCAACAAATAATTGCTCTAAAGAAATTGAGGCTCCACCTGTGACAATAAATTTGGTGTCATAAGCCAAAATCATACAATAAATTAATAGAAAAGATCAATTCAAACCAGAGACCTTTTACAGAGACATTATAAGTATTGCTCATGGATCACAGTGGACACATTCCATGAAGAGATTAATTTTCTACTAAGGAAGCCACATTATCTATATGGAAAAAAGCTCTCAAACAAAAACTGGTAGTATTGAAAAACTAATGAATTAATAAAATAAATTACCTATCTCCATGGAGGAAGCAATCTAGATTCATCACCCAAGTCATTCAGTTTTTGGACATTGCAAAACATAACACTTATATTATATTCTCCTGAATTCCATATCATAAGTTTCTTACCTTGAGATTATGCAGTGCTGCATTAACCCCGATAGAAATCCCGAGACCATTATCCCTTTTCCCTTTTGTTGTTGACAAGGATGAATTTGCATCCTTAACTTAGATTAGGAAATGGTTAAGTCATAACCACACAAGCAAAAAAATAAACCAAATGCTAATAGATTTGGCTAGCAATTTTAGGGAAAGCAAATTGATAATTATAAACTAAAAGATAAATTAGAACTACAAAGCCTAGAACTAAAACTCACCTTGGCTTCCAATGTTTATGAAAATCAAATAAATAAGGCCAGGTAGCAACGTGTGATAATGCCATTACTTAGATCTATTCTCTAATGTTCTTAATCAACTAAATCTCAAAGTGAAGAATTTTAGGTTCACCATGACTAATCCAAATCACAAGCAATTAGCACTACGACAACAACAAACAATAAAATATTTTCAATTGAAATGGTTAATATCATAAGGAACTACTGTATAAATAAAGAAATAGCTATTTGTTGATAGATCTAAATGCTTTTGGATTAGGGTTATCTAATCCTCATTCCAAATCAAAATAATGAAATTGGGGAAAATGAAAGAATAAAGGAACCTTATTTTTATCGAAGGAATTTCAGGGAGGTGGCCGAAGGTGGGAACCAAAATGGGCATCGGCAATGGTGGGATCGGAAGGGAACTTGGGATTAGAGAGAGAAAAAAGTGTAGGGCAAAAAGAAGAAGGTTTGGCTTGGGCTTCTGTGGTGGATGCTGCCATTGGAGGTGTGCCAAAGACGAACGGTGGCCAAACTAGAGCGGAGCTGAAGTAGCTACTATTTTGGACAACGAAGAGAGACAGGTATGAGAGAGAAAAGGCTTTTGAGATGGCATGAGGAGGGCCAGCATTGTGAAAGAAGTCCCCATCTAGATCCAGAGTTGAATAGTGACAGGTTTCTATCTTTATTTTGCAGAGTTTTGGGCCATGTAAAAAATCCGAGGCAAATTAGATGTTTTCTTGTAATGTAAATGAATTCATCCTTATTTTGATATTAAATTATATTGATACAATCAAAATATTTAAATTTAAAATATAATTATCTAAGATTTAATAAATTATATTTTATGAAATTATATATTTATTTATATATGTACTTATTATTTATTATTCAAAAGCAAAAGTTAATTAATTATAATTTATAAAATCATAAATTTATTTATTATTTATTTAATTATATTTATTAGATTTATTATATTAAGGATATTAGTTGTTGGTTAATTAAAAAAAGAAGGATAACTTATTAAAAAAAAGGATATAAGATATCAACTCTAAACTATCCTATGAAACTTATTAAGTCATAGTTTATTTTTTTAATAAGATAATGCACTAAATATATTTAAAGATTAGCTTATAATTTATTAATTAGATCAATAAATAATAAATTAACTTATTTATTGGATAAAACACACACTTCTCACAACTTTCCTTTGCAACAATATCATTCATTTACAATTGATTTAATTTGAAAGTCAATAGCTTCAAACCCTTGTACTTAAGTTCATGTGTGAAATACTCAAATTTTAGAGGTGTGTAACAAACCCCTACCCCTATATATGTTAAGCAATTAACCTCCCACCGTTAAGTTTCCCTTCAAATTTTAGCTATCATGCATATCTACCTTCAGATATTTAATTATTCAATATTTTAAATTTCTATTTTTACAATTTCAATAAATCCTTCCCTAATGAATGCTGTAAATAGCCATTATAATTCTTTCCTATTATCTTTAACATAAGGTAATGTTTTCTTAAATCAAACATTAACCATAATCTTAGAAAATTTTCTCTAGTAGGCCACTTACTTCTATAACTAATTATGTATTTATTATTTGAAAATTACTAGCTGATAATTATTAACCGGTTTAGAGAGAAGCTTTGATCCATCAATGATTTATACATTTTTATCAAATTGTTCTCTTATTTTCATATAACCATGAATATTTCCTGTTTTCTAATTTTTATAAAAGAATAAATTATGATAAATATAGAGATAACTCATGATATATGCATGTATATGAATATTTCTTTAATTAAACTAATTGTTTATAAATTTTGAATATGATATTTATATTTATTTTTTATTTTAATCAGACTTTTTCTTGTCATTTTTCTATTAAGTTTTCTTTTAGTAATGTACACTTTTTTCACCTTCAATTTACTTAAAAAGTGAATTTTTTATATTTAATTTTTTGAAAAACATTAAATGTTGTAATTTTCCTTTTTCTTTAATACAAAAGTAGTTAAATCACTGGATGTATACACACAAGGTCGTTAGATTGAACCTAGAATGTGAAGTAAGTCCAATTCCTTGTGTAACTTGAGGTGTAAATAGTCTGGGCTGGTCTGAATTTTATTCTAAATAGGTCAAGCTTACTTTTTAAATTATTAGTTTAAGCTTGACTTATTAGCCTGTATAAACTCAAAATTTAGGCTCGACTTAACTTATTAAAGAAGTATGACTAGGCCTATTAGCTTATTTAAAAGCTTCCTTATATAAATAGACTTTTAAATTTATCAATAGACTAATTTTTTTTTAAAATCCCAAATTATCCAAAGGCCTAATTAGACCTATATACATATATATATGTATTAAAATATTTATATTATTTGTATGTATAATATATATTATATTAAATTATTTATAAATATATTTATAATTAAATAGGTCGGCCTAATAGGGTTATAACATAGACATGAAAAAAAGCTTAGCCTATTTATCTGTATAAGCTAATTTGTTAGCTTAAACTTGGCTTGTTTAAATAAATAAGTTAAGTTAAATTAGATCTTAAGTAGATTAAGCTATAAGCTCCTAATAGGCTGCTTAGCCTACTTGCATCCCAATGTGCAACATCATACGCTACTTGAAATAAATACTCTTAACAAAATTGTCTTAATTTCTACCAATAGGATAGTATATTTTTGTGTTTTCATTATATATAAAATTCATGTATATGTAATTGCAAAAATTACCAAATGTATATATATATATATATATATTATATATATATATATATATATATATATATATATATATATATATATAATTTTTATATAATAATCCTTAGATATCTACACAAACAAGTGTATAAAAGTGTATTCTTTGAGGACATTCGGTAAAAAAAAAAATAGTATAACAGTGAACAATTAAATGTAAATATCAATTTTATATTCAAAATTTTTCTTCCACTTTTATGTGACAACTCACAAAAGTAAAATTAAATTTGTTTTTTAATTATTCGATAATTATATTTATTTTCCTTGTCATCCATTTTTAATTTGTGGCTACTAGAAATTTGTCATTACATTGAATAACAACTTCTATCACTTAGCCATGCCAAGAGGAAACCACAATAAAATTTTATAAAAATAAAAAGAAAATATTATTAAACAACAAAATAACCCTTGAAGGTTGGGTATATTTCACTGCATTGGTAGTTTGATATCTGGTTTTTACATGTATATATATAGTAATTTAATCATTTCTATTATTATCTGAAAAAATATAATGATAAACAAGATAGGGAGAAAAAATCTATTTGAATTCTAATTGTAAATAAAAAATTAAAATATTAAATAATTATATATTTAAAAATAGATGTGCATGGCAGTTAAAAATTTGGATGCAAACTAAATGGAGAAGCGTTATTTGCTGCATATATATAATTTAGGAAGTTATTGCACATTTTTAAGATTTGAGGAAATTTTCACACATAAACCTAGCTATAAGGGGCTTTCTTATATTTTAGCCTGTTTAAGAGTATATTAATTTGTGGATACACTCTGACATAACCTTTCAAAAGACAAAAGTCACATCAAATTTAAATTATATAGTTATTAAAAGAAATCAATTTTCATATTATTGCATTACAATAAAATATGATAATGAAAACACACATTTTTTAAATTTATATAAAATTTTTATGAAATTTATTATAACTTTTATACGTATTTATGGTCGAAAATTGCAGAGTTGGATTCCACATATAATATATATATATATATATATATATATATATATATGCACTAAAGACAAATGCAACTAGATTACAGATGTAACTGATATAAAATTTTTCAATACAGTACCGTCGGGCTTGAAGAGGGAAAGAAGGCGTGAACTGGCTCGGAGAACAAATGGCAACGGAGAAGACATTGGTTAATTCCATAAAAGTAGGAGATACAAGATCTATATATCTATATCTTTTTCTGAAATTCTTATACGGGCAAAAATTGTTTCTCAAAAAAAAAAAAAATTCCCTCACAAAACAACATTAAAAGAAATTAATGTAAAAAAAAATATTTAATGCAATGCCTATCATTTTCATATTTTATTCAATCTATATATATCTTTCTAAACTTATCTACTTGCAAATTTCTTTTCTAAAATAATTCCCAAAACAATTCATGTCAAAGAACATTTAATGATATATCTATTATTTTTATATTTTATTAGATTAATTTACTTTCTTTTTTAACTTTAATATATTACAATTATTTAATTTTTTGGTCATCTTTTAAATAAAGGAAAAAAAATCTCACAATCTACTAATAAACTATATCAAAACTCTTATAATTATTTCCAAGTTAATTTTAATCCATATTGTATATTCTTTTCCATATCTTCCTCTAAAACTCTCCCACATGCAAATTTCTTTCCCAAAACAGCCACGAAAAAATTCAAGGCAAAAAGCATTTAATATTTATCTTAAAAATAGTATAATTATTTATTTTTATTTAAATATATTTTACATTTTTAATATATTGTTTATATATGCCCATATTATATATCATTATAAGGTTGTTGCATATTTATCTAATATTACTATAATTATAATGCTCATATGAGTATAGATTTTATAATTGTTACAACTTTATTTAACTAAAATTAAATTAATTTAATGTAAATATAGATTTAATTTTATACTAAAAATATATTTTAAAAATATTTTATTTACAATATCATCCTTTCATATTATTATTTAAATTTAATAATTATTACAATATATTTCTCAGTACATTTTAAATTATATTAAACTTTAAATTGTTAATTTTTTAATTTCACTAATATCCTTATTTGTTGACATTTTAAATATCCCAAATTTAAAATCATTTCTATGTAGAATATTTATGTAATAGAAGATAATTATTTTTTTATTTAATTATATTTTATATTCTTAATAAATTATTTGTATATACCTTTATTATAAATCATTAAGTGCTCATGCATAATAAGCTATAATGTATTTGTTGGTAAAAAAAAGTGATTATTACACTTTTAAACTAATTTTGAAATATGTAGGTTTGATAGGATTAAGCATATGATTTCTCAAACTTTAATTTTTTTATTTAATTACTAATTTTACTATCTTATATTAAATTTCTCATAAACTAGAAGCTTTTTATAGAAAATTTAGAGAAGGAAAATAATATGTATATTTACATATATGTATATCTTTATATTTCTAATTATAAATTTTTTAACTATACAAATTATATTAATCTTATAATAAATTATTTGATAATATTTATTTATGGAATATGAAATGTATATATACATACATATTAATTTTAACTAAAAATGGAATTTCATGTATCACACAGGAGTTAAGCTAGTATTGCTATGAATACAAACAGATTTCAAGAACAAATATTTATACCATATTGTGAGGGGGGAATATCCCATCTCTAAATACAAATGTCAAGATAATGAAATTCATTAGAGAATTACAATAAATCACACCAACTATAAAAATGTTGAAAATTCTAAACTCTTGAGGACAAACCATGGATGAGAAAGATCTATTATATTGTGAAATATTACAGGATAAGTATGTGAAGGTTTTCAATCATAACCTCACAACTTCCTAACCACCGTCTTTACATTCTTCACAAACCTCTACAAAACTTCTCACATAACCATTATAAACACTCACTTTATATCCTTTTCATATCTCAAATCCTTAGCTAATACAAATATTTATATCTTAGAAATACATGCTTGACAAGGAATATCAATTTCATCATGACATAAATACATAACATGAAGAGGAAGATAGCTCACAATAGAGAATAATCAATAATTGATAACAAATAGAATTTGGATCAAACCTAACAATCTTCACTATAATACAAATTCCATCATCAATAATTTTCTTACTTCACCCAAAGCTAAACAAGACTAATCATGGGGCACAAATCATGATAGTTTTGCATCATTGCAATTTCTTTAAACTATGACAATTACCTTCATATCAAATAGCTTCATCTCAATTAAGTGTCACAAGTTTCATAAGAGTTTATCCATGACCTCCTTATTTATGGGAATATCTCATATCTGCAGGTTCACCAAACTTGAAAACCCCTTTGTGAATTAGCATAAACTCTTTGCATCTTCATCTTCATCATCAATTGCAACCATCACCATCATCAACAAAAGCTCCATACAATTAAATCATCTTTATCACCATTACCATCAGCTTCATCCATCATATAGGACCAAACCCGCTCTATTATAGTTATTGTGAAAATATCCCTTCTCTAAACATACAAGCATGAGGCAATTAAATCAATTAGAGTATTACAATAAATCACACTAATAATTTAATGTTGAAAACCACAAATTCGAGGGGGAAAACCATGAATGTGAAAAGATCCGCTATATTTTGAAAGATTACAAGAAATGTATGTGAAGGTTCTTAACCTTAATCCTATAACTTTCTAGCCAACATCCCTATGTCTTTTACAAATCTCTATGAGAATTCTCACATAACTCTCATAAGCACTCACCTTACATCATTCTCATACCTCAAACCCTTGGCCAACATAAATATTTATACCCAAAAATACTCATAACCTATATGAGAATCATAACTTTCATAAGCACTCATCTTACATCTTTGTCATACTTTAAACCCTTGGCCAACACGAATATTTACACTAAAAAAATACTTGTTTGACAAGGAATCTCAATTCCACTCCAATACAAATACCTAACTTGAATAGAAAGGTAACTCATAATAGGAAAGAATCACTAATTGATATCAATTAAAATTTGGATCAATCCTAACAAATATAAATACTTGCTTGGCATTAAATCTCAATCCTACTCTAATTGAAAAATCTAACTTCAATAAAAAGATAATTTATAATAAAAAATTCACTAATTAATAGCAATTATAATTTAAGTCGATATGAATAATCTTTACCTTGACCTAAATTACATCATCTTCATTAATCTTCATGATCCACCTATGCTAAATGAGTCTGATCATGGAATGTCAATTTATGAGTCCTCTATCATTACAATTTTCTCAAACTACTACAATTGTCTTTCTATCAATCAATTACATCTCAATCAAGCTTTACATGCTTCATTAAAGGCCATCCATGATATCTTCATTTGTAAGAATCTCTCATATTTATAGAAACACTTTCATGTAACTAACATAATCTTTTTACATTTTAATCTCTATCATCAACTGCAACTCTATCTCTCTCTTGCTAGTTATCAAATCCATATCCTCATCATTGTAATTCCCTCATTCTTGCTTGGGGCCAAATTTATTTTGATTATCCATTATGTCACTATTCATTATTCATTTTAACTCACACAAGATCATATCAATTATGTTCATAACTTGCATTAATTATTATTCATCCTTAATTTTCATGCATAATCGAACAAACTACCTCTATATCATTATCATCAATTATCATCATCAACTCTATCCTCATCCATCATCTTAATCTTGCACATAAAATTGCATCACTTTCTTGTATCTTGAATATCTACTATCACATGGGGCTATTGTATTGATCCCAACCCAATATCAGTTGTTGTAAAAAATATTCCCTCTCCAATAAATGAGTATTAGGCAATTAAAAAATTAGAAAGAAATTCAATAAAGGGAACAAACAATTTAACATGGAGAATCCCAAATTCAAGGAAAAGAATCACAAACGAGAAAATATCCACTATATTATCAAGATTACTGGATAATGTGTGTGAATATTCTTGACCATAAACCCATAATCTTCTAACCACTATGCCTGCATCTCTCGTAAGCCTTTATGAGAATTTCAACATAACCCTATAAGCACTTACATTACATTGCCCTAATACCTCAAACCATAGACAGACACAAATATAATAACACATAAATACATACTTGGCATGAAATCTTAGTTCTACTCTAATACAAAAACCTAACTTGAATAGAATGATAACTTATGATTAAAAATAATCATTGATTGATAACAATAAGAATTTTGACAATCTCAGCAAGATATTGATTAGAAAACTATAGAACTATGGTTGAGATACTTTATATATACATTCTACAATCCTAATATTTATAATAGATGTCTTCTTAAATGTGAATTTTTCTCTCAGTTTGGAGTTTTTCAATGTAAAATTATTTGCGCTATTATGCTCTTCGAATTATTTTAATAGGCAATACTTATATGTATGTAGAGAGAAAATTTTTCATAATATGATACTTCAAAGTTGCGACAGTCATGTCACAATAGAGTCACCGGAGAAGCCAAAAATCATATATATATATATTTGAGTATTTGACATTCTGAGACTGTGATATATAGCATCTAATCCATTAAAGGTGCTCTTATCCACGGCAGCATATTGGGCTCTTGGATTTTGCCTCTTTCACAATCAAATTAAGCATATACTCTAAAGAATTACAGCTGCTTGCCATATATATATATTTAAGCTCTTAATCGAAATTACACTGTACACGAGAATCTCGCCCACTAGTATAAATAGGTGCATTTGGCATGGTGCTTATTGCAGCTGTGGTATGGGATCTGAAGAGAAGAGAGCCTTTGGTACCCTCAAAGGCTTCCTGCACCGCGTGGGAGCCGATGAGGATCCCTGAAGCGTTTCTCTTGTATTTGGCCATAATTTTAAATTATAGTTGCCATCATTTTGGTTCTAAATTTTAAGAAGTTACATTTGCAGCAACCTTGTACTTGACTATCGGAGAGGAGAACTAAGAATTAGTGCAGTAGAGCCTATATCAGGTATTTGTTTTTTAATTCCTATTTACTTTGATCAGATGTGTCTTAAAATTTTATCCAATATTTCTTTCCCATTTCTCTTTGGAAACCAGTCGAAGATCAAGGTTGATGCGTCGACCTGTGTGTTTTATTCAGCAATTAGTAGCTGTTCACGGATTTTGATTCACAAATTTGCTGTCCTAAATAATTTATCAAAGTTCACGAAAGACTAAAACTAATGTTATGTCCATGTCTAAACTTTGAACTCCAATCATTTTCTTTCTCTTCTGATTATATTTTTACTATATTATTGCAGAAAAATATGCACAAAAAAATTGTTGTAACTCTCACTAAACATAATAAAAAGACTTTAGACCCCACTACTGCGTATCAAAATGGACGAAAAATATAATGTGATAATATAAAATCACAATCCAAGTGACAGCTCAATAGTAACCTCTAAATGTTCCGGCATCTAATTGGTTTCCACATTTGAGCGGGATACATATTTTCTTTTTTATTTTTAAAAATTTCATGCAAATTCTTAGATACAAAAGATAAACGTTAAATTTCAACTATCAATGCTTCAAGCAATATCGAATATATAATAATTAAAAAATAATAAAAAATTAAACTATATATATATATTTTAGATTTAAATATAATAAAAAATTTCAACTATTCTTCACTTTTTTTCAAAATTGAAAATATATTTTAGATTTAAATATGAAAATTATGAATTCTGATGGAGAAAAATGTCAATATATCTAAAAAATAATTAAAACATAATAAAAAATTAAACTATAAGTCTGTGTTTAATTGTAAAAATTATATTGAAAGTCATAGAAAAAAAAGTATATGTCTGTAATTTATTGTTAATCTTTTCACATTTCTTGCACCTAAATTTATATAAAACCGTAACTAAGGATCATAGGATTAATTCATTATTATAGTTGGCTGGTAGTGAGAGATTTGAGCAATATGTTGGAGATTATAGTTAAATCTAAGTGCAATTGAGAACATAATAAAGATTTAGGAATTATTAGAGAAATGGTGGAAGTTGAGCTTATTGCCAGAGAAGTAGGTTTCAACAGGCAAGATTGATGTAAATAGAGGATAAAATGAAAGTTATACAAACAAAACATTTATATGTTAATTTTTAATTTGATAATTGACATCTTATATAAACTACGTTGCATTGATACAAAATAAATGTATCAAGTTAGGATAATATCTATAAAAATACCACCACTCCATTGATTTCAACATTAGTTAAATAAACAACTAATGTCTTAAGTTTGATTAGCACTTCACAAAATAATAGTTCACCATATTTTTAATGCTAGTTAAGTAGAAAATTAATGTCTTGATTTTCCTTAGCATTTTCAAACATGAAATAGCGTCAAAACAAACCATCATCTTAAGTTTCATATAAATTTTAAAAATGACATCACATCAATATAAATATTGATTTTATTTATTAACCATTATCTTATTATTCTAAATAATTTAAAAAATGTTATTACATCAATACACATGTTTGTTTTAGAGTTAAATAATATTTATTAGCAATTTTGTAATAATGAATCGAGCAGAATTTGAATTAGGATCCAAAGTCGGCAAAACTGATCTCTAGTATTAATTGTTAAAAAAAATTTCAGATGATGAATGTGATAAAATGGAAGCACTTTGGTATAACTTAAGATCAAAGAAGCATAAATCAGAAGATATATATATGTTTAACATGGTTCATTTTTTAGCATGTTCCGTGATCAAAGATTTTTTTTAAAAAATCCACTAGAAGAATTAGAAAAAGAATAAAAGTCTTAATCATTCTCAAATCTATATTCTAAACACATCCAAATACCTCACATTCTTCCTTTAATAAGTGGTATATCTTCAATAAAATAATGCATATATTCTTTACTCTCAATAATTTTACCAACAAAGTAAGATCTAATTATGAGATCTGAAGTTACCATCCATTGTAGTAACAAATACAAACTCTCTCATATCTCCTCACCACAAGTAAGCTCTTGTATGATAAAAGTATTAATAAATCAAAATCCTTACTAAAGGGTAATTTTAACTTAGCCCTATGCTAAATAATGGGATATATTTAATTTTGTTAGAGTTATTATCTCATCAAAATTTAAATTTTAATAGGATGAAGACATAAATAACTAACTATCCTATTTTATGAAAAAAATGATTTTGAGTTAAAATCCCAAAAACCTTAGGAGTTTTACTTCTCAACTTTTCTAAGATTCGAATAAAAAAATTTTACATGGACGTTATGTAAATTATCATTCATACCATTAAAAATATTGTGTCAATACTTTGAAATTTTTAATTAAAATTTACAAGTGTGTTGCTTAAAAACAAAAGTTCTATTTTATGACTATAACAATAGGATCGGTGTTTTATTTCTCTCGGCTCGATGATGATGGAAGAAAGCATGTATCTTTGACTTTTAAGTCAAAACCTTGATTCAATTAGATAGAAGTCCTAAAAATCCATTAAAATTTTTACTTCTTGACCACTTCACACAGAAGTCTTTTTATATGCTTTCCATAACAGTTATGAAAAATATAGATTTGAATATCCATTTATTGGATTTTTTTTTAAACTCTCAAGGATCCATTTTCAACATTAAATGCTTTAATTTTCATAAATAAATGTTTGATATCCTAAAATTTTTGCAGTTATTCATATATATATATCACCAATTGTAAACCAAAAATATAAAAATTTAATGTAAATTGTGCTTCATATATAAAAAATGCTAATGATCTTAAATTTCTTTAAAGCACACGTAATATTACTCATACCACAAACAAATCTTGTAATAACAGTACCATTGTCATAAAATGAGATAGGGAGGAAGCATAAGTTTGTAGAAAAATCACAATAACATATGATTCATAGGAAAATATAAATACTTTAATCTCAAATAGGTTTAAGATTTCTCTGGGAATCATATAAAGTTATCTAAAACATCAAAATCGTTTGCACTTTACTGGTCATACTTTCAAATATATTCTAGCAATTTACAAAGACAACTATTTAAACGAAATACTTTTTTTTAAAATATAAATCCAATCTAAAATTAAAGTTAATGCAGTCTTTAAATAAGATATTTCAAGTGTGGGAAGAGTTATCATTCACCTTAACTACTTGATTTGGAGATCAAATTTTGCAGAGTGTAGTGCCAACCTGACAAATGGGTAATCTTACCTAAAATGAATTAAGCACCTGGAATCATCCCTTACACTTATTTAGAAATTTTAGAACAATTAATTGATCCTAAATCAAAACTAGGGGGGAATTAAAGGTCAACCCAACAAAGGTACATACTTGGATGAGTGCGTCATGCTAATCATTCTCTAACACTTGGTTTCATTAACTGTTTTCACATCATAACCATATAACTTGCAATTTGGGAAAATAAATGATCAGATCTCCTTTAAAAAAATGTATATATATATATTCCTAAATTGCTTTCAGTTAAATCAATCAATTAATTTTACCTTTATTTTTCATTTCTAGGCCAAAAATATAATCAGAGCCCTCATTCGATAGAGTTTTGGCCATCAAAGACTCTCAGAGCCCCTTTCACCACACTAAGGTTGAAACGCTACCAGGAAATATTAATTTTTCTACAGCATTTCTCACAATCTTGATGCCGTAAGAGATCTTCATGGGTGAGAGATTAGCGTCTCATATTCATAATATATATTTATTTCCCACGACAAAGAACAGTAAGAAATTCAAAATATCATTTTCCTCGTGGCGATAAACCATGGGAAAGAAAAAAGTTACATTCCTATCGCCAACTGTGGGAAATTCAAAGCCCACCATTTTATTAAACATTTCACGGAAAAACCAATATATATTCAAGTTTGCATTGAGGCTCCCATTTTTCTCCTTTCTTATTCTTGTCTTCGGTGCTCCTCTGCTATATCTTTTATTGATTGAGGTCTGTTGTAACTTTTGATCATACTTTCCATGATTTTCATCAAAGGTAAAATTTATTTTGTTTATTATTTTCCTTATATTTTTCCTAAAATTTGAGTTGTTTCCACTTTTAATGATCTTTGTGACACATACTATATGGTTTTGTTGTTTCTATGAGTGAACAAATGATTTATATGAATTCTCTTTGTTGGTTTATATTTGGTTTTCATGTTAGATCCTTATAATTCTTGATAAATCCCGTGATAAGAATCTTTTTCATTTTGCTATTTATTTCTATTTGCTTATATTTCTATTATGCAAGTCTTGTACATATTGCGAGTAGAAGTTTTGTAAATTTTCTTTTCTTGCGTATAAACCATTTCTCAAGTTTCCCCTATGTATGAGAATCATTGTTCGCCTTGCTTAGAAACCTCAACCATTTTCTTTGGGGTTCCCCAGATTCCTGCCTTGATTAGTTATGTTTGATTTCCTATCTTTTCATTGGCTTTCCATTTATGCACTTAGTTCAAATTCTCATTAAAAATGTCAAGAATTTGTTCTCATTTTCAACTTACAGTTTCAGTGACGATAATTTAAGTTCAGATACTAAAAAACGAGGATTATAGTTTAACCTTTTAGGCATTTTTACACTTAATACAAGTTTAACTATAAGTGGTGAATAAAATGTTGAAGAAAATCCAAATAATACTTTATGTATTAAAGTTTATAGCTTTTCCTATAGCTATATTTTAGATCAAGTTGTGCTTTTACGATTTTTCTTGTACTTGGTGTTGATGGTTTTTAATGTTTAGTACATGTATGTTTCACTAATATAGAATTGTTGATAAGCATTAGTTATCATTATTATTGATATCTATTTGGATGTGATGACATTTTTTAAATTATATACAAACTTATGATGATGAACATTAACTATAACCAATGTTTACGTTAACGAGTGCCATTTTTTAAAATAGTGAGAAACTTACGATGTTGATCTTAAATATAATCAACGTTTAAAGTTAGGTTCTTATGTAGTGTTAGGAAGGCATAAAAACTTAGGACATTGGTTTTATTCATAGCTGTTGTCCAAAAGGTAGTTAAAGCATCCTTTTGGAAAATATAAAAATTTTACACATTGGTTTTCAAATTAGCCTAGGTTTAATGTTTTGGAAATTGTCACTTGCATTGTAAATTGTGATTCATAGGATGTCAATTAAGATAATAACCAATGTTCATTATTTTTCATTTTACTTTACATATGATATCAACATACCCATTCTTACTACACATTCATAAAATGCTTCAAATTTTGTTCAAGCATGCCATCCAACCATGGATATCTTTTGCAACCAAATATTAGAGAATAAAAGATACCATGGTTGGATGAAATGCTCATGCTCTCATAAGATTTGAAGCATTTCAAAATATGGACTAGGATAAGTGTGTTATCCTTGTATTCCACCTAGTATTCTAGCACAAGGAATGGATTCTTAACGTTTGCAGAATAATGTGGAGCACTTCAACTTAAGGAAAACATACAAAGAAATTTGCAATGAAGAATTTAATTTTAGGCTAAGGGTTTATTCAAATACATAAAAGTAATGTTGTAAATGTGTATTAATAATCTAGTGGAGTTTTCATGTAAATTATTTTCAAATCATTGCATCTATATGTATTTTGTTTATGTAATATTAGTGTAGAATTGCATTCGTTGGTGTAATGATATATGAAAATGAATAAAATTACATAAAAAATTTTGGTAACAAGATTTCCCTTTTCTCATATCTTTGTGAATTCACATTTGATATGTTGATGTCTAAATTAGTATAAAAAATATGCAAAAAGAAATGACATCAAGGTTATTATCTAATAATAGATATCATATTTATCACAAAATTGAGTTGTACTTGTATAAAAAAATGATCAATGAATGAAATTTGAATCAAATTTTATAAGTTGGAAAGATGGTATTTGTGATTACTAGATTTGACATGAATTTGTGAATTGGCTAGTGTGTTTTCTAATACTATTTATGTTATAGGAAAATGATATGTGAAAAAAATTATCCCTACACAAAGCATGTCAATTGTAAATGCTTATAGTGTCATTTGTTTATAAAATAGAAGTTTAAAGATATTCCCAAGGATTCATTTTGAAGAAATGCCAAACTTAAATGATGTTGAATTTGTTCTTAATCAATGTCTAAAATGATGTTAGATATATATTTACAAGGAAAGCAAGAAAACATAAAGACATATATGGCATTTCTATTATTGCAGGAAACGTTGAAAGAGTAAGATGTCGGTTTCTTGAAATGGCCATCATCTAAGGCCAACATTTCAATCATCATGATAGTTCATATCAAAAGTTTACATGTTGATGAAGCACTTGATTGACATGTATGGAAACTACCACATTCTTTAGATATTATCAAACTTTAGACATTAGATTTCTATTTATAACTAACATTTAAAGGTTACCTACCACTTATAAATATCATCTCCCAACACACTTAGAGATATTAAGAAAACTAAAAGAACTTTTGCAATTTGAAAATAAATTGTAATGAGAAGTAGCCACTTGTTGATTATTGCATAGAAAGATTGTCTAATACAAGAATCAATTTGTGTCTTCTTCTCACTATAAAAGAATTATGAGTCCTAAGTTTTCTAATGTCCTTTTTCTAAGTGTATATTTATTGTGCATAAAAAGTTTGTTATTCATTATTTTCTAATGGTTTTCTCATTGGAAGGACTTGTACGTAAACTTCAATTATGAACACAACCATTCTACAAGGCATTTGAAAGGACATTGGACAATATCATTTTATCATAGAATTACTATGCTTATTGCTAATTGTAGGTATAAGTCTTAGTAATATTGAATATGACAATTTATGCCCCTTGCCTCAGAAGCCTCTTTGTTGAATACAACATTCCATACCTTCCATAAAAAAAAGGGGCTTCTAGGGTTAATTAAGAAGGTTATTAAGTCAATCAAAAAATCCTTGAAGATTTTCAAGGATTTTTTGATCAACTTAATAACCTTCTTAATAACCCTACTAAATGTTGAATATGATGATCTACAGCTTTCATCTCATAATATGTCTCTCTTAATGGATTCCAAAAGTCATTAGTCTACACCTTCCATCTCAAAAGTCATCTTTAATGTTGTCAGCATTTGTGTTATTTGTTGTAAATTATTGCATTTTCAATATATATGACATTGTACTAATATAAAAATAAATGAACTTGTAGATTATGTTTTTGTAATTATCTTTCTCTTTTCTTATTTATTTATTTATTTACATTTAATTTTTAGTTGTTTGTATTAATTTAATTGTATAAGAAAAATGTTGTAGTACAATAAAGAATTTTAACACTATCAATTTTTCTTAAAGTAAGTTAGATTTTAAAAAAATTAACTAATTCATTAAATTATGTTAGTGTTTTTACAAAATTTATATCTAAACTCTCAAGTTGTTACTTGATATCATTTATGAAACCATAGATTAGATTATATATTTTTTTATTTTGACATATGTTTATGCAATAAATATAAATCAATTATGCTTCTTGATAAATATATATGTTGTACAAATATGTGATATATATATTTATATTATGTTTTGAATTCTACTTTTATTTGAATATGTGAATTATTTTAAATAGAAAAATTGCCCAAACAAAAGAAACTGATCATTTTAATATTCAACATTCAATTATGATGATGTAGATTCATGTTTAGTAACTAATGTTAAATATTAGTTAATATGATGACTTCATTTTATTAAAGACTCACTAGTTTTTAATGTAGCTTTTTACCTAGGCTAACATAAGATGTCGGTGTTTTGTAATAATTAACATTGAAACTTCTATATACCTTTAGTCATGATTTGAAAATAAAAATGCCACAGCATGGTGCAAGGTGAAAATTAAAAGAGTAAAGCATGGATCCATTTGAAAATTTCAACATAAAGCTCTTCCAATTCTAAAATGATTCTGTATCAAACGTGGTATGCTCTTCTTTCACCCTTAAGATGATAATCTTCGATTTTCTATTTTTATTCACTAATTGTTTTGTAGGACTAAAGTTCCATTAGCCAATGGCTGACCTTAATCACTGAAAAATTACAAAATATAAATGTAAGTGTTTGTTTAAAATTTTTTGCTTTGTTCTTGCAATTTAGTTTCTAGTTTCATAATCTATAGTACTTTGTTTCTTATCATTTTGATGTAACTTTCACAAGTTTGCACAAGTAAAAATTTTTATTTCATTCATTTTTCTTTATCATTTAGTGGTATTATTTACTATTTATTTATATGAAATGTGAAATATCATATGTCAAATTTTTACAAACATTTATTGCATTTGCAGTATGGTATTCAAGAGTGCAAAGCTTTTAAGGAAGTGCAATTCTCACATATTGAGCAATATGAATCAAGATAGATTTAGCAAACAACCCATTTTTTTGGGGGTATGGTATATAACCTTTTACCATTTTCAATCATTTTATTTAATTTTTCTTTAAAAATGTTGCAATTGGGATTTTGTGATGTTATAGGAGATAATGGTTTACATTTCTAGCTAGGGTGATCATTAAGGAGGAATATATATGGGAAATTAGGAGGATGAAAGATTGAAAAAAAGGGGGAAGGGGATAGGGTTTAAGGGGTGGGGAATTGGGGGATGGGATTTAAGGGGGTTGATTGGTGGGGGACATATCACGTCCATTATTAGAATAAATTGATATGGTATTATAGAAATTACACATTAGTTCTTTGAAAGAAAATGATATTTAATGTTATTTCCCTAAGTGCTAAAATAAATGACATATGTTCTAATTGATATAAAACTAAAGTTATTTTTATCATTTATGATAGTTATACAACTAATGTTAAAAATGGATATACAACAACGGTGGAATAGATGTCGGTTATATATTGATATGCAATTCTTTAAACACTCGATATCGATAAGCCATTTTGTAGTAGTTTTTACTTCTATTTAGAATGTTTTTTTCACATTGCTGAATCTGGTTTAGTGTGTATATACTTGCTTTTCTTATAGATACATAAAACTTTTACATTTAATATGAGTTGAATTTACAATAGTTTTGGATAAGGATAGGATTTGTTTTTATAAATTTAGTCATTTTTTAAAATGTTAATTTCATGTAGTAAATAATAGAACTTTGTAATTCTTGCATAAACCCAAAATGGTAGCATGATGGTGTGATAGGATGGTGTTAATATTGTTTAGAAGAAGCTCTAGCTAATCAGGGAATTATCTTGAAGATTCCCCTTTTGATCAAGAATGTGGTTGGAAAAACCCCAGTTAATTAGGTTGAAGTTGCAGTAGCACATACTAGTCATGAAGAGCAACTAAAGAGGTTCTTGTTTTGTAGGTTGAATATGAAATAGCACTTGAAGAAATCCTTACAAATTAAGGTTGATGCTGATTCACGTAATTATTGATCTGAAGCGGAAGTGACCCACAAAAATTGAGGAAATCCATATTAATCACGGTTTTTGTCACACTCCTTTATGATTTTTTTATATTTATAAATAAATTATAAAGTAAAGTACATATTATGAAAATAGAAATGTATCTTTAATTCATTTTATTTTAAGCTATTTTTTTATATTTTATGCGAAATTTTCCCACTGCAATCTACCGTGGGAAACTCCTAAACCCAAAATTTTCATCCCACATTTATTGAGGGAGTCAACATTTAAAAAAAATGAAAATAAAATGTCACATAAGCCTTCCCACGCATGTTCTTCCCCACAATCGTGAAATTGTAAGAAATGGCACCGGAAATCTATTTACCTATGGTAAAATAATTATTTTCCGTGACAGAAGTCATGGGAAGAATGTTGTTTTCTAGTAACTAAAATCCACAAAATAAAGCTACAAACCTTTTTTATTTCCATCTTGCAACAATTGGTTGACTGCTTCCTTTGAACCAGTCGACCCAGCCCTTGGTCGCCTTCGATCTTTTTGATAAATCTCTAGGACCGGTTAATTGGTTAGTTCATCCGTGGAATGCAGTCGTCTTGTAGCTTTATCCGACTAAATTCACAGGAGATATTACAAATTCTTCCTCAAATTATCCCTTTGTGCGGTTCAGTTCCATCCGAACTCACTGCGTGATTGTAAAATCTTATAAGGTCATTCTAGCACCTGGGTGGAACTTAAGCTTATGTCAACTCTCGTGCAATCGTCGTAACCTACTCTTTGTATTCCCTTTCAGGTTCCTTTTTGAACTAGTGGGTTTTTTATTTTTATTTATTTATTAAATTCTTTTCATGGGCTCCCTCTTGCTAGTTCTTAGGCCCTTGCTCACCTCTATGATTTGTACTCTTCTGTACCCTCAAACTCTTCCTCTAAGGTTCTTGTCTTACGTTATTCTTTCTTTGCTTGTCCGCTGATTGGGTTTCTCCTATCGTTGCGTCTTACTGGGGTCGTTTTGCCTACAATTGATGAACTTTGATTTCCGCATGCTAGCATTTTTCTGCCTAATCACGTACTCACTCTTCCTAATCTGTCCTATTCTTGTTTCTACTTTAGGCTTGGTTATCTATCTGCCTTGCCTTGATCTTTTCTAGCACATGACCCTATCATATCATTCTCGCCCTATAACTCTTGTGTGTTTGCATCCACCTCAACCAAAAGATTTCAATATTTTATTAATAATGTAAGTTTCTAATTTGAGGGTTTTTCTTTTAACTTTCTCACACCTACATAGAAACTATTTTAGCAAAGTAATGTGCAACATACCATCACAGTGTATACAATTACATGTTCTATAATTTATAATTTCGTGTCTATATTTGTACATATGTGCATTCACAAGTTATTCCATATCTAGTCATTCAATAACATAAGTTTATTTTTAGTGAATTTAAATATAAGCATGCATATATTTTACTCAACTCCACTCTTTTATGTCCCTAATTATAAGTCCCATCTTTCGGTAAAATTCTTATATGCTTCAATCAAAATATATATCTTTAAGTTTGTCCAATAAATATGATCAATTGTCAACTTTTGTAATTTTAAATGTCTTGACAAATAAAAAATTATAAATTTTATGCTGGTGGATGCCACCAAACAAATCACTCATTCCATTTCTTATTATTTGTCACACTTAACCAATTTTATAGATATTAGAAAAGTCATTTTCTTTATTTTTTTTAATAGATTATCCAAAACTATCCTTTAATTTAAAATTAAAATTTACTCTACTCTTATTTCTCTTGAAAGTTGTGATTAAACTTAAATGCACACATAAATCTCTTTACTTTTTCTCTTATTTCATGCACAAATTCTAACATACTTGAAAATAAAGAGAGAAAGATCGAATAAATTTATTTATATATTTTAGGATGAAAATATAGAATAATGAAATATTTATTAATTAATAAGAAGGATAACATTGAAAAAATATATTTAATATTTCATTAAAGTTTTAAAATGACAAATAAAAAAGGACATAAATTTTATGAAACTAAAAATAATAATTATTGAGTAATAAATTATATTATTAATAATTATCATTCATTTATCTATCCAGTGAAACTAAAAATAAGTATCATAACTGGTGCATTTAAGAATTTTGCAATTTTTCAAGAGTCACGGGAGATGCCGGTATAATTCCCCTCAACATGAGCTTTTCTTCTCGGCCTGCCCATCGATTTCAGAGAACTAAATGAAATGAGATTTTATATACATTTTAGTATTTGACATTCTATGACAATGATATGTGGCATTTAAGCCATTAACGGTGCTCTTATCAAGAATCCCATATTAGGCTTTTCGATTCGCCTCTTGCCATGTAGAATAAGTCACCACAATAAATTGAGCATATATTCCGAGAAAGCATTTTTTTTAGGTAATGTTATAGCAAGTTCTATTTCTAAAAAAATTGAATATTTTTATTATTAGAATTTTTTAATCTCAAAATAAGGAATTAAAATTAAAAATATAAATTTTAAAACACTAGAAACGGTCCAATAATGAAAATATTTAATCTTTGTTGAGGAAGAGGCACTGTAGTGCGACTTTTTTTAAGCATTCCAAAAAATTCTTAAAAGCATGTAATTGCATTTTGAACAATAACTCATTTTTTAAAGTATCTAGAATATAAACTACATTTGATACATTAGCATAAAATTAACAACTTTATACAATAAGTGAGGAAAACTAGAACAATAAGTACTCATTTTATGCCGGCAACATTAGTAATCTAATGATATCCGATATTATTTTAAGAGTATTATTTTCCTCATATTATGAAATCCAAACATTGATTTTGTATGCTTATTAACTGAGTTACCACTCATAAAAGCTACTCACTCTATTTCTTATTTTTTTTAATATCTATAGTCTAAGGTTATTCTACAAGGATTAAGAAAGTTATCTAATAATTTCAATTACATCAAAAATTATTTGTAGTTTCGATATTACGATTTATATCTCATCATTAATATCTTCCTTTTTATTATCTTTCCACGATTTCTTCTCTGGTATAAAAGATAATCCCTTCATGTCTTTTTATTTCTCACTTAAAATTTTTTTACAAAAATCATGAAAATTAGTTTATTATGTTTAATTTTATTATGCTTTTCAAAACTATCATATTACTTTAAAGATAAAAATTTACTCCATCATTTCAATCACAATGTCCAAGGTAGTTGAAAGTGGAGAGATAGAATAAATTGTTTGAGAATTTTTAATAATTGTGCAAAGTAATTAAGCATTTATTAGAGATAAAAATGGGTAAATTTAAAAAAAATAATTAATGTTTCATTGAATTTTTTAAACTAACAAATAAAAAGGGATAAAAAAATCTTTCAAATGTGACAAATAAAAAGGGACGAAATAAGCATAAAATAGAAAAATATAACATGTATATTATTATATAAAGCGGATGGGTGGGTTTGCTGAGAGTTGTAACTTTTCACTAATTCCCTCTCTTCTTAAGTGAGACCATTAATGAGAGCTGTTAAAAAATTTCTTTTCCACTCTTTTATTTAAAAAATTGATTTCTTGTCTTTTTTTATCAATTCAAATGATTAATGATACGAAATTTTAATCATATTTTAATATGTTATATTAATTTGAGAGCTTTAAAATTTTAATTATCTTAAAAAAAGGAAGATTACTCTTTAAATATTATTATTAAATAAAAACGTGTTTATAATTTTGTCCTTTTTTTAGCAATCATATAACAGTGGACTTAATTAATTTATAATTGAAAATTTTTATTCTTAATTAAATGGAGATGTAAAATTTAAAAGTTTTAAAAATAAATATGATGATTCTTTTCTTTGACTCTGAATTTATTTATTTAGCAGCATTTTTTTTAACGCTTAACTAGGAAAAATCGCAAAAATTAAGCTGCCTACCATAAATAATTCAAACCCCTAATCTAAATTATAGTGGGTCGTGAGAATCTGTCATCCACTAATATAAATAGATGCATTTGGCATGCTCCTAATTGTACGTGTGGCAGGATTTGAAAGAAGAGAACCTTTGGTAACCCTCAAAAGCTCCCTAAACCCGGAACCGGTGGGGGTTGCTGGAGCCTTTCTTCTTGCACTTGACCATCAAAGGTGAACTATGAATTAGTTCAATGTGAAGCTCAAATCAGGTTTTGGTTTATTAATTCCTATTTACTTTAATTTGATCACATGTTTGGTTTAAAATCCTGTCCAATTTTTCCATTCTTTTTTCTTGCAAACCAATGGAGATTTAAGGTTGATGCGTCGACCAGTGTCTTTTATTCCGCAATTGGCGGCTGTTCTTGCGGATTTTGAGTTACATATTTCCTGTTTTATAATTTATCACAGTCCACAGTACGGAAGGACCAAAACTAACACTATCTCGATTCCTAGTATAAAATAGGATTTGAGTCCTCTTGTTTGATCATACTTTTGTAATGTTAGATAAAAAGGGACATAATTTTTTTTACATCATATTGCACATAAGGCTCTATTTCACGCAATAAATATATTAACTTATAACTTATTAATCAAATCAATAAATTATAAGCTAACATCTAAAAGTTATAAGCTAACATTTACAAGTGTTTTGCACATTGACTTGTTAAAAAAAATAAGTTTTGATTTGATAAACTACTTTGAGTAACCTATAGCTTATGAGTTGCTACCTCTTCTATTTTTTTTTGAAATCTATCCTTATTCATTTCATTAATTTACAACTCATATTCTTCATAACAAAAATTTAAATATTATTTTTATAAAATATATTTAATCTAATTTTAACATAATTATATGCTGATTTCAAATTATCAATATATAAAAATATGTATAGAAATAAATATTTAATATCATAAAATATAATTTATAATTATAATTATTTTATAAATAATAAATTAAAAAATATGTAAACAATGAATATATAAATTTATAAAATATAATTAATTAAATATTAGATATATATTTTTATGTTTGAACATATTAGTTGTATTAATTTAATTTGATATTTAAATAAATATAAATTATTTTAATTATATATTTATTTATATTAATATGTTCTTTTATATTATTTTGTAATTTTAACTAGTTTAATAGCTAATTTTATGAAACATTTCTTAATCAATCAACTAATTTGTCAGTTATTACTAACTTATTAGTTATCAATTAACTTATTAGTTATTCATGCGAAATGAGGTCAAAGAATAGTGGTGGAGCTAAGAGGGGCTAGCAACTATCCTAATTCCCAAATTTTTGATATCTCCATTTTAATAGATAATAATTTTAAATTGGTTCATCAAAAGTTTAAAAATCATATATGTCTTACAAATGTTTTGGTACTTGGCCCACTTGATAGAAAAATTCTCGCTTTGGCACTAACAAAAACTCTAAATCGTAGAACAAATTAAGTTTTGTATCTATCTATTTCCATCACTTTTAAAGGACGAAAAAATGAACAGAAACCAAATTTCTAAAAGTAGTTATATATAGGACAACTCTAATATATCTAAACTAAAAGTCTAGATATTAATATCATAGCTTTATTTTATATAAATAGCTGATAACTGATAAGCTACTTAATAGCTGATAAATTAACTAATAGCTGATAAGCTAACAAAAATATTTCATAAAATTAGTTATTGAACTAACTAAAATTATAAAATGACATAAAAGGATATATTAATAGAAATATATATTTAATTTAAATAATTTATATTTACCTAAAAATTAAATTATATTAATATAATTAAAAGTTTAAAATAAAAGTATAATTTCTAATATTTAATTAATTATATTTTATAAAATTATATATTTATTTAATTATATAATTTTTATTTTATTATTTATTATAAAATTATAATTACTTAAAATATAATTAATTATATTTTTAAAAAATTACTTAAATTTATATTACAAAAAATATGAATTGTACATTAAT
Organism: Sindora glabra; assembly: GCA_020226215.1. NCBI lineage: Eukaryota > Viridiplantae > Streptophyta > Magnoliopsida > Fabales > Fabaceae > Sindora > Sindora glabra. The sequence goes on from CM035228.1 coordinate 72,245,970, forward strand.
AAAAAGAATAAGGATAGATTTAAAAAAATTTAAAAAAATAATAGTTTATAAGCTATAAGTTGCTTTACGTAACTTATTAAGGCTCTGTTTCGCGTAATAAATAAGTTAACTTATAACTTATTAATCTGATTAATAAGCTATAGACTAACTTTCAAAAGTACTTCTCGCATTAGCTTATAAGTTACTCCAAGTAGCTTATAAGCTCTAATTTAATAAGTTACCTAAAATATTTTATAACTTATAAGCTACCCCTTTTTTAAATTCCTTCAAAATCTATCCTTATTCTTTTTATTAATTTACAACTCATACTTTTTATAATATAAATTTAAATAATTTTTATAAAATATAATTAATTATATTTTAAGTAATTATAATTTTATAATAAATAATAAAACAAAATTACATAAGTAAATAAATATATAAATTTATAAAATATTAGAAGCTATACTTTTATTTTAAACTTTTTAATTACATTAATATAATTTTATTTTTAAATAAATAGAAATTATTTTAATTATATCTTTCTATTAATATATCCTTTTATGTTATTTTGCAATTTCAACTAGTTTAATAATTAATTTTATGAAATATTTTAATTAACTTATTAGCTATTAGCTATCAGTTATAAGTTATCAGCTATTAGCTATTAGTTACCTTACTAGCTAGTTGTGCGAAACGGAGCCTAAATCAAAGCTTATAAGTTAGTATGAGAAATATTTCTAGAAGCTAACTTATAACTTATTAATCAGGTGAATAAAGTATAAGTTATTTTATTTGTTGTATGAAATGGAACCTATGACTTGATGGCAAAATTACGATCATTAAATTATCTTTTATTTTAATTTAGTGGCTGTATTTTTTTAAAGGGAGATGGTCTTAATAAGTAAAAAAAGTTGACATAGCACATTTATTCTAACTCATAAATTTTGTTGAAATTATAAATAAGGTAAGTCCTAATTAGTGGTGTACATGATTGATAATTTAAATGGATCTAATGAAAAACTAAATTGAATATTAAACACCCACCTTTTAATTTTTAATGTATTTAACTCTCTTTTAATAAAAAGTTAAAATTTCAATAAAAATATCAAATCTTTCTATCTAGCTTAATAAGGTAACTACATTCTTTTTTCAATTTCTATTTGTAAATGTCTGAAAAAAATTGGGCCTTGTTATCAAAAATATTGAAACATATATAAAATTAAAATATTAAAAATAAAAAATATTATAAAAATTTTTAACTGCACAATTTTTTTTAAAAAATTATGGGTCCATGTTAAAGAAAGAACACGAGAATGTTACTTGTAAAAAAATTAAAAAATATTATTAAATTAGAAATTAATTACTATTTAAATTGTAATAACATCGTTAAAAGAGATGAGCCTGCAAAATTTACAATTGAAATGAGATATATTCATGGGTAATTTCTTTTCAAATATGATTGTATCTACTATCCATTGTCTCCTGTTTTGGCCAAATTTAAATATAAAAATATGTTCATCATTTGACCGGGAATTACTTGTTGATATAAGGTACAAAGTTTAACAAAAATAAATGATTATAAATAATATAAAATATTTGTAAAATGCAACATTATTTGTGTAATTAAGATTTGTTGTAAAAAAGAAGTGAATATAATATATTTATTAATTTGTATTCGTAAAATAATTACTTCTAATAAATGAAAAATAGTAATAAATTATAGTTATAATTAAAGCACAAAATTCAATAAATATGCAATTATTACTCTTGCATATAAATTTTCTTGAACTATGTGTGTATAATATTTAATGTAATTAAGGTATTTCTATTAACAAAACAATTATTCCTCATAATAAAAAATGTAGTAAACTAAAGTTAGCCAACTATGTATATGCACAATTGTTACTCAATGCATGTCTATTTCTATGAAATATGGAGATATAATATTATAGTAATGTTTATCTCATTTATTTTTTACACTTAATTAGATTTAATGTGAAATTTAGTACTAGTTTGACCAAATAAAACAGAATTAATTTAGGAAAATAATTGCATATTTTATATATAAATTAATTCAGTAATTTAATTTTTAAATAGACTAATATGATTTAAATCTAAAATTGATGGTATGAACTAACAAATTTATACTTGAAAAATATTATAAAATTAATATACATAATATTATATAATATATATCTAAACACGAAAATTTATTATCTATGCAACTTGTATGCAGATTTACCAATGAAAATTTTCAATTTATTAAGTAATCAAACAAATAAATTATAAATAAATCTCTTGACATGCTTATATAAATAAAGTTTTTGGTGCACCTAAATGGCGTCAACTTTTTTTGCATCCTAGAGGATAAAATTTTTAAATAACTAAGCAAATAATTTATTGGTTTTTAATAGATTGGAATCAATTAGAAAATAGCATAAATTCAAAGGCATTATTGAAAGTTAAAATTACTGGTTAATGTGCTACAAATAATCTCCTGACTTACTATTTATTATTTACATGTCAAAATTTAATTGATTTTTTTAATTTTATAGATCACATTGCACGTAAGGAATAGTAGCAGAGTTAAGAGGGACTAGCAGTGCCCCTGATTTCCAAAATTTTGATATCTCCATTTTAATAACAATAATTTTAGATTGGTCTCTCAAAATTTTGAAACTTATAAATGTTTGACAAAGGTTTTGGTACTTGGCCTATTTGATCGAAAAGTTCTGGCTTTGCCACAAAAAATGAGCTCTACATCCTAGCACACATTAAATTTTGTATTTATCTATCTCCAACATTACAAAGAGATGGAAAAAAAATGAACGGAAACCAAATTTTTAAAAGTAGATATATATATTGCTTTAAGTAGAGTTGGGGAATGGATGGACCAGCCATTAAACGGAATGGACTAGATCCATTCAACTTTTTCACGAGTCTTCATATTTCAATCCTTGCAAACCTAAGGTAAGCATGCCGGATTTTCTTAATTTTTAATTTTTTTAAATAAAAATTTTAACTTTTAAATAAAAATTAAAATTATTTAAAAGTACCACAATTTATTTATAAATTAGTTATAATATATTTCAAATTTATATATAATATATAAATCATAAAATACCTACAAAATAAAATTTTTATTTATAAATAATTTATAATACAATTATATATAATTAAAAATAGAAAATAGGAGTGTAATTTTGTATGGATTGAAAATATAAACCTATACAAAATTTAGAATTAGAAATGTACAAAAAGAAAAAGATTTACAGGCCATCCAACCCCTCCGCTAACTGACCTACATAGATCATGGGCTTTCATGGATTAGGCCGGTTGCAGCCCATAAATTTTTGACCCTCCATTTCAAAACTTGCAAGCTAATTGTAGACTTCGATCCATTTTAACGACTCTAACTTTAAGAGGGTTTACTTGGTCTCATCTCAAATATCTAATTATCATGGATCTGGATGGTATTCATTTTTCGTATTTCTTTTGTTGGAATTCACCATTCCAATACTTAAAAGAAAAGGTTGCGTATGTAACTTTTTCATAGCATCACTCTTTCGTTTTCTCAAGAAAACGACAGTATGCTAATTCAATTATTAGTCTCATTTGAGATTTGTCTTTCTGACTTGCTCTACTAAAAGTGTCTGCTGCAGAAATGAAATGAAGAGAAACATGTATTTGTTTCTATTGATTTATATGCACTTAAGATTGCAACATTTGATGAAAAAGTTACAAAATGAAGATATAAAATTGTCCAAAAAATTGTTGAGTTCTTAATAAAATTTACAGGACTGGTATTTAAAAACAATTTTTAAAAATTATAACAATAATAATCATTATTTCAAAAATTAAATCAGATTAGTTGGTTGGACCGGTAAACTAGTGAACTAGTGGAATCAATCTAATTAAGAGTATTAAATTGAAAATGTATGTGAACTAGTTAAAATCAATACGAAACTGCTAGAATCAATCAAATCAGTAAATTGTTTTATTACAAATTTCATATTTTTTTGTAAAAAATAGAAGATTATAATTTTGCAACTGTTGAGATGTAATACCTCCTCAACTTTAGATCAACTGAATTTGTATCATTTTTTAAATATTTTTAGTATAAATTAATTATATATCACTTGTATTTTGCTACTTATTTTTATTTATTTCATTAATTTATGTTCTATTATTTTTTTTAATTTTATCATGATTTGATGTTATTAATATACAATACTAATGTATATATATTTGTATGTGAATACATATAATTAATATTTTTAATATATAATTTATATTTTTATTTCAAAAACAATTCAGCTGATGAATCAATGGTTAAATGTGAATTAATATCTTGTCTAATTCAATGATGGATCTAATTTTAAAAATTATAGTAATAATTAATAGAATCGATGATGATGCATAAAATTATGAAAAACTATGAATGTATTAACGTTCACAGTAGCAACGCATATTACGCTCAGCGTTATGATCGCGGATCACAATTTATAACTGGGGCATCGATTGTGGTGTTGGCTTCTAAGTGTTGGCAACCTCCGTTCCCATGCACAAGGATAAATGTAATGGAGAAGATTGGGAGCAGCTTTGGTGGAATCAATGCTTCAAGCATTGTTGAAAGGTCTTGCAACGTTTTACGATAGTTTAACACAAAGATTACTAGTGTTATAATTTTTAATATAAAATTTAATAACTTTTTCTTAAAAAAAAAAAAAAAGAGTATAGGTGTGTACGGATATTGTGAATTATAAGTGCAATAAAAGCCGTCACTCTATAATTCACCCTTTGTCTGCATTAATTTCTTGAGAAAAACATGAGAAGAGAAAATTTGTCAACCAATTTTCCATCAAATGTGTGTAGATGAGAGATAAAAAATTTTATAATTTCAAAATTGTTCTTTTGTAGAGTGTACTCGAAAGTTGTAATAGAAACAATTTTATCATTTAATATATTACTTTTTTAATTCTTTTTTATTTTCAATTAAATCAAATAAAAAATAATATTTTTGTCATTTTTCTATATATTTTTTTATTTTCAAATAACAAGTGACCAAAAACTTTTTCATATATTTTTACTCTAATTATTTTTTTCCATACTTTATCTTACTACATTGAAATAAAAGGTCGAAATTGTATATAAAAAATTCTAATATATATATACAGAAGATAAAACTTCTAACTAAAAAACTAACAAAAGTATTGTCATATGCTAATCCATAGATGTGCGATTGACATGAAAATTGTTGGTAGTGGGCTACTTACTTATAATTTCCTTATATTTATTATTTTGTATAAAGGTGAGAAAAATAACAGATAAAAAAATTAATCCCATTGTGCGTTTTGGGTAAAAAGGCCAAAGTTGGCCTGTAAGTCCAAGAAAGTCTAAAGGCTTTCACATATAAAGCTAACAGGTTCCATATGAAGGAGTGTCAGATGATGTTAGGAAAGAAAAAAAAAAGGCTTTGTCCTTTGTTTTAAAAGGCTTCTTAATCTTAGTTTTCCGTGCAGGTTTAGGATTGTGGTGAAATTTAAAAAAATAAAAGATCAACTCGGGTCTCATGCATTGCTTTGAGGAAGAATTGAAGCTACGGAAGTGCAAGATGGCGCAAGATAGCGCAAAGAGAGAAGATGAAGTTGCATAGGTTTTTTGCCAAATTGTGGTATAAAATTTATCATTATATTTGTTTGGATTCATATCAAATTTAGGTATATTGTTGCTAGTAATTTAAGAAGCATGGTGTATATTTTTCTTTTTTACAATAATTGATAATAATTATTGTGATAATTTTGTTGATAATTCCTTTTTTTTTTATGAAGAGTTTTATACTAGCTATTGCCTATAATTTTTAGGAAGATATTGTATCCAATATTTTATTAGTAAATTTTTTATTAGATTAGGTCCAATGATTTTTTACTCTCACATTCAGAGGTTTTTATGTTAAAAATTGCTGGTCCCTTGATTTATTTTTCCTACAATATTTTTTGGTAATATATTTTATTATCCATGTAGGAAAAGTCAATCCAAGTGAATAATTATTTAATTTTTTGTTGCATGTTACTCTAATCCTAGTAATTATTTTTCCTAATAAGTAGTATCAAAGCTCAAGCTTTGGTACATTCTACTTTTGAGAGTATGGAAGCTAATACAAGTAGAATGGTATTTTTGAATGGTGAAAATTATGCTCTTTAGAAAAGGAAGATGGAAGATTTACTATAAATTAGATTTAGAATGAGATCTATCAAATAGTCTGGTTTGTGGGTATATTAGGTAATTGGTAGAAGAAAATGTGTGGAATCATTTTAAATAGGAGATCCATGTTCATATATTATGGATTAAGCTTGAAAAGCTATATATTAGAAGGACCAAGAATAATAAAATGTTCTTGATAAAGCAAACGATGAACATAAACAATCAAGATGGCACTCTAATGACATATCACTTGAATAAGTATTAAGAGATTATTAATTAACTTTTTGATATAGGTATCAAATTTGAATATGAAGTTCAAAGTTTGATGGTTTTTTATTCTTTACCAGACTCTTGGGGGACATTTAGAATGCCTATATTTAATTCTATTCTAGATAGCATGATGACAATTGAAATAGCTAAAAATGGCATTATGAATGAAGAGTCAAGAAGGAAATCACAAGGTTCTTCTTCATAACCAAATGTTATGGTTGCTGAATATAAAGAAAGAAGAAAAAGTCAAGATACAAGGAATAAAGATTAGAGTAGAAGCAAATCCAGAAAAAGATTTGAAAATGTTGAGTGCCATTATTGTCATAAAAAAGGGCATATCAAGAAATATTGCTGGAAGTTGAAGAAGGATAATAACAATAGAAGTCATACAAAAAAAGGGAAAAGTAAAGAAAATGAAAGTGATGAAGATCAGACTAATACAATTATTGAATCAATTTCTTTTAAGTTCATAAAGATAATGTCATCAACCTTACAAAGAATGAAATCAGTTAGGTAATTGATAGTAGTGCTTCCACCCATGTTACATGTAAAAGGAACATTTTTTCATCTTACACTCTTGATGATTTTAGGAGATGTAAGATTGACTTATGAGGGTGTAATAAAGTGTGCTAGTATTGGAGATATCATTCTAAAAATATCCAATGGTATCGAATTAATCCTCAAGCATGTAAAACATGTTCCAATCATTTAGTTAAACTTGCTCTCTATAGGTAAATTTTATGATTAAGGCTATAATAATTTCTTCTCACGGACCGGTGGAAGCTTACCAAGAGTTTTATGATTGTGGTTGAAAGTTCAAGGTATTCTATACTTTTCTTGACTTAAGCAAAACATGTCAATGATGTTATTGATTCTACAGAGTGAAATGATAACACTAAGTTATGGCATAAAAGGTTATGTCATATGAGTGAAAATGAGATGCATTATATGGAGTGTAGAGTTCACATTTACAAAACTATGATCATTGTTTAGTTGGAAAATAAAATAGAGTAGCTTTTAAAAGTAATCCACCTTCCAAAAAATTAAAGATACTTGAATTGATGCACTTGATATGTGTGGTCCTATAAGTACAAGGACACTTAGCGGTTCTCTTCATTTTGTTACCTTCATTAATGATCCCTCAAGAATGATATAGGTATACACATTGAAGACATAGGACCAAGTGTTTGACGTATTAAATAATTTCATGCTTTAGTTAAGAGAGAAACAAGGAAAAAGTTGAAATGCATATGCACTAACAATGAAAGTGAATATTTAGGACCTTTTGATTCTTATTGCAAGGAACAAGGCATTAGATATTAGAAAACACCATATAAGACTCCTCCGTTGAATGGCTTAACAGAAAGGATGAATAGAACATTATGTGAAAGAGTTAGAAGTTTACTTTCATATATTAAACTATTAAAGACTTTTTGGGGTAAAGCTTTGAATACAATTATACATGTTTTGAATTGCCCAACATGTGCTCCTTTGTAGTTTAAAGTGCTAGAAAAGGTTTATTGTTTGTTATGAACATTTATAATTTTTTGGATATAAAGCATTTATGCACATTCCTAAAGATGAAAGATCTAAGCTTAATGTGAAGACAAAGCAATACATAGTTTTGAGTTACTGGCAAAGATGAATTTAGGTATAGATTCTATGATCCTATTAAAAAGAATTTAACTAAAGGCAAAGATATTGTGTTTGTGGAAGATTAAACATTGAAAGACAATAGTAAGGAAGTAGTGGTGATGCCATAGCATAGTGAACCATTACTTAAGTTAGATATTGTTCATCCAAGAGAGAAGTAAGATAGAGTTGAAGCTCAAAATTTTAAGCATGATGCAGTTGATGCAGATGACTTTATATAAAATCATAATGATAAACAACTAATACCAAAGGTTCTAGTTACTGTACTTAAAAGATCCATCAGAATCAGATAACCTTCTATAAGGTATACTAAATATATGTTTATTCTTTTTATTAATGATAGGTAGGCCAAATGTTATGATATAGCCATGGAAGATGAACATAAAAGTAAGTGGATTAAAGATATACAAGATGAAATAAAATCTTTGTAGGAAAATCATACCTATGAGTTAGTAACAATAATGAAAGGTATAAAAGCTTTGAAAAGAAAATAAGTGTATAAAATAAAGAATAAAAAACACAACTCTAAGCCTTAATATAAAGCCATATTAGTTGTAAAGGGATTCATCAAAGAAAAGGAATTAATTTTAGTGAATTTTTTTCTCTTACTGTGAAAATGTCTTCTATTCGTACAATGCTTCAACTAATCTTGATCTAAAAATTGAGCAAATGGATGTAAAGATAGTCTTTCTTCATGTTAATTTAGATAAATAGATTTATATGGAGCAACTAAAGGGTTTCAAAGTAAAAGGAAAAAGAAACTATGTATACAGATTAAGGAAGAGTCTTTATAGGTTAAAGTCAACTCTTAGACAATAGTACAAGAAGTTTGAGTCAGTTACAAGGGGGGGAAGGTTACTATAAGATAACCTTTAATTGCTATGTGTTTGTTCAAAAATTTTATGATGATGATTTTATCATTTATTTACTCCATGTTGATGATATTCTGATTTTTGGCAAGAATGTTATGAAAATTGATAAATTGAAGAAACAATTGAGTAAGTCTATTACCATTAAGAATCTAGGTCAAGCAAAATAGATTTTAAGCATGATGATTGCATGGGATGGAGTTGCAAGAAAGCTCTATTTATCACAAAAGAAGTACATCAAAAAGGTACCTTAAAGGTTTGGTACGGAAAAAGTTGAAGTTATTTCAAGTCCTTTAACTACTCACTTTAAATCAAGTACCAAGCAAAGTCCATTAATGGATAAAGAACAATAAGATATGGAAAGAATTCCTTATGCCTTAATAATTGAAAGTTTAATGTATGTCATGTTATGTACTAGACTTGACATTGCTCTTGCTATTAGTACAGTAAGTCGCTTTCTTTCAAATCCTAGTAAAAAGCATTGGAATGCTATAAAATAGATTATAAAAATCTTTGAGGTGTAACTAATTTGAACTCATGTTTAAGAAATCAAAAACCCTTACTAATTCATTCCAATAATGCAAACTTAGCTAAAGATATTAATTCTTGTAATTCTACTCCTGATTATTTGGTCAAGTTTATAGAGGAGTTATGGCATGGCAATCCAAATTGCAAAAATGTGTTCCTCTTTCAACAATAGAGGTGGAATTTATTGCAATAAATAAATCATGTAAAAAGTTATTGTGCAAGAAGTTTTTCAAGAACTTGGATTTAAGAAAGATCATTATATCTAGTTAATTAAAGTGCAATACAAATTAGTAAAAATTTTGCTTTTCATGCAAGGTCAATACATATTAATGTTCCTTACCATTGGATATGAGATGTTTTGAATAATAAGTTACTAAAACTTAGGAAATTTATACAAATGATAATAGTATTGATATGTTGAATAAATCATTACTACAGGAAAAGCTTGAAGCATGTTGTCAAATAGCCAGAATGGTGAAGTTTTCCACTTTGTTAGAAAAAGGATATTTTTTGGTGGTGGGTTCCTCCTAAGTAAGCCTATATTTTCTTTTTATGTTTATTATTTTGTATAAAGAAGAAAAATAAAATATGAAAAAAAATAATCTCATTAGGCATTTTAGGTAAAAAGGTAGACCAAGAAAGTATAAAGGCTTTCATATATAAAGGTAACAAGTTTTGTATGAAGGAGTATTAGACATTATAAAAAATTAGGCTTTGTCTTTTGTTTTAAAAGACTAGTTAAGCCTAGCTTTACATGCAACTTTAGGATTATGGTGGGATTGACAAAATAAAAGAGCATCTTAGGTTTCACATATTACCTTGGGGAAAAATTGAAGCTGCAAAAGCAGGGGATGATGTAAAGAGAAAATACAAAGGTGTATATTTTTTTTTGCCAAATTGTGCTAGAAATTTTATCACTATATTTACTCATATGCACATTAAATTTGGGTATATTATTGCTAGTAATTTTAGCAGTACAATGCATATTTTTCTACTAATTTTCTTCTTCTCTGCTAGATAATTTTTTACAATAATTAATGATAATTATTTTATTGATTTTGCTAAGAATTCTAACTACTTTGATGAAGAGTCTTATACTAGCCATTGCCTAAAATTTCTAGAAAGACATTGTATCCATTATTTTATTAGTGAATTTTTTATTAAACTAAATCCTCTAATTTTTACTCTTACATTAAGGAGGTTTTTCACATTAAAAATTGTTAGTCTCCAAATTTATTTTTCTTGCAATATTTTCTTGTGAATATATTTTATTGCATGTGTAGGAAAAAATCAATTCAAGTGAATAATTATTTAATTTTTTACTACATGTTGCTCTAATTGTGCTAAATTATTTATCCTAATAGAAAGTTCTGATGAATTGATTGCTCACAAATCTAGATTTTATTTGCAGGTTAAACATGATACAAATGTTGTCAAATATATAAGAACAATTATATAAAAAATGATTTCATGATTTTATAAAAAAATAAACAACTATTTTTTTAAAATACCTTATTGGATTATGTGCCCTAAAATCAAAACATGTAATTTAGTAATATGATAGAGACCTTAAACTTCAAAATCCTTAGGCCACCTTACAATGCAAATTTTCATATAGATACACAGGCTCTCCTAAATTGCAACCATGAAATTTCTCCAAGACATTCATTTGACAATTAACAAATTATAGTAACAATTAACTTGATAACTAATTATATTAGTTTATTTGAAGTAATTCATAATATTAACTATTTGAATAAGGATATTTAATAAAATTAATTACTTAAATGTAAAATGTTATATAAAGGTACGATAATATATTATGATATATTAGAGTATATATACATGTGTACCTATACAAGTATTATATATATGTATAAATTAATCTAATTATTTTTATTAACATATTATAATTATTATTTTTTTTAAATATTAATTTAATTATATAAATTTAAATAAATAATAAGTTAAATAAATATTTATTATTTACAAAGAACTATTTTATTCTAGTATATATTAAATTATTACATGGTTGACTAAAGGCATACAATGGCATAGTGATTATATACAAAGTGTTACATGTTAATGAATACTGAGTTTAGCTTTTCTTGATAGCACTTCTAATGGCATAACAAGTGAAAAGAATTATTATTAATAACTTGAGATCATTTTTGACTTTTTATAGGCATTTAATGAATCAACTTATTCACTTTTACAAAATTATAATTCTACATTGGTCGATAGCATCAATCACTAGATAAATTGACCTTTATATAGATGCGATGACATTTTTGAAGTTATTCGAACAAATAAGATGATAATTGTGAAAAATAATTGACACTTATAGCTACATGGTGACATTTTTCAAATTTACAAGGAAACTTAAGATAATAGTTAACTTAAAAATTGACACTTTTTATAGGACATCAATATATTTGAAAATAGAAGTGATATTAAGACGTTAGTTCGATGTATAATAAACATCAAAAGTGAATGTGAAGCTTTATATTTGAAAAGGCAAATGAACTCAAGATGTTGATTATTTAAAAATTTGATGTCGAAAATGATTACTCAGTGGTATTTTTATAAATATCATTTTAATTTTAAATGTCTATTTTCTATCAATCTAACATTCTTTATTTTTTATGTTAGTTGTCAATTAAGAAATTGATATGTAATTATTTTTTTTACATAAGTTTCATTTCGTTATCTATTTTCTATAACTTTTGCTTTTTGAGATTCACTTCCTCAGCATCACCTTCATCATTAAAATTTCTCTAATGAGGCCCAAACCCCTTCCATATTCTTTACTACACTTAGAGTTAGCTTTGTGATTGTTCTAGTCATCGATAAATTTCTCAAATATATTTTCCTTTCTCATTTTTATTGCATTATGAATATTACAAGAATAAATTTGGTTTTGTTTAATTGACATGTATATGTATGCGTATAATATCATTGTAATAGTCTCATTCATCGCTATGTTTAAGATTATATTATATGTTGTGTTTGACAATGCTTTTAGGGTTTAGTTACCCTTGAGATATATAACTACAGTCATGTTCTTTTTGGAGGTGATGTCTTTACCATTTTTGCTTGCTTGCTTCCTTTTTCATTGTATGCTATTGTGTCTTTTTTAGGGCATCTAATATCCAAAATTCCTATTTGCTCTATAGTTATGTAGATCAATGTATAAATCAGTGAACATGATTACTAAGGCAATCTTATTTGATTTTCTTGTCATACAAATTATGTGTATTGCCATGCAATTTAATACAACATTTATTGTGAAGATCAATCTTGTATTTGCTCCTTCGCCCATCATTAAGTAATGTTAGCCTATAAATTTATTATGTATATGTGATTGACACTAGTTTTTTTTTTGTTAGATCCAAAATATAGATCATTTTGGAAAGGTAGTTGCCCCCACTAAAAGAAACACAAAAAGGTCCTATAATCTTGAAGAGCATTATTGCAAAGCATTCTAGGGGTAAGAAATTATTTGTCAAGTTCAATAAAAAATGACAATCATATAGAAAAAATGCATCATAATATAGTAGTAATGTTAGAGTGACTATACAATCCAAAGTGTCAATATTTATTCATCATTTGATGAATGTTCCTTCTAGATTGAAGAATAACATTTAGGAGGAGGTCTTGTTATATACACTTAATTTAGATAGTTTTGTGCTATAGATATGATATGGAAAAACTATACTTGTAACATACTCTTATATAATTTGACATGTTATGTGTGTTTTTTTATCCTGTAAAGTTTCTTTGATATTCCATACACCTAACAAGTATGCAAAAAAGAACTATCACATTTGACAAACTTATAGAGGAACTTTAACTCAACATTGAGGTGGGAATACATTGTTCCTAAGACTCTGGCTATAGATAGACCTAATGTAGTAATGGAGCTACATTAACTAGGAATCATTAGAGAAGTTCTAGGAATAACTGTGCGGATGAGGATTTCAAGACTAAAAATTTTACATTCTATTATATAGTTCATCTCAATGCTTGCTTGAATATCATTTATATTTATTAGCTAATATATTCTTTGATCAATAGGAGTTACGAAAGTCTAACAAGGAGAAGTAAAGATAGAATACATATCCATACAAGCTCTTTCAAGGAGGCAATAAGAAGTTGAAAAAGGACTTAATGGCTAATAGGTGTGCCAAAGCTAAGGAAGGCAAGGATGCCACTAACACACCTTCCATTTCTTGCCTACAGTTATTAAAGTGAGGTAGAGTAAATAAGTAGGAGAAGTACACAATCATAGAGAATCAAGCTCACTGCAACAAATTGACACTTGTGCTACTGTCAAAATCATGGCACAAGATCAAAATTTTCGTAACTATGTTATTTAGCCACAAAAATACTGGTTGATTGGTCTCGAGACACAAGTAAGCGTGGCAAGAAATTTGATATGGGAAAAAAAGCCCTATGGCATAAATAATATTTTTTGCCAAGGGTTCAGTTGTGGTGAATAGATTCTTCTAACCATGTGTACAAACATAGCAAGAAAGGTAGATTCATGACTAGTAACTCATATTGTCATAAATAAAATTATGAAAAAAATAAAATTATTATAAAAATTAATGTAATTAGCTAAAATAATTTTAATATATCTAAATTAAATTAATTATCTAGTCAATTTAACAAAGTATTATTCTATCATTTTATTTGCACATCTGTTGAAATCTATTAATGCTTTTGACCTATATCTGGTTAAGATAAATGGTTGAAACTCTTTTTGTCTATAAATTACAAACCGTATTTACTTAGAATTGAACTTGAATTTTCAAGTTAAGGAATGTCATACCTTTCCACTATGCTAGTTTGCTTTTTTGGTATTATAATACAATATATTTTATATAAAATTTTAATTGATTGAAAGATTTCAAAAATAAAACGATACTTATGTAACACTAATTATATAATAAAATATTATACAAATACGTATAACAAAAATACACTAATACTGAAATATTTTATGATTTTATTTTAAAAATTATTTTTTATAAACTAAATTTCCATTTGTTTCATCACTAATTTTACTTAAATCAAATTTATCCTTTACAAATATCTTATATCAAATTTATCTCTCAAAAATAATTAGTTAGTTAATTTTATCCTTTTATTAATATTTTTCATTAATTATTATTAATTGAGTTATTACAAAATAAAAGTAAAATTTTTATATCTTTCAAGTAATTTTTTATTATTTTTTAAAATTCCTTCAATAGAGGTTAAATTATGTGAAATAAATATCCATATAAATCACAACTTTGAACTATTATGTATATTAAAATTTTAATGATAAATTAAAATTTAAATTATTATAAATTATTTACTTTCAATTTTTTATTAAAAAAACATGTTTTTGTCATTCACAAAGATAAGTTAAATCATTCAGACCTTCACAAATTATTTGTATTAATTTCTTCTCTCATATGTTATTTATATATATTTTTTATTCTTCCATTTGTCATGTCATTTACCTATCGATAAAATTATAAATGAATAGAATAAATTAATTAAATTATTATTCAGAAGGAAAGAAATTATTACTAGATATACATGGGAAATGAAATTAATACAATTGGAATTAATAAGAAATGAAAATGAAAATTTAGACTATTTTATATATATCACTCTCTTAAATATAATTTGCTTAAAATTTTTTAATATAATAATTTTATTATTATTAAATTATAAATAATTTTACATAACTATTATTTTCAATTTTTTTAATGTTGTTAATATTATAGTGATGAATGCAAAATTTATTATTACATATTTCTATAATAAAACTTGTTATAACTTATCTCATAAATTATACTATTTATATGTAATATAATAATTTTAGTCTTTTCATAATATATATATATCTTCTTTATTAACACATTTCTTAAGAATAATGTGATATGACAAAGAATAAAGTTTTGTAATATTTTATACCTTTAATGATTTTTTTGTTTTATTGATATTTTTAAAATTGGACAAAATAACGAACTAAAAAATATTGTTATATATGTATATATAAATCCTATTAATTTTTAATTTTAGTATCTATAGAATTTAAATTCATTGAATAATTATATAATATAATCTTTAATATGTTATAATATTTATTTTGTTGATGTATATTAATTTTATTATATAAATTTAATTGATGAAAAGTTAAATAATTATTTATTATTTATAAAAAATAGTTACATTATAGTAAATATTAAATTTGGTACATATGTAAATAAAAATACTTAGGAGCTTAACAATTGAATTCTTTCTTATATATCTCAAGGTTTGGGGTTTAATTCCTATTTTAATTATTTTAAGAAAAATAATAAAAGTACATAGCTATTAATTTATGGATAGTTCTATTTTTTACATATATTTTATGAATCAGCTAATTAAAATGTTAAGTTGTATAACTTTTTTATTTTGATTGATGGGATTAATAAGTTGATCAATTGATAAATTAGCTATTTGCTAAACACCTATAATATATAAATATTTATATTTTTTATTATTTACCATATTACAGCATGTTGCACTTATCATAAATAATCTTTTTTATATATATAGTTATAAAAAATGATATATTTGACTATGATTTTATTCACAGAATTAATTCATAACATAAGTAATACTTTGCCATAGATAATTTTTTTTTTGACTTATATGATAGAATAAATGATGCTTTGTCTCAAGAAATGCATACTTGTAACTTAATTTACAGCATAAATTGTACTTTGTTACATAGGAATGTGTTCTTAGTAACTTAATTTATGACACAAGTAATACTTTGTCATGAGTGAAATTTTTATGAAACACAAGTGATATTTTGCCATGAAGTATGTGCTCTCATAGCTTAATTTTATGGTATAAGTGATATTTTACCATAGATAAAGTTTTTTCATAGCACAAGTGATACTTTACCATGGAGATTGTGTTCCCTAACTTAGTTCATGGCACAAGTAATATTTTTCCATAGTTAAAATTTTCCTATGGCATAAATTTTTTAATTTTTTCAGGATATTTGTTTGAATTTTTTGTTCCAGTGGTAAAAGATAAATTGCCATGATTTTTGAATTTTCATAGCATAATTCATGGAACAAGTGTTAATTTATTGTAATGGCTATTGTTTAAAGGATTGTAAGTGTTAAGATTTGTAGCAAGTTATTTTGATTTTGAAGCTTCCATTTCACTCAAGTTGATTCCAATCATCTATTCTTTATTAATTGCTATAAAATACTCTCATGTGGTAGGCTTCCTAGCATAGATTTCAAGCTAGTTAGGAAAAACATAATCTTAATCATAGCTTTAAGAACTAAAGAGCATCCCCATTATGTTTAGTCTATCAAACATGGTATTGGCTATAAAGAATTTCCTTTTCCTATCAAGGTGCTATCCAATGGCACATTTAGGCACCAAGTTGGCAAACCTAGGGAACAAGGGCTATTAAAGATATGGCATAGAAGCTCAATATGGATTGGAAAGCAAGGTTATAATAGAAGGCAAGGAGTAGCCTTTGTAGGTGTAGTAATAAGAGGAGTTACTTCACTTTCTATAAAAGTAAATAGCTAACTAGCATATTACACATCCATGTTCCGTGTTTGTCTATCTAGCCAGCCTATAAGTCCTACTACTCTATGGATAAGTTAGTTCTTACAACTAATGCCAAACAAGCTAGCAAATTCTAGAAAGGGAAAGGATATCAACCTTTCCTTTGAATGGCCAGGAGGACATGCTAGCACTGATAACATTGGTCCCCTACAATATTAAACCATTTGAAGACCATGCTTAAGGAAAATGTCACCCTCAACTCATAAAATTTTTCATATATGTTTGTGTATGAATTAGGTTTTCCTATGGTGAAGATTCACATTTTATAAGATAAAGCATGATGTGCTCTAATGGTAGGGAGACCACTTCTATGAAAAGTTACAAATAGGTAAATTTTGGTAGGTTATGAGCTACACCATCAACCATTGTTAAATCATTAAGTTAAGATGGCAGTCAGCAAGATCTTAGTCCATAAAGTTGAGTGCCAATGCCAAATAATGTAGTTTAGATAGTGGAAAAAGCCACAAGATGTTCATCACATAGTCGACGACCCTTATTCAATTTCTAGTGAAGGTATCATCATGTATTCTCCCTCCTATTACTAACTTTTTTATATATTTGTTAAAGTTATTTTAGTATTATTATTTGAAACTATTAACCATCATTATTTTTGTTTCGGGATCTCCAAATTGTGCTTGGAAAAAAGCTACAAGCACACCTTGATAGCATTTAAAGTAAGGAGCCTAGGCTAAGCTTTGGATTAGGGAGGAAGTTGTAGCTTTAAAAAATATGGTTTACATTGATAAAGCTTCCATCTAACAATTGCTAAGGTTCGAAGAGCTCAATATGACTTGCATCCAACTCTATATCATGCAAGTTTATCACTATCTTTCTTTGGCCAAATACAAATTAATTGAACTATTATCTATATATAAGTTTAGCTTAAGCTTTTGCGGGCATTGCCATGACATATTGCTATCAATGAATATTACATATGGATTCCTAGATTCATATCAATTTAATAAGTTGTCCATGCTAATCAAGATTACAAGGCAAGAGTATATTGTCAAGATTTTACTCCATGAGCCTAAGAAATAATGCTACTTTCGCCTCGTACCCTAAGAGGTAAATGTTACTTGTGTCGATTGTGATATTTTTTTTTTATAAATAGATTTTGATTGCTTAGTTATGTCATTATATTATAGTTGCCATTGGATGCTTGCCTATGGTGTTACCAAGGAGCAAATTTATTTGCTAGTTGGATCCTTTGTTGGAAGATGTGCAATCCTAAGTTACAAATTTTCTTAGAAGAAGCTCTAACTACAATTTACAAGAAAGGTGCACAACTAAAGTAAGGTAAACCTTTCAAATGTGTAAAAGTGAAGTTGTGCTTTTAAATAATAAGATTATATCATATTTGACCTAAAAGATTGCGTGTTGATGGAATCAAATTGAGCTCTTGTTTTATTACAGTGCTTGGAATAGCCTGAAAATGTGGAGTGTGGTTATTATAACATGCACTACATGCATAATTTGTTATCTATTTGTAAACTCCTTGATAAGGTACTTACATATTTTTCTATAACTCATCACATTATAGCTTAAATGACTAAATTAGTCTTGATGATAACATATTAATCATGTACAAATTGCAGTTCTTTAGAAAGCAAGACTAAATGTTACCCTTAAGAACATCTTAATGAAGTTAGAAAGATTTAAGATTGATATTTCATCAAGATTGAAGCTCAATTAGAATGAATGGCTTCAGATGTTTCTAAATATGATTAGTGGTTGTAATTAATTAAGTTATTATAAATTAGTTATTGACAATTAGATTGGTTGTAAATAATATTTTATAACTTGTATTTTGATGTGTAAATAAGAGTTTAGAAACTTTGTATAAAAGCTCCTACAAATAGTTATGCTATTGTGAATTTCTATCATATTGTGCAATTATTTTGAATTGTAATATGTTTTTGTAGGTGTTAATTAATTTTTTTTACTGGTGGTTTTTTTAAAAAAATTAGTTTGCAAAAAGATGGCAATCTTCTCTTTAAAACTAATTTCTTTTAATTTGCAATATTTGTTGCTTGTATACCGACCAACTTCATTTTGTTTTTTAGTAAGACAAAGTCATTGTATTTAAATGTTGGTTTGTTGCAAATAGCCAACATCTAAACTTTACCTAAACACAAATTAAAAATAAAAAAGGGAAACAATAGTATTATTTGCAAATTTTATCCCAAAGCTCTTCCAATCCTAAAATAATTTTCTATCTAGTGAGATATGCTCTTCTTCTAGCTTGATGATGATTCACTTTGATTTTATGTTTTCACTCACCATTTTTTTGTAGGAATAAATATTTGTTAAGCTATCACTAAATCTATAGGGTTGTACACTCATTGAAAAAAAAAGTAAAAATTAAGAGTAAAGATTTGATTAGTTTTTGTTTTTATACTTGTAATTTAGTTTATAGTTTCATAATCTATCATATTTGTTGCCCTTTATTTTAAAATAGATTTTTATAAGCTTGTGTAGGTAAGAGAATTGATTTCATTAATCTTCTTTAGCATTCAATTATATTATCTAATACCTATTTTTATGCAATGTGTACCATCATTCTCTCAATTAATGAATGCTCATCTTATTTGTAAGGATTGGATTTAACTTATACTTTTCTAGGAATTGCTAATCTCACATATTGTGCAATGAGTACCAAGACACTATTTAGTGCATCACTTATCTATGATTGGGGTATTTAGTATAAGATCTCATAGTTTTCAAACTTTTATTACAAAATTTATTATTTAAAATTTTTATCATTAGGATTCTAGAGTATCATATGAGATATTATTTTCTACTTTTTGGTATGGTGTTTTGGAAGATAAAATATGGGAAAATAGGAAGCATCTAAGAAGGAAGAGCTGGCATAAGAGGTTGGAGTTAGGAGGGAGGAGTTAGAGCAAGAGAGAGGTGAGTAGGTTAGGTGGGGGTAAATTATGCCACATCAGTTATTTCAATGATATGTCTCTATTAGATGTCAGTTATTAATAAAATAAAAAAATAACATTGAATGTCATTTCCCATGACACTAAGAAATGATACAACATCTATCTTTTTTATATATTAACTAACATTATTATCATTTTTTATGAAAGGTTTACAATAAACATTAAATTTGATATACAAAATCGCTCAATTAAATGTCAATCATAAGCCAATATCTAATCCTATAAACATCTAATATCAATAAGCTATTTTGTATAGTAATAGTTTGAAAATGCTAGGATTACTAACTTTTTTAAACTAACTAGTAAGAGATTAATAAACTGATTGAATCAACTATTTGCTAAACCCCTAAAATAATTAATTGGCCAAGTTAATTAATTAAAATGACCTCAATTAGCTTAATACTAATTAAAAAACTATTTACTATACATCCTTATTGCATGTTACTTCCATATGGTTAGTGAGAATCTAACATATTAACTTTAGATCTTGAAAAATATTGAAGAAAAAAGGAGAGAGTTACATAAATACAATGAGTGGATAAATTATTGAAACCTCTTACTTAAAAACAGTTTATGAAAAATTTAAAAAAATTCCTTATATTTTTTAGAAAAATATTATATACTAGAAATCCCTAAAATAATAAGTTTGGAAAAATAAGCTCAGCTTTTAAATTTACTAACTTATAATAATAATAATTCTAAATATAAACTTTAGTTTTGCATAAACTATAATTATGTACAAAATTCTAAAATACTAAAGAAAACATATAATTTTGCATTTTATAAATTATTTAACATAAAAAAAGCAAAATTCAATATAATCTTTCTCATAATCAGCATTATAGAATTTAGAAGTCGATGAAATCTTCGATATAATCAAACAAAAGTAATAGGAGTCAAATCCATTTGGGAAGCTAAAGTCAATTTGAGACTCCAATATCAAATTTTAAAAGTAACAAATATCAATTGCATGAATTAGGAACAAATTTCCAATCCAATTAAACAAAAGTATTAAAAGCCATCCACACTTTCCCTTATTATTTTACTCAAAAGCCAGGCCAATATAGATATATCCAAGTGACTCTCTATCAATCCATCAACCAAAACGCGAAAGAGTTATTGATTATTTAATTTCGTTACGCTATATGTCATGTCAAAGGAATATTGAAAGTCCAAATATGCTTAACTTGAATATAATATCTATTTCTTAAGAATTTGTGTTTTTATCTACAACTAATCGATACACGATAAGATTCTACAAGTTGTATACATGATATGGCGCTTTTGTTATCTATTTTAAAAAATTTGATTTATTTTCAAGTACTAAATATAATTTATACCACAAATGTTTTTAAATATGAAATTTCAAGACCAAAATTATTATATGGTCTAGTGAGTTGATTATTTTTCAATCTATATGAACGTGATTCAATCTTTATTTATGATAAAAAAAAAAGTCCATCTATGTACAATTTAGGCATGTATAGACTTAGCACTAGGAAATAAAATGTATCATATGACGCCAAAATAATTGTGTCGTGGCAAAATGGACGTCACCCGTCATACACTGATTGAAAGTTTGTATAAAATGTTAGATATAAAAAAGCATCTACCATAATTGATTGAATAAAGCTAGTTAGTTGACACACCATAATTCTCATTCAACTTTGTCTAAGGATTGATTCTGCGAATTACTCTGATGAAGAATAAATAAAATATTAGGAGACGTCTGTTTTGGGTAAAACCTTTTGTAAGACTACAGTTAGAAGTTATTAAAATAATAAAAATCATTGATACATTTATTTTTAAATGTAATAATTTTAGTGGAAGATAACTTTCTCTTTTTTAATGAAAAAAATTAGTTTCCTCTACTATTATAATTCTAGGAATTATTTTTTTTTACAAAATTTGGAAACATATAGTATTCCTTCACTCATATAAAAAAATAAAGTTTTTTTATAAAAAATTATCTTTTAAAAAAAATAATAAACGAAGTTTTAATGTCTAAAGAAAAGTAGTCGGATTCCAAACTACAGGTCAACGCAATTGCACCAGAGTGGAGCTGCCTGCCTCCAATGGTTGTTACTAAAATGGGAAGTAGAAAATGTAAAACACCACATTCGATTTTTGAATGGTTGGATTTTCATCCTTCAATTTGAAAATTTGAAAATTATCTTTCAAATTATATAAAACTTAAAATTAACATCAGTCATTAATTTAATTTTTTATTTTATCAGATTATATAATTTTTATGAATTTTTTAAATAAAATTCTAATACTATATGTTAGCTAATTTTGTCACTTTTTCTACCAATAAAATTTATGTTATATAATTAACAGTAATTAAATTACATATAGAAAGGTTTACTTAAATATTTCAAAATGAGTTGCAAAACTATGAGGAAAAAATTCATAAAATAAACTAATATACTATCATATTGTTATTTTTATTTAAAAAGTTTATAAAAAATATTTATGTTGACAAAATGATTAATTAAATTATTAATGAGTGTTGATTTTAAATTTTATGTAATTTAAGTGCGTGAATTTTACGTTTTTTTTTTCAAAAGGAGGTAAAGTCTAGCCGAATGTCCTTTACATTTTTCCCAAAAGGAAATATAAACAGAAGAGAATGATTGCAATTATAGGTTCCTATGATTTTCGAGAATGCTTTCAAAAAAGAATGAGGTTTTGAAGGAATATACACATTAGATGCTACATATACAAGAGAGTAAACGCAATTACATGTTCCTAATTTAAAATTTGTACGGATACAGTAAAATCTCATGGTTAAGGTGGCCGCAATCCTCAATTTTATTGTAACATTTGCAATTACAAAAAATGCATAGCAATCCTAGCCGTACCTGCGATCGGAACGGTGTATGTTGTGGGAAGCATGCGTAAAAAGTCCTTGTTGGGATAGAAGCATTCTTTTTTGCCCGTTCTGTTTAAAAGAAACCTACGAAAGTATGCACGCTCTTTCGGTGGTGAACTCATAATTGTTTATGAAATTAACAATTTAATGCTTAAAATTAGAAAGTATTGATAAAATGATATCTATATTATATAGAGTTATCTAAATTATATAGATTTATAATTTTATATTGAAATAATAATTTGTATATATAATTTTGTCCTTCAATATAGATAATTTTATCCATGAATAATATGATTAAAGACTATTAATGAAAAATAATATAATTATAAATTTATATAATTCAAAAACTATTTTGCTAGCACCTAGGAATGAAATTAAAAAAACTTCTATCTTAATTTTTATTAGGCAGGCACTTATTGAATTAATATATAGTGCTTTTGTTTAATTTTAGACTAAATATCTCTTTTAGTTCCTAACAAACTACCTTTGTATCGATTTCATTTTTTAGAAAATGTAAGTATCATTTTATTCCCTAATTAATGATTTAATATAATATTTTAGATCTTCTATCAAATTAAATATTAAAAATAAGCAAAATTAATAATCTAACATTATTATTCTTGTTTTATCCCTCCATTTTTTTATTATTGATATGTCTCTCAAAGAATATAAGTATCATTTTGGTCTCCAAGTAAAGATTTAGTGGGATATTATAAATTATCTATTAAAATAAATGTTAAAAATTTAAGAAAATTAATAATTTGGCATTATTATTCTTATTTTACCCTCTTACTTTCTTTATTATTCTAGCTCTATGCCATGAGATGATGAATAATAAATGATTTAATATTATTATTTTTTTATCTCTCTATTATAATAATAAAATGTTATAACTTCCTGAATATTTTTGTAAGATTAAAGAAATCTTAATAACCAATGAACAAAATGAACATGTAAGGATAATCTATTTTTATTTTCAAATCAGAAAATAATTAAGACAAGAATTGTTAACTAAGAGAGGGGAAGCTAATCCATTGGTTTCAAATTTTAGAACAATTATTTTCTTTTCATTTTCCTAATTTAAAATCAATGGATTAGCTTACATTTCCTTAATTTACAATTTTCTTGTTACTGTTCTCAGATTTTAATATAGAGATAACTTCTACTTATATTTTTATTTCATCTTTTTTATTTCAAGATTTTTTTAATCTCATTAAAATATGGTAAGAGTTATAATTTTATTTTTAAAATAGAGAGATAAAAGGAATAATAAAGTTAAATCATTTATAATCAATCATTCAACATTCTAAAAATAGGATAAAATAGGAATAATAATGTTAAATTATTAATCTAATTGATTTTTAACATTTGTTTTGATGGAAGCATCAAAATATTTTACTAAATTATTAGTTGGGGTCAAAATAACACTTACTTTCTTTGAAATATTAAATTGAAATAAAAGTAGCCTAGTATGGACCAAGAGAGGTGTTTAGTCTTAATTTTAAATTGCAGTTTAATTGTGGTTGTGGTTTTGATTGAAGGAGAGGGTTGTTTCCTTGTACAATTTAGATAGCGACTAGCAAGGAGGGCTTAATTGTCCATTTACATTAATTCGTAGTTTTAAATTACAATTATGGTCGCAATTATGATTTGTTGTGATTACTAAAATTATGAATAAGTGTAGATATTGCAAAAATCAATTACAAAAAATTATGATTGCCGAGTTGACGGTTTTAGATGGACCAATTGAACTATTAAGTTCTATTTAATTTAGAACGAAGTTTTTTTTCTTTTTTTTTGCACATAACACAAAAGAAGACACTTATCTCTGAAAACTTTCATTTTAAATATAACCAAACCTACTTGCTTAAAAAAAATCAATAAATGAAGATGGGAAGCCTGAATATCCAAGAACAAATGCAACCCAGTGAATGAGGTTTCCCGCATTTTCTTTTCGGCGAACGCTCAAGAAGTATATATATATCCCCTCCAGAAGAATGGCCGATGACTATTTTGCATGGTGGGCGCCGAAACTCCAAACCCAAACGAATTTTTAGTTGATCTAAAACGTTTAAATTACTTGAAGGCTTTAAATATAGTGGGTAAAGTTGATATTTTACAATATTTTTTTTAAAAAATGTAACATAAAAGTTGTAATTTCGTATACAGCTTAAAACTTATAAAATTTTTTAAAAATAATATTACACTAACATTTTAAGTATGCAATATATAAATGCATATTGATGAGTTATAACTCTCAAAATTTTATCGAAAAACATTCGAAATATTTTTAACATTTTAAATAAACAAAACAACTTCTAGTAAAAAAGTTATAGAAAAATGTGGAAAATTATAAAAACTACAAAATTAAACAGCACAAAAATTGTTCAGTTTCATTTCATTATAAAAATGACAAAGGTACGCAACCTAAAGGCACGCATTCAGTGCTCTTTTTTCGTTGAATTTAATTTTCCTGCAAAACGAAATTTATAAGATTTAAGTTTCTTAATTTATCTTTTGATCAGAGGTGAAGTTTAATACAGACGCGGAGTGATTATGCCTTCAAGATTTTTAAATCCATGTATTAAAATCATGTAATTATACAGTAAACTTTAGAAAAAAAAATGAGTTTAAGCTATTTGCTCCTCCAAAATCTAAGCTCAGAATCTGCCATTTTTTTTCAATTAATTGAAGATATTCTAATACCATAGCTGATTACAAAAGTTAAGTCATTAAAAAATAAAATTAATTATATTATATCTTTGAACTATGCTAGATACTATTCTAGACAAGAGGACCTTAGGTTAAAAGATGTCACTATATTAGAATGTTAAATGCCTAGCGAACAAGTTTAATGGTAGTAGGTTAAGTTTTAAGGTGTTCAACATCTAGTAAATAATCTTGAATTTGATTTTTTAAAGTGTCCATATTGAAAGGACTTCATCGTTTAATGCTAGCTCTTACCTAAACAAGATTAGTTTATTCCTTACAAGTTGTCCCACTTAAGCTCGATTATTTTTAGAAAGAAGTTTTTTGTAAGAATATATTTATATATATATAAGTGAAGGAGTGTCAAATCTTTCTATAATTTGTGATTAAAAAATACAATATCCTAATACATGATAATCGAGGAAAATAATTTCCTCTTTGAAAAAGTGGAAGTTATCTTTCACTTAACTCCTTCTATTTAATATTAAACTTTTAAGCCAATTTCAACTATTCCAGTATTCTATAATTATATTCTTACAAAAGATGTTATTTGCCAAAACTAATAGTGCCTTAATTGAATAGTCTATTAGGATTTAATCAAAATTTTAATTATCACCAATTTGTGATTATTTCATTTTGTGAATGAATTTTCTATTCAATTTAGGCTTCCTATCAATTATTTATTGTTTGGTATGTTGAATTAGAATTCTCTTGTTGAGCAAGTCTTTAGAACCTATGAATATATTAGATTTGGATGAAAATAATTTATTGAAGAGATCAATATATAAAGTGTGAGAGAGTTTGTATTTGTAACCTGTAGGGCGTTATTTGATATCCCATAATTAATTCTTACTCTTTTGGTAAGATTATTTGTATTAGGTGTATTAGGAATATGGGTTTGAAAGTGGTCCAAAAGTTTGTACATCTCTTTGATTCCTCTAAGTAAAATTTGTTTCTTCACCCATAGAGTAGGCTAAGAGTTGAACCACATTAGATTTTTGTGTTTTCTTATTTCATGCTTCTTTGATTTTGACTTATAATAACACACTCCAATATCATCATAGCCATCACTAAATTTTTCCTAACATGTGACATTAGAGTCTGATTTTACTAGGTTTGAATTCTATACGTTCAGATAATTTTGGTTGATTATGCGATTTTATTTAGATTTATTAAAGAAATATTGACACAAATTTGTTTTATAGTTTATTAATTCTATTTTTTTAGTAACAATTTTGTTTTTTTTTATTTCTAGTGATTTTGTCTAAAGAGCTCTTTATAGAGGAAATAAAGCAAAATTTGATGCACATGTAAATTGCTAATACTCCATTGGAGGTGGTGTTTTGAAGATGCTTGTGATCTTTGAAGAACATAATTCAAGATTTAGAGCCTCAAGGCTTTTAACAAATATGATTGTTATCGTAATTTCTTATGTATTATTCCAATAATAGATGAGTACAATATATATAAGTCATGAAGATAATAAATTCCTAAAATTTCCTCATATATATTGATTATGATTGATCATGATTCCTATCCCTAGAATCATTCCCAATATGCATTGACCATGATTGATCATGATATGTACAAGATTTTCTAAATATCAGTAATGAGATAATTAACATAATTAAGATGATTCTCCTAAATAATTACTATAATTTATATGATATGATTTTCCTAATACCCCCTCTCAAGTTGGCGCATAAAAGTCTTGAATGCCCAACTTGCCCAAAAGAAAGTTAAATTGTTATTTCTTGAGAGCTTTAGTCAAGATATCGGTAAGCTGGTTGTAGGTCCATACATGCATAGTAGTAATGTTATTAGCTTGAATTTCATCACAAATGAAATAATAATCCACCTCAATATGCTTAGTGCATTCATGAAATGCCGAATTGGTTGCGATATGAATGACTGCTTGGCTATCACAATAGAGTTGCACAGGTTGAGGGTGTGGTACTCGTAAGTCACCTAGAAGAGTTTTAATCCATTTCAATTCACAAGTTGTAATAGTCATAGATCTATATTCAGCCTTTGCCGAGGAACGGGAAACTGTGGCTTGCTTTTTGGTTTTCCAAGGTATAGGGGACTGGCCTAATAAAACAAAATATCTTGTCAATGAACATCTACTAAAAGGACAGCTAGCCTAATCAAAATCACAGTAAGTATATAATTGTAAATCACTATCCGACTAAAGAAAGATTCCTTGTCTTGGATTAGCTTTCAAATACTGAATCACCCTTATTGCAGCATCCTAATGTTCCTGACGAGGACAATGCATGAATTGAGCTAGGATGTGCACAGAGTAACTAAGTTCAGGTCGAGATATGGTTAAATAGACAAGTCTCCCAATAAGACGATGATATTTCTTAGGATCCTCCAAAATAGCTCCATTAGCAAGTGCTAATCCATGATTTTTCTCAAGAGGAAAACCAATCGGTTTGGCTCCTAACAACATAGTTCCTAATATAATATCCAAAGTATATTTGCGTTGACACAAGAAAATCCCTTAAGGTCCTCGAGCCACCTTAAGACTTAAAAAATACTTCAGAGAGCCAAGATCCTTCATGTAGAAGCATGTGCTAAGATATTACTTGAATCATTCAATCACATCTTTATTGTTCCCTGCAATAATGAGATCATCAACATATACTAGAATAGTTAAAATCACATTCCCTCCATGAAAAGTGAAAAGTGAGTAATCAACATGGGATTGTTTGAACCTATATTTCTTCAATACGTAGCAAGTTTTGCAAACCAATTTCATGGTGCCTGCCTTAAGCCATAAAAGATCTTCTGGAGCTTGCACACTTTCCCAGGATCTGCACTAGAAAAGTCAAGAGATAATTGCATATGAACTTCCTCATCTAGATCATTATGCAAGAAAGCATTATGAACATCCATTTGATGTAGTATCCATGATCGAGCAACTGCAATAGCTAAAAGTGTTCGAACTATAACCATCTTCGCAACTGGTGCAAAAGTCTCATTATAATCAATCCCTTCCTTCTGACTATCTCCTCAAACAACTAGTCTTTCCTTATGACGTTTCACGGTCTCATCTAATTTATACTTAATCTTGTACACCCATTTACAACTAATGCCTTTTTTTCTGGGTGGAAGTGTTGTTAATGTCCAAGTGCCATTCTTTTCTAGTGCATCTATTTCTTCTTTCATGGCTTTGCACCATAAAGGGTCTCGGATAGCATTAGAGAATCAAGATGATTCATGCCCAGAAGTCACTACTGCAAGAAACTATCTGTGTCTCATGGAAAAATTATTGTAAGTCACATAGTGTGTAATAGGATATAACATACCTGAGGATTGTGATGGAGTGAGTGCCTTAGCAGTGGGGTCATTAGCATAGCTCATAGTGTGACATAAATAATCTTTGAGCTTGCTTGGTGGATGACGTTCTCTATGACCTCGACCAATAGGTTCATTTATAAGTGGTGCTGGTACAACATTCTCATCTAAGAAACTTGAATTCGAACCAACCTCTTGTACGTCCCCAATGTGTCCCTCAACTTCACTATTTCTTCTTACACCAAGCATACTTGTGTTAAATTCATCGATAAAAGGAGATCTGTCATTTCATAAAGTCTGTATGGGGGCATGAGATTTATCTACTACAGAGGAATGATCAATAAAAGGAAACTCATTTTCATAAAACACAATATCACGAGACTCAAAATATTTCCCGCTCTCCAAGTCATACAGATGCCATCCTTTTCTTCCATAAGGATATCCCACAAAAATACATTTTCGGCTTCTCTAACCAAACTTGTCCTTCTGGTGAGGTCCGTTGTGGGCATAACATAAACATCTAAAAATACAAATATGAGAATAAATGGGGGCTTTACCAAACAACACTTCATAAGAACTTTTACCTTTATGAAGAGTGATAGGAGTGCGATTTATCAAGTATCTTACAGTAAGAACACATTCTCCCTAAAATTCAATAGGTAGATTAGCTTGAAACTAGAGAGCTCGAGCTACATTTAAAATATGCCTATGTTTTCTCTCTACATGACCATTTTGTTGAAGGGTGTCAACCATGGAAGTTTGATAAATTATTCCGTGTTTAATGAAATAGGATTTCAAAGCTTTGAATTCAGTTCCATTATCACTTCTCACAATTTTCACAGACTTGTTAAATTGAGTATTCACCATAGCACAAAAATTTTTAAGAATGTTCCTAACTTCACTCTTTTTTGTTAATAAATAAATTCACACAGCATGAGAAAAGTCATCCACAATGGTTAAAAATAGGAAGCACCACAAGAAAATCAAAAGGTTCATTGGCTTTATTTTGACTTGGAACAAAAGCATCTGTTGTTTGCTTAACTCTCAAACAAATATCACAAACTCTCTCATATTTGTCACTAATTTGAATATCAGGAAGTAAATTAACTATTTAACTTGCAGGATGTCCTACACGCCTATGCCATATGGTAAAGGAGTCAGTTCCACTTGCTTTGCACACCTGCACAAAGGTCACTGCACGAAAATAATAGACCCTATTTTACTGTTCACCCACACCAATCACTATCCTCAAAGTGTGATCCCATATTACATACAATTTATTAGAAAAAGTGACTGCACAATTTGAGTCATATATCAATTGAGAAATAGAAATAAGGTTACACATTAAATTAGACACATATAACACATTATTCAAGATTAGGCCTTCTCCAAAATTTATTGTTCCTTCCTTGTCTGCAATTGCATTTCTTCCATCAGGTAGCCTATTGGGATAAGGTGAGACATCAACTATGTTTGTCAACAAACTCATATCACCTGTCATATGATTTGAAGCCTTTGTATCTAACAATCAAGAATTTTTCAGTTGCTTACCAGTGAATTTTTTAATGGATGTAATGTTCTTGTGGCTGTTAAGAATGTTTAGTAAGGCTGTCCATTGATCATCACTTAGCCTGAGAAAAGATCCACGTTCATCAGTGACTCCCCCTATCTGCATGGTTGTCATACCATGAGCTTGCTGCATTTGTGTAGCATTGGCCTTCTTCATGTCTTGCCCAACCATGATCATGCAACAGTCAAGTTGCCCTACTGCTCTGATACCATAACAAATATGATTGTTATCATAATCTCTTGTGTATTATTCCAATAATAGATGAGTATAATATATACAAGTCATGAAGACAATAAATTCCCGAAATTTTCTAGTATATATTGATTATGATTGATCATGATTCCTATCCCTAGAATCATTCCCAATATGCATTGATCATGATATGTACAAGATTTTCTAAATATCAATAATGAGATAATTAACATAATTAAGATGATTCTCCTAAATAATTACTATAATTTATATGATATGATTTTCCTAATAACTTTGGATGGTGGTATTTGTGCGAAGATAGAAATCATTAAGATTTGACCTAAATTCTAGTTATCATCAATTTATAATTATTTCATTTTGCGAATGAATTTCCTGTTCAAATTAAGATTCCTATCAATTATTTATTATTTTCCATTTTGAACTAGGATTTTCTTGTCAAGCAAGTCTTTAAGTCCTATAAACACATTGCATTTAGATAAAAATAATTTATTGAGGAGACCAATATATGAGATGTGAGAGATTTTGTATTTGTTGCTTGCATGAGGGTAGCTTAACATCCCATAGTTAGCTCTTACTCCTTTTCATGAGATTATTTGTATTAGTAGTGAAAAGTATATATACTAATTGTGAGAATATGTACCACTAGTTAAATGAAGGCTGTAAGCCATTTTGAGTGTAATTGGGATGTTGATCTGAGAGTGGCCAATATTTTGTATATGTATTCTTTGATTCCTCTTAATAAATTTTGTTTCTCATCTTCTCCCATATAGCAGGTTAAAGACCAAATTACATTAAATTATCTGTGTCATTCTGATTTATTTACTTCTTTAATCTTGAATTATATCAACATAACTTCTGCATCGTGACAGCTATCCATAGAACTTTTCCTAACATGGTTGCAATTAAGATTAGAAAGCGAAAAACCTGAAATATTCTGTTCATAATTAAGTTCAAACATGGGAATTTAAAGTCTGCTCTTATCTTGAATAAATTAATAGGTTGTCAACGCATCCTTTGAAACAAACAAATTAGACATAATGACCTTTCCATAAAGTATTTGATTCTAAGCCAACACAATGGTTTGTTCGCCCATATTGGAAATTCCTTCGAATCGAATTTTTGACATTTTGAATTATAATTCCTTTAAAATAAACTGAATGGAATGGAGCTTGATTCAAATTTAAGTCAATATATTTTTAATTAATTAAATAATATTAAAATATACTTTTAAAAATATAATATTTAATATAATTATAAATATCATTATATAGTATAAATTTAAAATCATAAAGAAGTTGTAATTTTAATTATTTATTATATTATAGAAACAGAACATATAATTAAAAATTATAAATTACACATCAGTTAGATGAGTTAAATAAAAATCTCATTAAATCAAAAGATTATCAAATTGAATTAATTGAGTAATTAAACTGCTCGAGTCAATTCCCAGTCTTGGTACATATTCAAAATTTGCTGGTGATTAATAGTTGCACGCGATCTATTATATCTCAAATTCCAATTCTTTGAACGTGTCTGATTTGAATTGTAATTATGGATAAAAAATATTTATTTATATAAACCTATTATAAGTTGACAACTAATCATGTCACATCTTCAAGGATCCACCGGAGGAGTCACAGAAAATGCGAAATGATATGAAATAAGATATATGCATTTTGAGTATTTTGCATTCTAACGCAGTGATATAGCATCTAACCCGCTAGGGGTGCTCTTATCAACAACAGCAATTGCGCTTTTGGATTTTGCCTCTTGCCATGCAGAATAAGCCATCCAAAATTAAGCATATATTCTGACAAAACATCTCTCTCTCTCTCTCTCTTAAAGCATTCTCAAAAATATTAGAAACCTGTACTGAAATTGCACGCATATAAATATTGTACCCTGCATTTTTTTCAAATTCCACATACTTTCATATGTTAATAATAAACATCTAAAGAGAGAGATTAAAAAATAATAATATTATTTTTTTTTTATATTTAGATTTTAGTTCAAATATAAATTTCAATTTTTAAATGTATATTATTTTTTCTTGGTTTACCACTGATTAATAAATAGAAGCAAATTATAAAGAGACTAGTATTATAAGCCCAGCAACTTATTTAACACAAATAATAATTAATTCGGTCATGTTCAGATTGAGTAATAGCCTGCCATCACATTTATTAATTAGGAATAATAATTCATTTTAAATATATTTATAATACATAATCGGCATTTTAATGGTGCAATGATATTTAATTTTACTTTAAGAACTTTTTATTTAAATTTGAATTTAATATCTTCTGTATTTTGTATTTAATGGGTTACTACTCCAATCATAAAAAGAAAATTATTTTAATTTGTGAACATAGATTCATAGAATCAACTCTTTTAGGTAATATTTGAGGAAAAACCGAACAATAGCTGCCTACCATATATAATTGAACCCCGAATCTAAATTACAGAGGGTGAAAAGAATCTCTCATTCACTAATATAAATAGGTGAATTTGGCACTGAAGTCTTTGGTAGCCCTCAAAGGCTTCCTCCAGACCGCGAGAGCCTAAGGGGGCCACTGAAGTCTTTCTTCTTATATTGGACTACTAAATAATTTTGGCTCGTAAGTCATAACGGCAGTTTTCTCTCGGGATATTGGTTTATAACATCAAAGAGGTGAACGGGGATTAATTTTCGAAAGATGATTCTCATAGGATAATTCTATTTTATTTATATATGAAAAAAAGGAATATCATATATTTTATGGTTTTTAATTAAAAAATTGATATTTAAAGGTATGATAGTAAGGAAAACAACTTTCTCCTTAAGAAAAGAGGAAATTGATTTCCACTAAACTCTATACATTTAATATTAAATATTTAAGCTATATTTCACCATCTTGACATTTTGTAACTATTTTCTTACAAAAGATGTTTCCCACAAAAATAAAAGAACCTTAAAGCTTCATTTATTTTAGTCGAAAACTTCTTCTATAGAAATAAAGTTATAAAATCTAATAATGTCAAAAATAATTTATATGTTCAATATTGGATATAAAGAATTTGATTTCTATTTTTCAAAAAAAAAAAAAGAAATTATGTTTCTTCATTACCATAACTCTACATATCATTATCTATAATCATAAGATATAAATACATACAATAGTCCTTCAAATATATACATTGAAATGAAATTTTCTAATGGAAAATATCTTAAAAAAATAATTAAAGTTTTGCATAAATAGCATTTGGTGCTTTGGAAGGATCGTCCTCTATAGCATCCTACTTAGGGGTGGAGATATGTTGGTCCATCAATTAGGGGCCTACAACTTGACATCTTTTGGCTTAACTAATTAATTCTTTATCTATTTGAATTATTGGTGATCAACCGAGTATGAATTGTATAGAGTTATAATTTTCTATTTGAATAATTATATACATATAAAAAATATATTAATTAATTTAACCATTCAGTTTAATTTATTTGATCTTAACCTGATCATCTTACCAAGTCAATGATCAAAGCATGTTTGAAAATATTGTAAATTGCTATTAAATTCACTTTATATTAAAGTACATATCAAAAGTAATATTTTACTAATATATTTAAATCTATTAAAATATAAATTTCTAATAAATGATAGCTTTATAATTTAAATATAAGACATTATACTTTAGTTGTTTTTAAAATTTTTATATTAGTTTCCTTATTAATTATTCTTTTTATTACTTTGTTACTTATAATTCTAATAAAATTATATTTTAAAAATATAATAATAAACTTACACTAATTAAATAAATTTATTTATATTACATATATAATTTATTATATATATAAAAATACGGTAATTGATTTAACTATTTAATTTAGTAGATTGAACCAATTTGATCCTGACACATTCCTCTCTTCAAGTCGATGACTAGCCTGAACATAATTTTACCTATATTCTTGCACACGTTAGATTTTTCAACACTCCATCTGTTTTGTCTCGAGAGATTTTGGTATTTTTGTCCTGTATTTAATTTTTGTGACAAACCGGTTGATCACCAATAATTCATATCACCAATAATAATGTCACAAATCTAAAATGATTTCTAAATTATATAGAGTTATAATTTTCTATTTGAATAATAGCCTGTGTATATAATTTCGTCCTTCAATATAAATAATTTTATCTATGAATAATATCATTAAAGACTATTAATGAAAAAATTATAATTATATCTCTATATAATTCAATAAATTCTTATAGTTATAGGAATGAAATTAAAAATTCTATCTTAATTTTTATTTGGCAGGCACGTATTGAATTAATATATAGTGCTTTTATTTAGTTTTAGACTAAATATCTCTTTTAGTTCCTAACAAACTACCTTTGTATCAATTTCATTTGCTGGAAAATGTAAGTATCATTTTATTCCCTAATTGATGATTTAATATAATATTTTAATTCTTCTATCAAAATGAATACTAAAAAATAGACAAAATTAATAATCTAACATTATTATTCTTGTTTTATCCCTCCATTTTTTTCATTATTGATAGATTTTCTTTATATCAATTTTGGTCTCCGAGTAAAGATTTAGTGGGATATTATAAACTATCTATTAAAATAAATGTTAAAAAATTTAAGAAAATTAATATTTGGTATTATTATTCTTATTTTACCCTCTTACTTTCTTTATTATTCTAGCTCTATGCTTTGAGATGATGAATAATAAATGATTTAATATTGTTATTCTTTCTATCTATTTGTTATAATAATAAAATGTTATAACATTTTGAATATTTTTGTAAGATTAAAGAAATCTTAAAGGCCAAAGATCAAAATGAACATATAAGGATAATCTATTTTTATTTTCAAATAAGAGAATAATTAAGAGAAGAATTGTAAATTAAGAGAAGGGAAGCTAATCCATTGGTTTCAAATTTTAGAACAATTATTTTGTTTTCATTTTCCTAATTTAAAACGAATGGATTAGCTTACACTCTCTTAATTTACAATTTTTCTTGTTATTGTTCTTGGATTTTAGTATAGAAATAAGTTCTACTTATGTTTTTATTTCATCTTTTTTTATTTTAAGATTTTTTTAATCTCACTAAAACATAGCAAGATTTATGATTTTATTTTTAAAATAGAGTGATAAAAGGAATAATAAAGTTAAATCATTTATAATCAATCATTCATGATTTTAAAATATAGGATAAAATAGGAATAATAATTTTAAATTATTAATCTAATTGATTTTTAACATTTGTTTTGATGGAAGCACCAAAATATTATACTAAATCATTAGTTGGGGTCAAAATAACACTTACTTTCTTTGAAAGATTAAATTGAAATAAAAGTAGCCTATTATGGACCAAGAGAGGTGTTTATCTTAGTTTTAAATTGCAATTTAATTGTGGTTGTGGTTTTGATTGAAGGAGAGGGTTGTTTCCCTCTACAATTTAGATAGCGACCAGCAAAGTGGGGTTAATTGTCCAATTACATTAATTCGTAGTTTTAAATTACAATTATGGTCGCAATTATGA
Source organism: Sindora glabra (assembly GCA_020226215.1). Classification (NCBI taxonomy): domain Eukaryota; kingdom Viridiplantae; phylum Streptophyta; class Magnoliopsida; order Fabales; family Fabaceae; genus Sindora; species Sindora glabra. The sequence continues at coordinate 72,282,274 of CM035228.1, forward strand.
TTTGGTGTGATTACTAAAATTATGAATAAGTGTAGATATTACAAAAATTTATGGTTGCCAAGTTGACGGTTATAGATGCACCAATAGAACTAATAAGTTCTATTTAATTTACAACGAAGGTTTCTTTCTTTCTTTTTTTATTTTTTTGTGCATAACAGAAAAAAGACACTTATCTCTGAAAGCTTTCATTTTAAATATAACCAAGCCTACTTGCTTAAAAAAAATTAATAAATGAACATGGGAAACTTGAATATCCAAGAACAAAAGCAACTAAGAACATGAGGTTTCCCACATTTTCATTTCAGCGAACGCTTAAGAAATATATATATCCCCTCTAGAAGAATGGCCGATGACTATTTTGCATGGTAGGCGCCGAAACTTCAAACACAAACGAATTTTTAGTTGATCTAAAACGTTTAAATTATCTGAAAGCTTTAAATATAGTAGTTAAAGTTGATATTTTACAATTTTTTTAAAAAAACATGTAACATAAAAGTTGCAATTTCGTGTACAACTTAAAAATTATAAAATTTTAAAAAAATAATATTACATTAACATTTTAAACATGCAATATATAAATACATAATAATGAGTTATAACTCTCAAAATTGTATCGGAAAACTTTTGAAATATTTTTAACATTTTAAATAAACAAAACAACTTCTAGTAAAAAATTTATGGAAAAATGTGAAAAATTATAAAAATTACAAAGTTAAACAGCACAAAAATTGTTCACTTTCGTTTCATTATAAAAATGACAAAAGTACACAACCTAAAAGCACGCATTCAGTGCTCTTTTTTCGTTGAATTTAATTTTCCTGCAAAATGAAATTTATAAGATTTGAATTTCTTAATTTATCTTTTGATCAGAGGCGGAGTTTAATGCAGACGAGGAGTGATTATTCCCTCAAGATTTTTAAATCCATGTATTAAAATCATGTCGTTATATAATAAATTTTAGAAAAAAATTGAATTTAAGCTATTTGCTCCTCCAAAATCTAAGCTCAGAATCTTCCATTTTTTTAATTAATTGAAGATATTCTAATACCATAGTTGATTATAAAAGTTAAGTCTTTAAAAAAGAAAAATAATTATATTATATCTTTGAACTATACTAGATACTATTCTAGACAAGAGGACCTTAGGTTGAAAGATGTCACTATATTAGAATGTCAAAGGCCTAACCAATAGGTTTAATGGTAGTAGGTTAAGTTTTAAGGTTTTCCACATCTAGTAAATAATGTTGAATTTGAAAGGACTTTATCGTTTAATGCTAGCTCTTATTTGAACAAGATTTGTTTATTCCTTGCAAGTTTTCCTACTTAGGCTTGATTATTTTTAGAAAGATGATTCTCGTAAGAATATATATATATAAGTGAAGAAGTGTCAAATCCTTCTATAATTTGTGATTGAAAAATATGATATCCTAATGCATGATAATGGAGGAAAATAATTTCCTCTTTGAAAAAGTGGAAGTTATCTTTCACTTAATTCCTTATATTTCATATTAAACTTTTAAGCCAATTTCAACTATTTTGATATTTTATAATTATATTCCTACAAAAGATGTTATTCACCAAAACAAATAGTGCCTTAATTGAATGGTCTATTAGGATTTGATTGAAATTTTAATTATCACCAATTTGTGATTATTTCATTTTGTGAATGAATTTTCTATTCAATTTAGGCTTCCGATGAATCATTTATTGTTTCCTATTTTGAATTAGAATTCTCTTGTCAAGCAAGTCTTTAAGACCTATGAATACATTATTTTTGGATGAAAATAATTTATCAACGAGATCAATATACAATGTGTGAGAAAGTTTGTATTTGTATTAGGTATATTTGGAATATGGGTTTGAAAGTGGTTGAACAATTTGTATATCTCTTTGATTCCTTTGAGTGAATTTTGTTTCTTCACCCATAAAGTAGGCTAAGAGTTGAAACACATTAGATTTTTGTGTTTTCTTATTTCGTGCTTCTTTGATTTTCATGTATAACAACACACTTCGATATTATCATAGCCATCACTAAATTTTTCCTAACATGTGACATTAGAGTCTAAATTTAATAGGTTTGGATTCTATTCATTCATATGATTTTGGTTGATTATGCAATTGTATTTAGGTTGATTAAAGAAATTTTGACACAGATTTGTTTTATAGTTTATTAATTCCAATTTTTTTAGTAACAATTTTGTGTTTTATTTCTAGTGATTTTGTCTAAAGAGCTCTTTATAGAGGAAATAAAGCAAATTTGATGCACATGTAAATTGCTAGTGCTCCATTGGAAGTGGTGTTTTGAAGATACTTGTGATCTTTGGAGAAGATAATTCAAGATTTAGAACCTCAAGGCTTTTGATGGTGTAATTTGTGTGAAGGTAGAAATTGTTAAAATTTGACCTAAATTCTAGTTATCATCAATTTATAATCATTTCATTTTGTGAATGAATTTCCTATTCAAATTAAGATTCCTATCAACTATTTATTATTTTCTATTTTGAATTGGGATTTACTTGTCAAGCAAGTCTTTAAGTCCTATAAACACATTGCATTAGATAAAAATAATTTATTGAAGAGATGAATATGTGAGATGTGAGAGAATTTGTATTTGTTGCATGCATGAGGGTAGCTTAATATCCCATAATTAGCTCTTACTCCTTTTTGTGAGATTATTTGTATCAGGAGTGAAAGGTATATATACTATTTGTGACAATATATACCGCTAGTTAAAGGAAGGCTATAAGCTATTTTGAGTGTATTTGGGATGTCGGTCTAAGAGTGGTCAATATTTTGTATATGTATCTTTCTTCGATTCCTCTTAATAAATTTTGTTTCTCATCTTCTCCCATATGGTAGGTTAAGGACTGAACTACATTAAATTATCTATGTCATTATGATTTATTTACTTCTTTAATCTTGAATTATATCAACATAACTTCTGCATCGTGACAGCCATCCATAAAACTTTTTCCAACACGGTTGCAATTAAGTTTAGAAAGCGAAGAACCTGAAATATTCTGTTCATAATTAAGTTCAAACATGGGAATTTAAAGTCTGCTCTTATCTTGAATAAATTAATAGGTTATCAATGCATCCCTTGAAACAAACAAATTAGGCATAATGGCCTTTCCATAAAGCATTTGATCCTAAGCCAACACAATGGTTTGTTCGCCCATATTGGGAATTCCTTCGAATCGAATTTTTGACATTTTGATATATAACTCGTTTAAAATAAACTGACTGGAATGGAACTTGATTCAAATTTAAGTCAGTATATTTTTAATTAATTAAATAATATTAAAATATACTTTTAAAAATATAATATTTAATATAATTATAAATATCATTATATAGTATAAATTAAAAATTATAAAGAAGTAATTTTAATTATTTATTATATTATATAAACAGAACATATAATAAAAAAATTATAAATTACACATCAGTTAGATGAGTTAAATAAAAATCTCATTAAATCAAAAGATTATTAAATTGAATTAATTGAATAATTAAGCTGCTCGAGTCAATTCTCAATCTTGGCACATATTCAAAATTCGCCGGTGATAAATAGTTGCACGTGATCTAATATATCTCAAATTCCAATTCTTTGAACGTGTCTGCTTTGGGTTGTAATTGTGGATAAAAAATATTTATTTATATAAACCTATTATAAGTTGACAACTAATCATATAAACCTATTATAAGTCACAGAAAATGCGAAATCATATGAAATAAGATATATGGATTTTGAGTATTTTACATTCTAACGCAGTGACAAAGCATCTAACCCGTTAGGGGGTGCTCTTATCAACAACAGCTATTAGGCTTTTGGATTTTGCCTCTTGCCATGCAGAATAAGCCATCCAAAATTAAGCATATATTCTGACAAAACATCTCTCTCTCTCTCTCTCTCTTAAAACATTCTCAAAAATCTTAGAAACCTGTAATGAAATTGCAAGCATATAAATATTGTCCACGGTATTTTTTTCAAATTCCACATACTTTCATATGTTAATAATAAACATCTAAAGAGAGAGATTAAAAAATAATATTTTTATTACCATTTTTATATTTAGATTTTAGTTCAAATATAAATTTAAATTTTTAAATGTATATTATTTTGTCTTGATTTACCACTGATTAATAAATAGAAGCAAATTATAAAGAGACTAGTATTACAAGCCCAGCAACTTATTTAACACAAATAATAATTAATTCGGTCATGTTTAGATTGAGCAATAGCCTGCCATCACATTTATTAGATAGGAATAATAATTCATTTTAAATATATTTATAATACATAATCAGTATTTTAATGGTGCAATGATATTTAATTTTATTTTAAGAACTTTTTATTTAAATTTGAATTTAATATCTTCTGTATTTGCATTTAATGGGTTACTACTCCAATCATAAAAAGAAAATTATATTTAATTTGCGAACATAGAATCAACTCTTTTAGGTAACATTTGAGGAAAAACCGAACAATAGCTGCCTACCATATATAATTGAACCCCGAATCTAACAATGCCTTTGGTAGCCCTCAAAGGCTTCCTGCAGACCACGAGAGCCTAACGGGGGCCACTGAAGTTTTTCTTCTTATATTGGACTACTAAACAATTTTGGCTTGTAAATCATAACGGCAGGTTTCTCTCGGGATATAAGTTTATACCATCAAAGAGGTAAACGGGGATTACTTTCCGTCTGCTTTAATTTTTGAAATATTTTTTCATAGGATAATTTTATTTTATTTATATATGAAAAAAAAGAGTATCATATATTTTTATAGTTTGTGATTAAAAAAATATGACATTTAAAGGTATGATAGTGAAGGAAAATTACTTTCTCCTTAAAAAAGAGGAAATTGATTTCTACTAAACTCTATACATTTAATATCGAATATTTAAGCCATCTTTCCTATCTTGACATTTTGTAACTATTTTCTTACAAAAGATGTTTTCCACAAAAATAAAAGATTCTTAAAGCTTTGTTTGTTTTAGTGGAAAACTTCTTCTATAGAAACATAGTTATAAAATCTAATAATGTTAAAAAGAATTTATATGTTTAGGAAAATAGTAAAAAATATTTTATATGTTCAATATTGAATATAAAGAATTTGATGATTTCTATCTTTCAAAAAGAAAAATGGAAGTTATGTTTCTTCGTTATCATAACTCTACTTATCTTTATCTATAATCATAAGATATAAATACATATGATAGTCTTTCAAATATATACATTAAAATGAAATTTTCTAATAGAAAACATCTTTCAAAAAAAAATTAAAGTTTTACTTAAGTAGCATTGGGTGCTTTGGAAGGATTGTCCTCTATTGCAACCTACTTAGGGGTGGAGATATGTTAGTCCAGCAATCAGGGACCTACGACTTGACATCTTTTGGCTTAACTGATTAATTCTTTATCTAAAGAAGACAGGCTAAAGTTGTTAAAGAGGCCTATATAAATAAACAGGTCATACCTAATTTTTATAAACTTGACTTGTAAGTCTATCACTATCATCTATTTAATGATTAATATAATATAATATAATATAATATAATATAGCATTATAGAAAATATGCATATATAATATTAATATAATTTTAATACATACAATTATAAAAATAAATCTAATTTAATTATCAATTTATTTTTTTTTATAAAGGCTTTATATGTTAACTTATTTGTAGATTTAGTTACGTAAGTAGGCTTTTAAATAAGTTAACAAACTAAGCTAAGTTTTTTTAAAAAAGCTAGGATAGATTTGGATTTTGACTTTATATAGATTAACAAGTCTGGTTCAAACCAATAACTTATAAAGTAAGGCTAGGATCTAGGATAGTTAAGATAAAGATTAGGTTGGCTTGACTTTTGTCTACATCTAATTTTAGTAGTAGATTAATTTCTCTTGTTGTAAAATTAGAGAAAAAAAAAAGGAGGGTAAACTAAGAAGCTGTGCAATGGAGCTCAAATCAGGTTGGTACATTAATACCTATCTACTTTGATGAGATGCGCCCACTTGTGGCTTTTATTCAGCAATTAGTTGTAGTATAAACATATTAGGTATTAAATACATATTATTTAAAACTATATCATAGTTTTTGGAAATTTTAAAATATGATAAAGAAATCAACAATATAAGAAATTATCACTTGTGTTATGAATCATGTTATGAAAATTTTAAAATCATGATTATTTTATCTCTTGTAATGGAAATAAAATAATTCAAATAAATATTCAATAAATTTTAAAAATTCATGTCAGAGGAAAATTTTACTAGTGGTGAAGTATCACTTGTACCTCAAGTTAAGATATGGAAACACTTTTATAACAAAGTATTATTTATGCTACAACATAAATAGGAAAAATTTGCTCATGCAAAAGCATCACTTGCTCCATGATATAATAAAAAACAATCTTACCTGTGGTGAATATACATGTAAAAGATTTGAAATGGATTGAGATATTCTTCCTAAAATTTGGAAAGATAAAATAAAATTTAAAAATATAAATCTATGTTACCTATAAGGGCCCATTTGGTAATTGGCAAGGTAGATAGATCATAATCAAAATAGTTAAACCAGTAAATGAAACTAGTGATATCATTATATATATAATATATAATATAAAATATAAAATAATAATATTATTATTAAATTTATTATATCTAATAACAAAATTTTACTTTCATCCTTATAATATTCAAGAACCTTTCATTGAAAAATTGAAAATAATAATTATGTAAATTTTATGTAATCTAATAATAATTAAATTAATTTACTAAAAAATATTTAAATAAATTACATTTAAAGGTGTGGTATGTATAAAATACTCATCATTTTGATCATTTATTAATTTCACTTATATTAATTTTATTCCTCATAGATATTTTGTATCAACTTCAATTCATTACAACAAATTAATACTTGTGCCACAAAAAAATTATGGCAATTTTATCTCTTACCACGAGAACAAAAGAATTTAAACAAATGTACAAAAAAATAAAAAAGTTTATGCCATGAAAAAACTTTCTCCATGACAAAATATCATTTATGCCATAAATTAAGTTACTGGAATATGTTCTCCATAGCAAAGTATTCTGTGTATTATGAAAAACTTTACTAGTAGGAAAATATCATTTGTGTTGCAAAACTAAATGCTAAAACTAAATTACGAGAACATATTCCTTGTGGTAACGTATCACTTGTACAACAGAAAAACTTTACTTATGGTAAAATATTGCTTGTGCTACAAATTAAGTTATGAGAGGCACATTCCTTGTGATAAATTATTACTTGGATCATAAATTAAGTTATAAATTCATATTTCTCATTAGAAAGTATCACTTATTCTATTATATAAATTAAAGAAATTTATCTATAACAAAGTATTACTTATTTCATGAATTAATTTTATGAATATGATCATAGCCAAATATATCATTTTTGGTAATTATATATATATATAAAAGGCTATTTTTAATAAGTACAACATGCTGCAATATAGTGAATAATAAAAAATATAAATATTTATATATTATGAGTGTTTAGCAAATAGTTAATTCATTACTTAAGTTAGACACCTTTAACTAATTGACTAAGTCAAACAATTATTCTAGAAATTTGGTAGACAACTTATTTGATCAACTAATTAGCTTCCAATCAATCAAAATAAAAAAGCTATAAAATATAACATTTTTAATTAACTAACTCATAAAATATATGTAAAAAAGATAGAATTATCCATAAATTATATAGTTATGTACATTTATTATTTTTCTTAAAATAATAGAGATAGAAGTTAAACTTTAAATCTTAAGAAACGTAAGAAAGAGCTCAATTATTAATCTCCTAAGAATTTTTGTTTACATGTGTACTAAATTTAATATCTATTAGAATCTAATAATTTTTCATAAATAATAAATAACCATTTAGATTTCCATCAATTAAATTTACATAATAAAATTAATATACATTAACAAAATAAATATTAGAATATCTTAAAGATTGTGTTGTATAATTATTCATTGAATTTAAATTCTTTACATGCTAAAATAAAAAATTAATAGGATTAACCTATACATATATACAATACGTTCATTTACAATAATTTTTCAATTTATTATTTGATCCAATTTTTAAAATATTGCTTACATAAAAATAGATCATTCAAGGTAAAAAAACATTATAAAAAAATTTATATTTTATTGCATTACATTATTCTTAAAAAATGTGCTGACAAAGAAAATATATATTATAAAAATACTAAAATCATTTTATTATATATATATAAATAGTTTGATTTGTGACATAAGTTATAACAAATTTTATTATAAAAATATTTAATAACAAGTTTCGCGTTCATCACTATAACATTAATGAAACTTTCATTAAAAAATTGGAAATAATAATTATGTTAAATTGTGTATAATTTAATAATAATTAAATTAATTTATTTTAAAATTTCAAGCAAATTATATTTAGGGGAGTGATATATATATAATAGTGTAAAATTTCATTTTCATTAACTATTAATTCCATTTATATCAATCTCATTTTTCACAAATATTTTGTATTAATTTCTTCCTTTCAAAGTAATAATTTAATTAATTTAGTCCATTTGTTTATAATTTTATTGATGGATCAATGACTTGATAGATGGAAGGACTAAAATTAAATATAAATAATATAAGAGAGATAAAATTATTACTAAAAATTTGTGAAGGATTGAATGATTTAACTTATATTTGTGAATGACAAAAATATGCATGATAAATAAAAAATGAAAATAAATAATTTATAATAATTTTAATTTTAATTTATAATTAAAATTTAAATATGTATGATAGCCAAAAGTTATGATTTTTATTGATATTCATTTCATATAATTCAACTTTTATTGAAGAAATTTTTAGAAAATAACAAAAAATTACTTAAAAGATGTAAAAATTGTACTCTTATCTTGTAATAACTCAATTAATAAAAATTATTAAAAATATTAAAAAAGGATAAAATTAACTAATCAATTATTTAAGATAAATAAAATTGATATAAAATATTTGTAAAAAATAAATTTGATACAAGTAAAATTAGTGATGAAACAAATGAGAATTTAGTCTATAAAAATAATTATTAAAATAAAATCATAAAGCATTTTGTATTAGTGCATTTTTATTATATGTATTTATGTAATATTTTATTATCATATAATTAATGTCATATGAGTGTAGTTTTATTTTTGAAATCAACTAGTTAATTAAAACTTTATATAAAATATATTATATTACAATATTAAAAAAACAAACTAGTGCAATAATAAGGCTTTACTTTTTTTAGCTTGGAGATTTGGATTCAATTCATCGTAAATGTAATTTCCAATTTTTAGATGGATAGAATTTTAACAATTTATATTAACTTGATGTGGGTTGAAAACATTAACAAGTTTCAACAAATATACAAACAAAATGACAAGGTAGTACTTGATATGAAAATTATTTTAGCTAGTTATATTAGATTTTATTAAAATTTTATCTTACTTTTTGCCACAAATTTATTTGTGATAATATGAGTTACTAGTTATGAATGTATTTTTCTTGCCATATTTGTACTCATGGCTAGATGAACCTATTATCCATGAGTGAACCCATGATAAAAAAAAATTCATTTATACACAAGACTTGTTTTCCCATGACAATTTCCATACTCTGATCGCTTGTGCCATGGGACCATTTAATTGGTATTTTCATGGCTAAACAGTATAGCCACATAATTTTTGATCTTGTGCCATGATTTTAACCATGGCACCAAGTTTTGATTTGTTGTAGTGATTCTTATAAATAATAATTTGATTAATTTGATCCATCCTCTAGTATTTTTATTGATATGTTAAAGACTTTATGGATGGAAAGATAAAAATAAAATATAAATAATGTATGAGGCATAGAATATTAAAATGTAAAGGGATGAATGATTTAATTTATATTTGAAAGGGATTATTATAAATAAAAAAAGTAAATGAATTTAAAATATTTAAGTATTAAATTATAATTAAAATTTAAATATGCATGATAGTTTAAAGTTATGATTTATATGGATATTTGTTTCATATCATTCAATTTCCGTTGGAGGAATATTTAGAAAATAATAGGAAGTTGCCCAAAAATGTAAAAGCTTTGCTTTTATCTTGTAACATATTAATTAATGATAATTAATGAAAAAATCTATTACTTTGAAATTAAATTAAATTTCTAATAATTTAATTATTTGTATTATAATTATATACACTAAAAAAATTACATACAAGTAGAATTCGAGGATCTGGAAGTTTATATGTGTGTGGATACATATAGATATATTTATATACATGTGTGCGTGTAATTTTAGATAATTAGATATAAATTCCAATATTATATCTAAATGCATATTTAAATTTTTATTTAAAATTAATATTTAAGTTACTATCAATTGATTCTTTTCATTTTTCTTTTTGTATTATGTTCTAAACAGATGTTAGTTATATCAATTTGGTATCACACATAATTTCAAATTTTATTTTACCTATCAATTACATTTTATTTTTTATTTTAGTCATTTTGTATTTATAATCTTTACTAAAAAGGGATTAAATTAAGTAATTTATTATTTATGATAGATAAAATTGGTAAAAAAATATTTTTTAGGGATAGATTTGATGCAAAAGTGAAATTAATGGCCAAACAAATAAGGTTTTTATATATAAAAAATAATTTTAAAAAAAATCATGAAACTTTTTGGCACGAATGTAGTTTTAGTGAGTGCATTTATATAATATCTTATTACTATATAATTAGTGCCATATAAGTATATTTTTATTTGTGAATTCAATTGCACAACTAAAACTTAGTATAAAATATATTGTATTGTAGTACTAAAATACCAAACCGATGAGATGGTAAGGCTTGGTTTTCCATGTTTTAATTTTCTATTTTTTGAAACTCTTTGTTAATTTATGAATTATAATTAATGTCAATATGTTTATGTCATGTGAAGTCCGTTTCTCAATTTACATAAGCCTAACTAATCTTATTTTAATATCATCACATAGCCATTACTGATTTATTTGATTGATTATATATATGTATTGAAATATTTACAAATGTAATGTCAATATTGTAGTAAATTGAAATTTATCTACATGGCCCAAAAATCTATTCTTAATTAAGTTTCGGTAGAACTATGGCTACTTTTTAAGGAAATAAAGGAGTTCACTGCTCCTAAACTGCTGACAGTGATTAGGGAGCTTCCACATGTGTATTTATAAAAAATTTAAAAATTTAAATAGTGAGACTCTATCTCAATTAGCAGATAGCCTACTCGATTAGACAATTTTATATTCATAAATTTCCATAATTATACCACATCATATTTAAGGCAACCTTTATGCTTATAACATCAATGAATCATTAATAATAATCACAATAACATTTAATTCCATTCACAAAGGATAACAATTAATCCACTTTATACCACCTAACCAACCTTATTTGTTCACAAACATTTATTTGAATTCAACACTGATATTTCATTCTTGTATCAATATCATCCCCAATCTCATCATCATCCACATTCATCATAAAATAATGTTCTACTCATAATTATATCATGCAAAACATTTGCAATTCTATTCCATCATTGCTTACTAATTAGTAAGGTTAAACATCATTACTTAATCATTTCCATAACCTAAACTCAATACAATAACATAGTGAATTAATGTACGAAATATAGTTTGAAACAAGAGGTATTTGATTAGTGTACTTGGATGTGAGAATCTGAAAATGAAATTTGAGACTTATATTTGAATACCTCAATTGAGTATAATCATCTATAAACCACTCAATTCAAGATACTCAAATAAGGTATTTGAGTATAGCTTCAGGTGTACAAGCCCTAAAGTCATACTTGAATACTCCACTCAAATATCGACAAATGGAGTCGAAATCTTGTTTTGATATTTGAATATTGTATTTGAACATAGTTATCTAGAGGCCCATAATTAAATATGGTTTTGGAAATTCCAGAACTTTATATGATTTGCAGAACCAAAATGTGAATCACATATAATATTCCAACCTTGTCAATCATCGTCGAAGCAACATCCCACAGTATTTTTCAGCTCACGATAACAAGTATTTACTCTAACAATAATATCCTAGCATCAAATCATCAATTACTATATATAAAAAAAAAACTAACAATCAATTTAATAATTTAAACTTTCATCTACTAATTAAGTACAATATCTACTTACTTTATGGCTTGGAAAGGAGAGCTGAAAGGTGTTTGATTAATCCTATTCAACACAAATGAAAAAAATCTTCTTAAATCCCTAATTCCTTTCACCTCCAGGTTACAAGAAAACCCACACCAAACCTCATGAATGGTTTTGAAGAAAAAAGAAAAGAAAATTGGCTAATATCTTAAACCAAGCATATGATCAAAGTATATATATAGGAATTATAAAACCAAAACCTGACATACACTCAACTGCACTGGTTCATGGTTCACTTCTTGTGATAGTCAAATATAAGCTCCATTGATTCGTGTTCATACTGGTGTCTTCAATGGTACAGAAACACCAAATATTATTTTTGAGATTTTTCTCTTCGTGTGAATGGGTTAAACAGCTTATTACTCTCGCTATTAGAACAAATACAAGAAAAAAGATTTCAGTGGCCCCCAGAAGACTCCACGGCTCCACGTTTAATGGGTCGTGGAAGCCTTCGAGGGCTACCAAAGGCTCTCTTCTTTCGAAATCACATACCATAGGTATCATTAGCAGCATGTAAAATACACTTATTTATATCAGTGGACGGCAGATTCTCATCACCTGCTATAATTTAGATTGGTGGCATTTTTTTTTTTTTAAATGACAGGCAGCTATTATTTTGTGAATTTCCGCAATAAGTATAAAATAAATTGCTCGTAAGTAAAAATATCCAAAATTAGGAAAGAAATCAACATATTTATTCTTTAAACTTACTTTTAAAATTTACATTTTACATCTATTTTAGTACAAGGCATTTCAATTACTCTTAAAATTCTACTTCGTCTTTCGTCGTCAAACTTTTCCCCCGTCTTTTTAAGTAGTACAATGACTTTTTATGCATTGTCACTGTTCTCTTTCTCCTCAAAGATTATATGAAAAAATTTAACTATATTTTCATGCATTAAATATATAGTTTATATTATATATACTTTTAAAAAATGAATTATTGTTAAAAAATAAATTATTTTGTTGAGTACCAATAAGTAGTATATTTATGTGCCGGTGGTGCTGCCTGCTTCCAGAAGTTGTTACTTGTTACCAAAGTGGAAATATAAACACGAATAGCATTTGACATATATGGTATTTAATGTTTTTGGAAGTTTTGTACCTTCCATTGCATTTAGAATTTGATAGAACAAATGTAATTACAGGTTCCTGAGATTGCTTTCAGGAAAAGAACATACTTTTCGAGGTATATATGCTAGGATTGATCGTGAATGGCTTATTCTGGATGGCATGGGCCAAAACCCCAAAGCCTAACCTGAAGCTTTGTCATATGCTGTTCTTGATGAGAGAACCTTTGATTTTGATTAGATGCTCTGATTTTGATTAGATGCTATTATATCACTGTATTCCAATGTCAAATGTTTTTGTCTAAATATAGTATCATTCCCTTTCATATTTTCGCGGCCCTGAACTCCATGGGCTGGCTGATATATCCTGTGACTGGTTGATCCTTGTAATGAATGTTTAAGGCCACCATATATGTTGTAAAAAGCATGCATTATATTTAAAATTCATTATTGGTATGGAGACAGTATTTTAATTATCTTTGGACAAAGCTTGTGGAAAAGATAAAGTCTCACCTTAATAATTAAAGAGTACATTACACAAAATTTCCTTTAATTATTTTATTCATAATGTGCTCATAATCGTCTAAATTTCGTTTAAATTTCAAATAGCGTAAACACGGCAAAGTTATAGCAAATAATAAGAAGACTGAAATAGAATTTATTTAAAATTTATATAAAAGCTTCCTAATTTCTGTGGCCTAATATGAACTTTAAAAAGTAAAGAAAACATAAGGAGAATTTTAAAATTTTCCCAAAGTATATGGTAGCTTCATCTTTTCGTGTGTAAAGGACTTACCTAAACTTAATAAAATTATGCACTTAACTCTTTTTGTAATATTTACGAGATCTAAAAAAAAACCCGTATGCTAACATAAAATATTCATTTTTTTAAAGAAATTGTTTTGCAACAAACAAATTAATGTTGATAGGCATTTTTTACTTTACGGTTGAACCTCCAACGTTCACAAATAATGAGTTTTGTGGACGAAAATTCGTTGGAATGAAGTCCAAAATCCACAATTGGTGGATTCAACGAAATGAAAGGAATTTGCAATGCTTATTATTCATGTGATACTAAAATGATTTATGGTTTTTTGAATAAAAGGCTAATAAAAGAGGTTAAGTGAGCTATTTATGAAGCACAAGGAGCTATTAGCATATTTTCACAATAGAAAATTATTACTAAATAATAATAATTAGAGTTTGAGTTATTTTAATAATCTTCATTTTGAGACAAAATCTACCGTCACCAAACAAGATCGATTCTGTTGAACAAGACTAAGCAAGAGAGGCCTATCATGAAAGTCATTCTATCACTATTGCAATTTCTTAACAAATTCCAATAATCGTCTTTTTGTCAAGTCGCTTACACTACTAAGAAATTCAAATAGACATTGGGTGTTTAATGGACCACAAATTGAATTTTAACCAATGCTTAATTGAGTGCTATTATATATTAGTTTTGACTTCAATTATAATTGTTATGAAAAAAATATTATCACATCAATTTTTTACTAAAAATTGACATCTTTTCTTATATGCCGTGTTGATTTTTTTTACAAAGTGCATTGATCTTTAACAAAAAAAAACTTATGTTTTTATTTTAATTTTTTTTACATTTCATGTCAATCATTTTTGTAAAAAAATCAACATAAAATGTTTTAATAATATTTTTAATGATTTTGAATTTTTGCACCAAAATATTTATAATAAAAATTCAATAAACTTAGCATGTCATCAAAAATATGTATTTTGGCTTAAAAACTTTAGAAAACCATAATTTCATGTTTGGTTGCTTATTTGGGGTATTTTTTATTTCCTTTAACTTTTTAGGATTTATCTATCTACAAACCATCAAAGGTTGATTGACCTGTGAGAATTGCAAAAAATGGCTATTTTCGTGAATTTTTTTTCTTTTTCTCTATTCCCATCATTGTTTAGTTGACTTTAGGCTTTGCTACAATATTTTGTTAAACATATAATAAGCATTTAAAACTTAGATACATCCTTAGAAGTTATACAAAAGAAACAAAAACAAAAGTCCCTTGAAAACCTATACAAAAAATTATAGCAGTGGAAAAGACGATGATTTAGAAAATAAAAGTAAGAAAACCACCTTTGTACCTCATTGATGTGTGCTAAAGGATGAAGTAAGATCTAATATTTTGCAAAAAATTTAGATAGGGAGAAAGATTGAGGTTGCAAATGAATAAGAGTGGGAATGATAATAAAGAAAAAATAAGATTTGTTTAAATCAATGTCTAAAGTTTAGTAAGAAGAAAATATGTCATTTTTTTAAGAACTAACATCTAAAGTTTTTTCATATCTTCAAAAAATGCCACCATTCCAATGGCTTTAAATGTTGAATATTTTAGGAATCAATGTTTAAAGTCTAAAACACATCAATTTTCCTTTTTTTAAAATAAAATCAATGCCTAAAGTTTTCTCATATTTTAAAAAATATCACTATTTTCATAACTTTTGATGTTGGTTATTTTAAGATCCAATATCTTATATATCATCCTTTTGTAAGTCAATTGACAGTTATCATACTATTAGATGTTGATTATGTCCAAAATTGACATATGAAATTTTTATATTTCTCAAGCAAGATATTTGAAATGTCTTTAGACAATGGTTTTGTAAATTTGTAAATGCCATAACTTTAAACATTAGTTAAATTCAAAATTGACAAGTTAAAGTTTAATATTTTCTCTCCATATTTTTGTAATATTTTTAGATGTTGATTATATAAAACTAACATTGTAGGCAGGGATTTAAATTGCAGTTGCAGTCACAGTTACGGTCATGTCGCGATGCGGACGAATACGAAAAAATGCGGCTATAATGGTCTAAAATTACAAAAAATTATGGATGCGGTCTGTCTCAAAAATACAATATTGGGGTCACGAACCGTTTTTTAAATCCTAGATTGTAGGTTTTCTGATTTTCCTAACAACTTTTAAATATTATACATTTTGATGTTGGTATAGTAAAAAATTGACATTTAAGTTTTTCAATAATTTCAAAAATACCACCATATCTAAATTGACATTGGTTACATTAATAATTTACCATCTTAAAATTTTATATAATTTTCAAAATGCAAACGTATATATATGTTGGTGTTAATTTTGACGTTTATTCGCAATATGTAGAAGTGTCAACCTCAATCAATCACTTTTCATTTGACATGCAACCAGCTATAATAGAGGACAAATTCCTTCCATTTTTCATTCCACAAAAGTCAACCCTCAGGATCAGGGAATTTTTATCTCTTACAACGTGTGGAACATGTCCAATACAATTATAATAGAAAGATAACAATATATATTGTAGAGATAATATTAAACTTTTTAAACTTTGTATTCATAGGTATAAAGATAAATGGTATAGTTTAAATAGTTTTTTTTAATCTATTAGGATGATATATATATTATTTACCTTGACTAAATTATCATTATTATTATCATATTTCTAGTATAATGATAACAAAAAAAAAAAAACTTGCTTAAAACTATTTGGAAAATATCGATGGAATAGTAGAATTGAGACTGCAACAACTTAATCTGGTTCCAACTGGATGATGAGATAGGCTGACATGGAATTGACCAAACATACAATTTGATAATATAAAGTCCCCTATCTACCTTTGGTGGAATTTAGCTAATTATGACTCAAGTGCTTGAGGCATAAAATACTTGTGATCAATAATCTTATTTAACATCGCGAGAATCAAATCTTGAAAAACAAGAAAAGAAAGAGCAATAGAACTTTTGTGGGTCATACAAGTGGCTATTTTAGTAAATAGTCTCTTCTCATTGCGGTTGGTAAGTATCTATCGGCATTCAGATTTCATGTTAATGGCAAGTAAGTATAACAATTTTTTGCAAATGGATTTGAATAGAGAAAGCTTTTGGTACGCCTCGAAGGCTCCCACTTCGTCATATCATATGTTATATAGATAAACATAATTTGATCTTTAGATAAATACAAATTAGTTTAATTTATATATTTCTTTTTTTATGAATATATCCTTTTATGTTATCTTGGAATTTTAGTTAGTTCAATAGTAAATTTTGTGAAGTACTTCTTATGCAATTATTTAACTTATTAGTTATCACCTATTAATTATAAGCTATCGGATAATTTATCAGTTACCTATATGAAACAGAACCTTAGTTTAAAATTTTTGGAATATTAGTTTCTAATAAACAATTGAATAAAATTATTTACAATTTCAAAACAAGTTAATTTTAAATTTTCCATTATAAGCACTTGTAATTCTTTGTTTTATTTGGAATACAAAATTGTTCATACGGAAGTCATATATTTGTGCAAGTTTGGTCTCCAATCAAAATTTACTAGTTTTCCCGTAGGATTAGAATACTAAAAGATTTCTCTCCTCTCATCAATTTTAGTAAGAAATTAGATTGTCCAATTATATTATAAAAATTTTAAATTGTTGTTTAAATTTGAAGATGAGGATCTTCAACTTGTTATGAAATAAAAATTATGAAATTGTAAATACATAAAGCATTACTAGAAGAAAAAATAATGACTAATGTCATGACCTACCATAACCATGACCAATGTAGAACTATCCTTGAGTAATCCTATTAGCCTTACTTATGTTAATTGACCATCACAATGAAGGAATCATCCATAACACGTCATTCATTAAAAAAATTCATTTTGAGCAATTCATCTCAATATGAATTTTATTCTTAAAAGAATAGATGAGCTAATTTATAAA
Source organism: Sindora glabra (assembly GCA_020226215.1). Taxonomy (NCBI): domain Eukaryota; kingdom Viridiplantae; phylum Streptophyta; class Magnoliopsida; order Fabales; family Fabaceae; genus Sindora; species Sindora glabra. The sequence continues at coordinate 72,300,410 of CM035228.1, forward strand.
CCTTTTTTTTAACAAAACCCTAATTGAGCAAAACACTACTATTAGCCAACCACTAATCCTAGCAAAGTGACTTGGCCTTACTAATCCTTCCTAATTACAAACATTCAAATTTTAATATATATCAATCCATTTGCTACCAAATTTGCAAAAGAAAAGTAGAAAAACCCTTTATATGAGGACATCTTGCTTAATGTGGTGTAGGAGGTGGCATGTCAAATTAATTCAATAAGATAAGTATGGAGACTCTGTGAGAAGTATTTTATCTAAAATAGATATTGATAGGATGGGAACAAACACTTAGGATACTATTCAAATTCCCATAAATCATAAATAAGGAATGCATAAATTGATTATGTTTACCATTGACATTCATGCCATTCATGTGACCAACAACTATTGAAGGTAACACTTGGATAAATAGAAAGAAAAGAGAAACAACATTATAGTATCATTAATAGATGTTAGCTATCATTATCACTGATATCTATTTTGATAATATAACATTTTTGAAATTACATGTCAAATTAAGGTAAATAAAATTAACTATAATTGATGTCTTTGTTGAGGTGGTGGCATTTTTTAAAATAGTGTGAAACTTGTGATTCGATTTTAAGTGTAACCAACATCTAAAGTTTAACGTTTATATGGTTTCTGGAAGGTGCAGAAACTTAGTTTTCTACATAATCATATTCCAAAAGGCAATTAAAGCATCTTTCTAGGGAATGTAAATATTTTACATGCTGATTTTGGAATTAAACGACATCTAAAATTATGGCAACTATTGCTCACTTTGAAAACTATGATATATAATATGTCAATTTTTTATGACTAACCAATGTTTATTGTTTTTAATATTGCCTTTAAAATTTTCTCTCACTTCATTTTGCATTTAGGATGCATATGAGAATAACACATTTATTCTTATTTAAAAATGCTTTAAATCTTGGAGAAGCATGGCACCTAACCACCAATATCTTTTACAATAAAAAATTTGAAGGTAGAAGATAACTATGGTTGGATGGGATACTCATGCTCCTATAATATTTGAAAATTTTCTAAATATGTGTAGAATGTGCATGTTATTCTTATATTCTACTCAGTACTCTAATGTAAGAAGTGGATTGTTGATGTCTATAGAATTTTGTGAAGCATTTAAATTTAAGGAAAAATATATGTTTTCTTTAACACACGAGAATTTGTAATAAAGATTTTAAATTTGAGTTTACAATTTATTCATATACGTAATGGCAATGCTATAAATGTTTATTGATGATCTAGTGTAACTTTTATGTAGATTTTATTTGAATAGTGCACATCCTTGTTTCCTTTTTAGTTATGTAATATTAATGTAAAATTCCATTTGTTAATGTAATGATATATATGGAAATAAATAAAATTTCATAATAAATTTTGATAATTGGGTTTCTGCTTTCTCATAATTTTGTGCATTCACATTCAATGTGTTGATGATTGTAGCAGTATAAGAAAAATAAGCAAAAAGAAATGATGCCAAGGTTATTATCTAATAATCAATATCCTATTTACCACTAAATTGAGTTGTACTTATATGAAAAGTTAATTAATGAGTGCAATTTAAATCAAATTTTAAATGTTGGAAAGATGGTATCTATGATTATGAAATTTGATATAAATTTGTAAAATGATTGGGGTGCTTTCTAGTAGTATTTAAGTTATACTAAAATAATATGGAAGAAAATATACCCCAACTAAAGCACATCAATTGTAGATGCTAATAGCACAAGTTGTTTATAGAATGAAAATCTAAAGACATTCCAAAAGTTTCTTGTTACTAAAATGGGAAACTTAAATGATGTTATTTTGTGCTTAACTGACATCTAAAATAATAATAGTTATGGATTCACAAGAAAAGCACAAAAACCTAAACATATGTATTGAATGTCATTTATAAGATTGCAAGAAACCATGAAAACTTAAAATTTGAATTTTTTTTAAGAAGAACATCATCTAAGGCCATTTCAATTGCCATGATAATTCATGTCAAAAATTCGTACATTAGTGAAGCACTTGATTGATATCTTAAGATGTTGAGCTATTTCATTCTTTAGATATTATCAAACCTAAGATGTCAATTTTCTTTTAGTAATTGACATCTAAAATTTGCCTACCACTTATAAATATAGCTTTCCCTACCACTTGTAAATAAGCTAATTATAAATTATAGTAAGAAGAAGTTACGTATCTATTCATTCATTAATGGGTTTATGAATGCATAAATTGTGATGCAGTTTCTTTTCACTATAATTTATAATTAGTTTACACCTTATGTAGACCTTTAACTTAGAAGACCTTAAGAAATGTAATGATGGGTTACAATATAAAGATAAATTATTGTGAGAAGAAGTTGCTTGTCCATTTATTCATTAATAGGTTTGCAAATGTATGAATCATGATACAATTTCTTCTCATTATAATTTATCATCAGTTTATAACTTATCTATACCTTTTAACTCATTATACCTTAATTAATATAATGGAATTACAAGAAGATGGTACCTATTTTCCCTTTCCATTTGTATAATGTCCTTCTTAAATATATGTTTATTATAATTGAAAAGTTTTTTTTTGTTATAAATAATAGTTTTCTTATTTGAAGACTTGTACCTATATTTTAGTCATGAGCACAAGTATTCTACAGTATATTTGGTAGCACTTTGAACAAGAAACCTTTCAAAGTCTTTATAGAATCCTTATGCTTACTATTGAACTATAGATACAAGTCCTAATAATGTTGATTATAACAATTAATACCTTCCATAAAAAAGAGAGCTTTTGATTTGGAAGTTGTAGATAATTATATTCATCACCAAACTAGATATTGTGAAGGTTTTAGAATCCATCAAATTCCTTTAAGGATTTTTTTTATTGATTCTAGAATCTTCTCAATAACCTTGGCACTAAATATGATGATTTACATCCTTTATCTCAAAATTCATCTCCGTCGAGGGATTTTAGAATTTGTTAATCTACACCCCTATCTTAGAAACCATCTTTGATGTTCTTAACTTTCTATTGTTTATTCTAAATTACAACATTTTTCATATATATGCCAATATACTGATATGTAATGAAAGAAATTGTAGAATATATTTTTGTAATTTTTTTCTCTTTTCTTATTTATTCTTACATTTATATTCAATCTTTTATTGTTTGTATCTATTTAATCATAAAAGAAAATTGTGAAAATGCAACAAAGAATTTTAATGTTGTTGCTTTCACTTTGGATAAGTTGAACTTAAAAAAAAAATCAATTCAAAAAATGATGTCAATGCTTTTACAAAATTTATACTTAAACTTTAAAATTATTGCATAATACCACTTGCAAACCATTGGATTATAGGTCTTATCTATATTAATATATTTACTAATATGATAAATATAATTGAATTATACTTTTGCATAAATGTTGTATGAATAAGTGATATTCAAAAAATAATTCAATTACTAAAAGGATTTAATAAGCATTAGAAATAAAGATAGCAAACATTTCATGCATTTTCACAAAGTAACAAAATACTTTTCTATTTCACATAATAAATAATATACACATATCAAAATAATAATAATAATAATAATAATAATAATAATAATAATAATAATGAATCCACCTTGTCTCCCTAAAATAACAATTACTCTATTTTCCCTTGCCTTGTCTCTCTAAATATAGAAATAGTCCCTCCATTTCATAATAATCAAAATTAGTAGACTAACCTCATCCCTTTAGATATAGTAATAGTTCCTCCATTTTATAATCCCAAACTATAACCCATTGCTTCAACAATGGTTATGTTAGAGTACAAATCACATTCTTAATAACAAGTAATTTTTTACAACCATACTTTAACTCACACAATCATGTTCAAGAATTATAGGAAAAATAATTGATCCTTCAATCACCTTTACCGACACGTATGAACTAATTAATGTTAATACTATTAACTAATAACATAAATCATCATATCATTCAATACATATTTCCAATAAAGGATTCATTATCACATTTCACAAATTAGAATTTAAACAATCATAATCATATGTTACTCTATATAGGAATATTACATAGTTCAAATCCATTTTAAATCAATGATTCATATATTATCATGTATTTTCATATATCATATTGTTTACAACTAAATTTTAACCATAGTTAGGGCATTCATTGTTGGTGTATACTCTAGTAGTTAATCAGAAGATGATTGTATTTGCATGTATTTTATTACATTTTCTTTATAAAGGAATTCTAATTATTGTATTTAATGTTATACCTTCATAATATAAGTAAATATAATAAATGTCCCTGGAATAAGTTATATTATTTCTGAAACATTCTTGATTAAGTATTATTATAAACTAAGATAACAATAATGTATTCAAACTAGTATGTATGTTGATTGATGACTAAGATATTAAGTTAACTTAGATTCAAGTTAGAGAATAAATGTACTAGACTAATCCATAATGAGAATACTACAAGGATCATTATGTGCAAGTCATAAGTAATTCTTATAGTGATAATGATATATATGATCCTTTAACTTAAAATCACTACAGCTCCTTACATGATAAATTATGTATTTTGATGTCATTAAATGTCACCTATAATAGGGTTGGCCTAAAGGGTGGTGATTTAGTATCTTATGAATCATATGGAGGGATGTGAGTGATTTAGATGGGATTTTTGTCCCTCCTATATAAGAGAAGTGATATATGTGGGCTTTTTGATTAAGTGAAACTACGATATCCATGGGCATGCTCAAATAAATCAATATATGATATTGATTCACTTGTTTTAGTTAGTCTACTCATGAATAAAAAAATACATATATTAAATTATGGAGAGGGTGATACATTCCATGCCTTAAGTTCAATCTAGATATCCAAGATAACATGGACTAAATTAAATAAAACATTGGTCAAGGAAAGATTATGTTGAATTGCTGGCATTTTCACTACTTAGATGGTAGCGATGAATTGCTAAATTCCTTTCATTATCTTTAATATTAAAATAGGATTTTAGGATCACTATTAACATAATGAGAACCTATAGGGTCACATATAAAGAGTATATAAAAAATTGCAATCAAAATGTAATTAAGAACTTTTAGTTAGATTAAGGTTCTTAATTAGGATAAACTAAATATGATTGGGTTTCACTAAATAATAGCACAATATGAATGGACTATACTTAAGAAACATTAAATATGGGTTAGTTATTAACTAAAGTCATACTTGGGCTTAATTAATAATCAAAGCCTAGTTATTTCCTCTCTTAAGATAGTGCTAGCTAGAGATAAAAGAAAAAGGATTTTACATGCAAGATAAAACAATACTAGTAAAATCTTTGAAAAAAAGAAATATATGGCTAAGATATTAATCTTTTAAAATAGAAATATTTGGTCAAGATATTTATGATATGATTTGATAAATGACTAGCTATCATTAGGGAACTTATAGTCATTATTTATAAAATAGAGAGAATGTTGTGAGGTTTTTAAGAGATCAATTCATAACTAGAAAAATCCCATAACTTGCATTATGTTGAGAGAGAGAACAAATCCTATCTAATTAGATTGGAGTACTTGATTGCTCATATGGATACCATGGAGGCATTGCCCTTTGAAACAATGTTCATGATTTGTGATAATCCTATTTATGTGTTTATGATTTATGATAATCCTATTTGTATGTCATAATTAGATGTTTTGAATGTAGGTGATCAAATTGTTCCTTGCGAAGAAAATTTTTGTTTCATGCAATAATTGTATAAACACTAACACTAGGTTATACTTCTTTCACTTGGATCCTTGATGGGTTTTGGAGTAAAATTCTAAATTTTCTATTATTCTATTTGATCTAAAACCTAACACTCATAGCTCTATATAAGTACATTTTCATGGAATAGAATTACACTACAAGTATATAATAAACATTAGGTGAGGGTATTTGGCTATAACAATTGAATATAAGGCTTCAAAAAGCTTATATTTGACTACTATAGTCAAATAATTTGAACTAGAGAGCACCTAATCTTAGAGTACTTGACTTTAGTAGTGAATTATGACTACTTGAATCTTAAACTCATAATTGAATACTATAGCCACATATTAGCCATAAAAAACTAAACCATAGTAAGGTATTCGAATATAACCTTGTTACAGGCTTGTATTCAAATACTATACTTGAATACAATCCTAGAATTTAGCAAATTTTTATTGAATTTCACTAAACTAAGCTCCAACTTTATCTTATAAACCTTTGTGAACACACCCAACTCATTAACAACCATACATCTAGCATTCACTTATATTTTCTAACTTAATACAATAAAAAAACTTAATCTAATAACAAGATTATAGACCATAATCATAACATTTTTTGTATTAGTTGTCATAGGCTTATATAACAAATAAATTTTATACTATAACAACTTTGAGTTGATTATAAAAGAAGCTAGAGGAAGGATGGAAGAATGAGCAACTAGCCTTATTTGTCATAAAATAAAATTACTAACTTAAATCCCTACTTTCCTTTACCACTATCAAAACCATAGAAATTTATTAAATCAAAACTTGTTTTCAAAGAGATTTACCTCAATTAGGATAAAGTTGTTAATGATTTTTCAACTTAGTTGAATTTTCCTTATTGGAAAAGAATGGGAAGAACTAAAATTAGCAGAAAAGAAATAGATTGGAAAATGAGTTTTAGAGTATGTATGTAATACTGGGGCAATTTGGTAAATTTGGAGACATAGCCAAGGGTATTTTAGATAAGTGTGATCCTAAATCTCCTCTATACACCATATTCAACTTGAATCATAAAACTAACATTTTATTAATTTATTTTCACCCATCTTCATTTTTAAATACCAAACACATCCATAACATCTATATTTATTCGCATGTATGCAAATTTATCAATAAAATAATTTTAATAAAATTCTAAATTACTAGAGGCATAATAATTTTCATTCTACAAATAATTTATTCTTGAATTCTTAAGAAGCTAACTACACTACTAAATTCTATATATTTATATGTGTAATTATGCAAGTAAACAATGGTATTAAACCTTAGGTAACTAAGAAAAGCATATTATATTATATTATATCTAATGTGCATGCTGCAATACACCAAAATTGTATTAAAATTGGTTGCTAAAAAATAATGTAAAATAGTGGCACAACCAAGTTGTATCCCTAGTGATCCTTTGATTTTACCTTTTATGAATTAATTCCTAACAATATATACCAAATAATTGAGTTATTTATGCAATGAAAATAAAGCAAACTAATGCAAACAGAACAATAATGCAATGAAATAGAATGTTGGAAGAAACAAAAATAAAAAAAGAATGCAAAATGTAATAATATGCTACATGCTATTTATGTAATTTTTGCAATAATAGAATGTAGAATTGGGGGTTTAGTTGTATGAATTAAACAACTACTAAGCACGAAATTTAACTTAAAATAGAAGTAAAATGGAAATAAAATAGAAGGGAAATCAATGGAATCAAACAATCAATTTAAGGAAATTGAGAGCCTTAAATTATATTAATCATAAATCAATTAGGACTTAACTTTTTCTAATTAATTTTTGAACCTTGAATTACTCAGAATGCTTATAATAATTCATGAATTCTACGTTAGACAATCGCCTAGGATTTGATCAATTAAAATTAGCTTAATTAAGCAATCGCTATAATTCCTATGCTAGATTGAAATTGATTTTTGGATAAAATTTAGTTAATTTGAGAAACTAAATTAGAAATCCCCAAATTAATCCCTCAACCCTTTATCCTTATCTATAAAACTATGATTTGTCAACCATAATTTCATAACAAAACAATAAAGAAATAAAAAATCATAAGGGCGAATATCAAATATATCAAATCAACATCCAACAAAAGCAATCTCAAGATTTCAGCAGAAGTAAATAGAGAAAGAGGAGAATTAATTAAGAAAAGTCAATATTATAAAATATGATTTCACAATCCTCAAGAAGAGTGCCTCAAACTTCTTAAATCAACCTTGAATTGAGGCTTCCATTAATGAAGAAGAAAGAGAGCTAGAAGACGAAGAAGGTGGTTGAATGTTGTTTGTAATTTTGAATTATGTTTCTCTCTTCAACCCTCTTGCCTATTTATATAACCTAATTTGCCTAAAACCTTATTGGATTAGGATTAGATGTCTATTAAAGTTACAATTACAATAATAAGGCCTTTCAAAATTTTTAGAAGCTAAGACCGAATTAAAACAAATTTCTAAAAGCTATCAAATTTCTAGAAGCAGCATCATGGAATTCTTGCAAGTATTACTTGTAGCCTAATTTTGACCATAAAATCGATGAATTTTGGAAAATCCATAAACATGATAGTTGTATACCTATGTCTTTTGATAATTTAGCATTATTTTTTGGTCAATCGGACCATTATAACTCAAGATATGGCCCAAATATAGAAATGAGTTTAGTTGGGATAAAAACATAACTTTAGATTGTCGGCAAAGTAAAAGCTTGAAATAATCCGAATTGGGCTTTAACCAAAACATAAAAGTTTTAGATCTCTTTTTTAGCATTACGTCAATATTAAGTTTGCCTTAATCCAAGATCCAAAGCCTAAGTCATGATTGAAAAATAGAAATAGTGTCAAAATCCAGCATTTACTAAATAAATTTAGAAACTTGTAGAATCAATCCAAAATTATAAGACAGGGTCTATTTTGTAAAATTAAGCTCATGTAACACCTAGGATATATAAAATAGGAAAAAATAAAATAATAAATATTTTTCTCATCAATATCTAAATCCTAGTTTCTAACAACATTTACTACTTAATATTTTAATTAATCTAAATCATTGTTTTTCTTTTGGTTGCTTAAATGCTAAGGTATTCCTACCTAATCAATAAATACTCTATTTTATAATGTTCCTTTTTTGATATTATAAATTTAATTCCATTATATACTCCTTCATTTTTAACTTTTATTCTCTCTATCTCTTGGCATCTAAATAGTTCTTTCCCGTACATGCACCATATACATATCCTAGTTTCCTTATTTTTCCTTCAATTCCCTTGTTCTACTCTTATTAAATCCTCAAAACTTATTACTATTTTAATTCTTTACTCTATATGTTGTTTTCCTTCATGGACGCTCACTTTCCATTACTTACACCCATCTTGACTATTATCTTTTACCTAATTCTAAGAAATTGAATTAATGGAACATTTCCTGAATGTGATATTTATTTCTTCACACTCATTAGCCCTCATAATAAATACCTTCCTTAATTATATTACTATTCAAACTTATAAGGCTTACACTAATTTAGTTAATGTAATCATTTCCTATGATAACAATTGACTTCAAGGCTCATATTTACCCTTTTACTCTCATACAATTTTTCATGAGTCAACTTATCACTATCATATTTACAGTTTACCAAACTTTTTCTCTTTCCTTAATGCTATATGATTCCTATGTCATTAACTTGGCTATTTCCTAATTCTACAAATTAAGTCCTCATATTTTCCTTTCTCTCATATTTTATCACTAAGTCAATGGCCACTAAATCTTACAATCTTTCTTAATTCCCAATAATTTCAAACATTCAAACACAATAGTATTCTATATTAACTATTCCTATGAAAAAGCTCCACCACCACTTTTTAAACAATTTAAGGTAGTGAATCATAAAATCAATAAGCAATTAACCTACTTAATCAAACACAAATAACCACACATATCCAACTTGTATTGTTTATGTTATGTATTCCTAAATACTTAAGCATGGCTGACCTTTTAGCTCATATGCCACATAGCATAATCTTTCAATTATTGACAACATTTAATAGGCATTGGAAATAAAGATAACAAACATTTCAACCATTTTCAAAAAGTAGCACAATACTTTATTATTTCACATACTAACTAACACACACATTTTAAAAATAATAAATCCACCTTGTCCCTCTAAAACAAGAGTAACTTCTAGCTTTGTCCTTCTAGATATAGTAATAATCCCTTCATTTTATAATAATCAAAATTAGTAAACCCACTTTATCCTTCTAGATGTAGCAATAGTTTATCTATTTTATAATTCCAAACCATAACTCATACCTTCAAGAAGGGGATTGTAAGAGTACAAATCATATTCTCAATTAACAACCAAGCAATTCAACACTCATTTTGAATCAACATTTCATATATTTTCATATATCATACTATTTACAACTAAATTTCAACCATAGTTAAGGCACTCGTATCTATATATATGTCCATTTATACCATTACCACTAATAGCATATTATAAACATAAGGTGAGGATATTTGACTATAATACCTGAATATAAGGTTTCAAAAAGCCTATATTCAACTACAATAGTTAAATAGTTTAAGCCAAACATTTTATGATCTTAGAATACAAGACTATAGTAGTTAATTATGATTACTTGAATCCTAAGCTCATAATTAAATACTATAGCCACATACTAGCTATTAGAAACTAAATCATGCTAAGGTATTAAAATATAATATCCAAATATAACCTTTTATGGGCTTGTATTCAAATACTATACCTAAATGCAATATTGGAATTTTTAGAACTTTATCAAATTTCACTAAACCTAGCTCAAACTTTATCTCATAAACCTTTGTGCAAACATCCAACTTATTAACCATCATACAAGTGACATTCACTCAAATTTTCCAACTTAATAAAATGAATAACTAAATCTAATAACAAGATCATAAGCCATAATCATAAAATTTTCATATTCATTGTCATAGGCTTATATAACAAATAAACTTTATAATTTAACAAACTTACAAATATTATCTACTTCCTTATGTATGGAGGAATGACTAATTAACCATTTTCTTCACAAAATAAAATAATTAAATTAAATCCCTAGTTTCCTTTACCACCATCAAAACCATAGAAATTTACTAAATCAAAACTTATTTAAAAGGAGGTATACTTTAATTAGGGTAATGTTGCTTATGATTCTTCAACTTAATGCTTAGATTTCACTTGTTGTTAGATAAGAAGAAGAAGTTAATGGATAGGAAAAGCAAAATTTGAAATAAATAAGAAAGCAATGAGTTAAAAAATAAGTTTTATGGTGTATATATATAAACGTATATATATATATATATATATATATATATAGTATTATGGGCATTTTAGGAAATTTGGAGATAGCTAAGGATATTTTGAAAAAGTTTGATCCTAAATTTTCCTACATACAACCTTATCTAACTTTAATCATAAACTAACATTTTATAACTTTCTTTTCACCTTTCTTCATTTTTAAGTCCTATTATTCTCAAACAAATTCCCATCATAAACACATCTATAACATTTCTATTTATTAGCATGCATGCATGTTTTTGAATTACATAATTTTAATAAAATTCAAAATTACTAGAGGCACGATAGCTACCTTTGCACTAGCCTGTTTGGCAAGAGCATTCACTTATTCATTTCTGTTCTTTAGGGATCTACTTTACTCTATGGATGAATTGTTAGAGAAAATATTTGGGCTTCTTAACATACTACTTTAGTTTTGGCTATTTCATCTTATAATCACCATTTATCTGAGTTATAACCAACTAGAAGTCACTTAGGACTAATAACCATTCAACTTCTACTTCTTTGGTCAAGGGTGGCCCTACTATTAATGCTTTGTACTCTTCTTGGATATTTGTGGCATGAAAGTTGAACATTAAAGAGTGCTTTAAAGTTAATTCATTTAGGCCTTCTGGTGTTATTCCTCTTTCACTTCTTCTTTTGCTTGAGGAACCATTCACATGTAACCTCGAAGCCCTTTCTGAATCTTTATTGTCAATATAGCCATGTAATTTGTTAAAGCTTGTGATTAACTATTTTCCTAGTTTCAAAAAGGATTTTGTATTTTAAAAATTTAATTGAATACGAAATTAACTTTTTGACTTGATTTGGTTTTTATAGCACATGGCAAATCGGTTAGTCAATCCTAATGATGATTTAATGTGCCTAAAAGTATGGCTTGAGCTTCTTGGAGGTGGACTGCTAGGTAAATGCTAATTTGTCTATCTTCGAGTATCTTTGCTCTAGCCCTTGTACCACTTTGTTGATAAAATACACTAGTTTTTGTTCTCTATCCTTTTCTCTTATTATGAAATTTATCAAACACAACCATATATACACACACAAAGGTTTTCCTTCCTTTAGTTTAAATAAGATTAGGGGTTTATATAGCTTTCATCCATAAGTCATTCCATGTAAAATCCTTTGTATTTCTAAGTAAATAATAAAAAGGTAGATATTTATCACCTGACCCAGACATAAATTTTGATTGTGTAGCCAGCTTTCCATTCAATGTTTGCACTTCCCAAAAATTCTTTAGGTTGGTCATATTGATGACAACCTAGCATTTTGCAAGATTTGCCTTCATCACTTGATCATCATAAATCTTAGGAATTTCCTTGCTTGAATGCCAAAAGAACATTGGTTTAGGTTTAGCATCATTCTATATTGCTTTAATACTCTAAAGGCTTCTTTGAGATCTTTCCAGTGTTACTTATATTTTTATGATTTTTCTAGTATGTCATCTACATAAACTTTGAGATTTCATCCAATTTGCTTAGCAAACACCTTATTCATTAGAAAGCTAGTAAATAGCCCTAACTTTTTTTAAACCAAACAACATTATTTGACAACAATATATGCCTTAATCCATTACAAAAGCTATTTTCTCTTTATCATATGGATGCATCTTTAGTTCTTTATATCTTGAAAATGTGTATTTAAAACTCATCCTTCTAAATATGACTGCAATATCCACTAGCTAGTTATGTTTGGCAAAGGAAAAAACTCTTTTAAGCATGTTTTGATTAGGTTGTAAAATCAATACATATTCACCATTACTCATTTGCCTTGTTTACAAGTACTACATTAGCCATCTTGGTGTTATGATTTGCTTTTCTAATGAAACCTACATTTAACAATTTCTTCACCTTTTTTTAATCACATTTCGATGTTAAACCATAAAATTTCCTTTTTTTATGTTGTACTACGATGTGAACAATATTCTATTAATATTTTCCCTTATATTTAGGTCCCTTAGGAGGTGATGATACTTAATTGGATCAATTTTATATTAATTTGATATTAATTGCATTAATTTGGGCTTAATTGAATTTTAGACTTAATGTTGGATTTTTTATACTATTTTAGTATTTTAATCATAACTTGAGCTCTGGATGTCGGAGTTGGATGGTCTATACACCTTTGGAAATATAAGAAAAAGGGCTACAATTTTTATATTGACTAGAGGACCCAGTTCTGCCATCTTGGAGGTCAAAGATTAGCTTAAAATCAAAGCAAAGTTGCTGTCCAAGCCCAGACCCAACCCAGTTGCAATGATTAATTCATATATTGAGCTCCAAGTGTCTAATTGATGCAAGGACAAGTCCAATTATTCCCTAAAATTCATATCTAATCATTCATGAAACCTTTTTGAAGAAACTCAGTCATTTTGAAGGTCAACAAAGACAAATTGATGGCTCATTATTTTAACTCGGACTAGATTGAACTATCTGTAGTATTTTAGCTATAACTTGAGTTAGGAATGTCTAATTGGGCAGAAATTTTGTGGGTAGCTTCCTATGATATTAGGATATAAGTTTGTAGTTTAGGTCCAGTCCTAATTATGCTTCTAGGGTTATAAATAAATAGAATCAGAACGTTAAAAAAAGAGAGAGAAGATAGACAGCTTGATATTTTTCTATTTTTCTTGGGTTTTTCTCTCTAATGGAAGGCTAATTCTTTGTGTTGATTGAAGGAAATTTGAAGCTTTTCTCCTCTGGGATTATGAGATCTTAATTTCTATGATGGTAATTGTAATTGATTTTCCTTTTTTTCTTATCTATCTCCTTTGATTTGCATGATCTACTTGATTTAGATGTTGATTTGATATAATCTTTGTTCAATTCTGTAAGTTATGTTTTAAATTTGAATTGGTAGTAAATTTTGGTTGGTTAATCAGAATTTTTTGTGAGAGAAAAGGGGATGAATGGATGGTTTAGGATTATGAATTAATTAATTTAATTTGGCTGAATTCTATCTTCAAATTGGTTTTGATCTAGCTTAGGAGTTATGACAATTATCTAACTTTGCTAATCTTAATCAATCAAATCCTAGATGATTATCTAGCTTAGAGTTCATGAATTATTGCAGAGATTCTGAATAATTTAAGGCTGAATAATTAATTGCAAAATCCAATTTATAGTGATCTATGATTAATCCTCCGAAGAAACCTCGAATTCCTTGGATCGGCTATCTTTGTTCATTGATATTCTGATTTTTGTTGCTATTGTTTTATTGATTCCATTATTGATATTTTGCTGTTAATATCTTCCCATTTTAAATTCAAAACTCCCCTAATTCTGCATTCTATTTTGCATAATTTTTGCATACATATAGCATTTAGCACTGTTCCTAATTCTGTTTTTGTTACAACATTCTAATTCCTACATTTACATTCTGTGTGCATCTATTTCTTCTGTTTTTGTTGCATAAATAATTCAACAAATATGTGAATATTGTTAGAAACACATTTAGAAGAGATAAAATTAAGGGATCACTAGGGGTATGACCTGATTGTGCCACTATATTATATTATTATTTTTGCAACTACTTTTTAATTAATTTTGGTGCATTGCGGTCTGCACGTCAAAAGGGAATTTCATTTTTAAATTGCCTTCTTTATAGGCATTTGATGAGATTTGAAACAACGATGAAGATTTGGTGTAAATTGTTTATATTTACACTAATGTCAATTAAGCCTCTCCCATATTTTTGTGCCTAAAGAACCTACTTGATTCAGAATTACAAGTTAGCAGAAATGCTTACAGGAGGAGCTGATTGCTTCGAACAGTTGTTACCAAAATGATAAAATACATATATAGATATATACACATACAATTTTTGCCATAAGTGAATAAGGAATATCAAGCAGGGAAGCACGTTAGAACAAATGGGATTACATGTTTCTGAGATGGCCTTTAAGGAAAGGAAAAAAAATAAAAAAAAGAGTTGTTTTTGAGGAATATATGCTAAGTTTGATTGTGGATGGCCTAGTCTGGATGGCATGGGGCAAAACCCAAAAGCCTAAATTAACTCTGAAGCATTGTTTTATGCTGCTCTTGATGATACACCTTTGATGGATTAGATGCTATGCATATCACTGTTAGAATGTCAAATGTTTGTGCTTATATGTAGTATCATTTTATTTCACATTTTCATTATGGCTCTAAAATCCATGGGCTGGCTGGCATATCTTGTCCCAGTTGTTCCTTTTATTAAATGTTGAAGGCCCCCATATATGTCGTGAAATGCATGCATAAAATTTTAAATTCATTATTGCCGTGGTGATATTCTTTTCTGTCCATTAATTATCTTTATGGCAAACCTCGTAGAAAAGATAACGTCTCGTATCTTTATTATTTAAGAGTATTGGTGTGGTAGGTTTAGTAATATTCGATGTTGCGTTGGAAGTTATTTCATTTACAGTGTTCTTGATTTAAAACCAAAATGTTATGTGTATATCATGGTTTTAAATTGCAGTCGCGGTTGCGATATCGCGTGATGCGGAAAAATGTGGGAAAATGCGGCCGTCACGGAGCGCAATTGCAGAAAAATGCAGACGCGGTGTGGTCCGCAACCGCAATTTCCAACCGCAATATTGCGGGCGAAATTGCGGTTGCGGACCGCAATTTAAAACCATGGTGTATATATTTAGTAACTTGTCATACATATATATATAAAGTACACCAGACAAAATTCCCTTTAACTATTCTTTTCATAATGTGTTTATAATCTCCTAAATTGTAAATATGTGTAACCCACTTCATAAAAATTACACTCAATCCTTTTTTGCTATTTTTCGTTCACTAAACAAAATAACTCATATAATATATGGCTAGTTAATACTATAAAATAGATATTTATTTTTCAAGAAAACGGAATTGCAATGAAGAAATTAAGGTTGGTAAACTTTTTTTACTTCAAGGTTATCTTCACAAGTAATGGATTGTGGTCGAAAATTCGTTGGAACAGAGTTCCGAAATTCACAAGTAGTGGATTCAAGTAAAAGGAAGAAATTTGCAATGATAATTAGTCATGCAATGAGAAAAAAAGTTTATTTCGTTTAGTGAATAAAAGGCTAATAAAGGAAGGTAGGCGAATAATTCCCGAAGTATAAGGAGTTATTTAAACATTTTCATAGTAGAAAATTAATACTAAGTGACAAACTATAATTTGAGGTAATTTAATAATTTTTATCTTGACACACCATTAATTGAGTTTCGTGCTTCACTTGTTGAACTGAGCAATCATGCAACGCCGACTATAAAAATCACTTCATATACTATTTGTGATTTTTTCACAAATTGTAGTAAAATGGCAGGTCTTGACATAGCAACATGAGGGACCAAAATTTTTCTAAGGATTCAAATAACTTAAGTAATTTGTTTAGATTTTTTAAAATATATGTATATATTGGGGAGCCAAGACCCCCTTAAACCCTAAGAAGCCCCGTTGCTGATAGTAATCATCTTCTTCCTATCAAGTTGTTCAATTTCCGTGAATCATATTTTCTTTTATATTTGACCAACTATAGAAGAAGCTAAATTCCTACCACATACCATTCATTGGAAGTCAATCATCAGCATCGGTTAATTTTTTTATCTCGTACCAAGCGTTATAACAGAAAGATAAGAACATATCCTATACAAATAATATAACAATTTTTTTTAACTTTACAATGTAGGCAAACACATACTGATATCCTTCAAATAGTAACTGTATTTATCAACGAGATATATAATTTACTTTGACCTTATTATTATTATTATTATGCAATCCAATAATTTGAAATAAAATAAGGTTAAAAGTTTTATGATTTATTATTGGAGATAACATTTATATTTTTTAATATATTAAATTTAATAAAATTATTATTCACATAGTAGTGAAAAAGTTTCTTGTGCTACATTATCATAGCGCTACTTTCATAGATTTTTTTTTGACAAGTGTATTACTTTTTTAATTTAATAATATGATATAGTAGAAAATTAAGTATTTCTAGCATGAAATCAAATTTTTAAATTGAAAAAATAATAAATTTAGCAAAAATTGTACTGGAGTAGCATTGAGTTTTCAATGCTAACTTTATCCTAGAAATTTTTCACACGGATTGATGCTAACTTTTTCCTTTTTTAATAATATCAAGCCCCATATCTACCTTTGATGGAATTTTGCTAAGTTATAACTCAAGGTCTCGAGGCATACAATAAAATTTATGTGATCAACGATCTTATTTGACATTTAGGGAATCAAATCTTTAGAAAAAGAGTGAATAATGGAATTTTTGTGGGTCATCCAAGTGACTATTTCAGCAAACTGTCTCCTTTCACTGTGCTTGGCCACTATACATAGGCATTCAGATTTGATGGTACTTGAAAGTAGGTATAACAATTTTTTGCAATTTAATTTGATCATAGAGAAAGCTTTTGGTATGCTTCAAAGGCTTCCACTTCGTCATATGTTAGTGGAATATAACTATAAACTATTCCAGAAAACATGGAGGATGGGAGGTCTTTGGGGCGTCTTGAAGGCATTTCTCTAGTCTTTGGCTCACTGAAGATTATTTATGCTCATTTAGGTGATTAAAGCTGTTGAGAATATGAATCGGTATCTATTATTAGAGTTTATTACAGTTTATTAGAGCATTATTAGAATTCCTATTGTTATGAGTTTTAAATATAGGAATTATAGGTGTTAATGGGTTGTTACAAATTTATGAGTAGTTTTATTTTTGATTTATTTTTAGTTTAATGAGTGGAATTGTTATCATTTTTCAGTTATGTTTATTGGCTTCTATTTAAAGGTTGTCAGTATGAATGAAAGAATATGAGTTTCAACCTTCTATATATTCTGAGTTCCTACAATTGGTATCAAAGCTTTATTTGTTCTTGAGGGACTTGGTAAGGTTAAGAGTTCTACCAAACACCTAAACACTTACATTGAGAGTTAAAAATGCAATCTGATAACTTAGTCCTAACACTACTAATTTTTTAAGGTGAGAATTATCACCTATGGGCAATCAGAATGGAGGCTTTTCTTGATGCAATTGATCTTTGGGAGGCTGTTGAGGAGGACTATGAGGTTGGTCCATTACAAGAAAATCCAATGCTTAATTAAATCAAGTTTCATAAGGAAAAAAAGCAGCAAAAATCAATGGCAAAGTCTTGCCTATTTTCTACTGTTTCTCTAGCAATCTTCACCAGAATTGTGAATCTAAAGTAAGCAAAGGCCATCTAGGATTTTCTCAAACAAGATTATGAAGGAAATGAGAAAATCAAAGGGATGCAAGTGCTAAATTTGATCAAGGAGTTTGAGATGTAGCGGATGAAGGAGTCAAAAACAGTGAAAGAATATTCTGACAGACTTTTAAGCATTGTCAACAAGGTGAGGTTGCTTGGGATAGAATTTCCTAATACAAGGATAGTGCAAAAAATCCTTGTAACTATTCTTGAGAGATTTGAATCCACTATTTCCTCTTTGGAAAATTCCAAAGATCTGTCAACTATCACTTTGGTAGAATTATTGTATGCTTTGTAAGCCTAAGAACAAAGGAAACTCATGAGGGAAAAAGGTGTAAATGAAAGTGCTTTACAAGCCAAACTGAAACTCAATCATGGTTACAAAGGAAAGAAAAAGAAGGCTCAAGGGAGCAACTTTGAGCAAAGAGAGAGTACCAACAAAGGCAGTAAAGGAGAAGATGAGAAGCCAAATCATCCTCCTTGTCAGCATTGTGGAAAGAGGAATCATCCTCACTTTAGATGTTGGAAGAGGCCCAATATACACTGCAACAAATGCAACTAGCTTGGTCATATTGCAAAAATTTGCAAGAACAAAAAGCAGTCTCAAACTGAGGCTCAAGTGGCTAATCAACAAGAGGAGGAGGAGCAATTATTTGCAGCAACCTATTTTGCCACTAGCAATAATAGTGAAAGTTAGTTGATTGACAGTGGATGCACACATCATATGACCTATGATGAAGAGTTGTTCAAGGAGTTGGATAGGATAACTGTTTCAAAAGTCAGAATTGGTAATGGAGAATGCATAGCTATGAAAGGGAAGGGCACTATTGCAATTAAAAGTTACTCAGGTACAAAAATAATCACTGATGTGCTTCATACACCGAATATTAATCAAAATTTGATGAGTGTTGGCCAGTTGCTTGAAAAAGGCTACAAAGTTTTGTTTGAAGACAAAATGTGTTTGATCAAAGATGCAAGTGGGCAGGATTTGATCAAGCTCAAAATGAAAGGAAAAAGCTTCTCTTTAGATCTAATGGAGGAGGTGCAAGCTGCTGTTTTAAGCTCAGTTAATGTCACTGTGCTTTGGCACAAGAGAATGGGTCATTTTAACTATGTTGCACTGCTGAACATGAAGAAGCACAATATTGTGGAAGGCTTGCCATCATTGGAAGATCACTTAAGTAGCTGTAGTGTATGCCAATATGGGAAGCAATCCAGGCTTCCATTTCCACAAACAAGTTAGAGAGCATCACAGAAGCTATAGTTGATTCACACAGACCATGGAGGACCTCAGCCTGAATTATCTTTAAAAAGGAGTAAATATTACATTGCCTTTATTGATGATTTAACAAGAATGTGCTGGATTTATTTCTTAAGATTTAAGTCTGAAGTTGCAGGAGTTTTTTGGAGGTTCAAGGCTTGGATTGAAAATCAATCTAGCTATAAAATTCAAGTTCTAAGTTCTGATAATGGAAAAGAGTACACCTCAGAACAATTTAATTCCTTCTGTGAAGAGGCTGGGATTGAGCACCAGCTTACTACTCATTACACTTCGCAACAAAATGGAGTAAGTGAAAAAAAGAACAGAACAATAACGGAGATGGCTAGATGCATGATGCATGAGAAAGGATTTCTAAAGAAGTTCTGGGTCGAAGCTGCAAATACGGCTGTGTTTCTATTAAACAAGCTTCCTACAAAAGCAGTACAAGGAAAAACTCCTTATGAAGCATGGTATGGCTATAAACTTTTTGTTCAAAACTTCAAAGTTTTTGTCTATATTTTCTTAGAGAAGTTCAAGAAGAAGGTGAAGTTTTGTTAGAATATTGCAAGAGAGAAGACCAATTGGCAGACATCTTCACAAAGGCACTTCCAAAAGGACGATTTGAGAACTTGAGAGAGAAACTTGGAGTCAATAGCTACTAATGCAAGGAGGAGTGTTGAGAATATGAATCAATATCTATTATTAGAGTTTATTACAGTTTATTAGAGCATTATTAGAATTCCTACTATTATGACTTTTAAATATAGGAATTATGGGTGTTAATGGGCTGTTACAAATTTATGGGTAGTTTTATTTCTGATTTCTTTTTAGTTTAATGAGTGGAATTGTTATCATTTTTCAGTTGTTTTTTTTTCTTGTATTTAAAGGTTGTCAGTATGAATGAAAGAATGTGAGTTTCAGCCTTCTAAATATTCTGAGTTCCTACAAAAGCAACCATATGATCATTATGGCCTTTACGGGTTTGAGTTTTTGGATCAATAATATATACCAAAGTTCTAAATTGCTGCTTGCAACCGCAATTTTCTGCATTTTCATGTAATTTTGCTAATCACAATAAATCACAATTATCACTGCAACTATAATTTAGAATGGATGGAGCAAAGGGCTCGAGCTTGTCAGTCATCCCTCCCAGTATTATTATTATTATTATTATTATTATTATTATTATTATTATTATTATTATTATTATTATTATTATTATTATTATTGCTTGAGGTTGCTTTTCTTATTTTTTCTTAACCTCTTCTAGCTTAGTTTCCCAACATCACCATTTGCTAACTTCTCATTGTTTAGGTTTTTTCCACCTAGGGCTTTCTTTTCTTCGTGTTTCTAAATCGAAATCCTGCTGAATCAAATTTCACTCTATTTTCCTTTGCAATTGAAATTCAAAATTGTTTGCATTTCAAAGATTTTTTTCCTCATTTTATTTTGCATTTACGTTATTTGGTTTAATTAATGCCCTTTTTTCGGTAGCGTTATCCTACCTATTTGATCACGGTATGATGTCTCGGAGCTCCCATTTGAAGAGAATATGACTACCCAGCTCTGTCCTTTCTAGCTTCTGGTCGAGGGTTAGGTTTTCTCTCAACTTATTCCGTTCCGAATAGTTTCAATTCTATTCTCTTCTTTGGGGTCTTTGTATACCACACTCTATAATTTTGTTTTCAACACCTCTGCTAGGTAATGTTTGGATTCTGATTTTTCAGCTGTATATTCACAACTAGGGATCTAAATTGTGATCTGCAACCATAATATTGTGCACAGCATTCGTGATTTTCTATAATTTTGTGCTGCAACAGTTGAATTTTTCCACATT
This sequence comes from Sindora glabra, assembly GCA_020226215.1. Lineage (NCBI taxonomy): Eukaryota > Viridiplantae > Streptophyta > Magnoliopsida > Fabales > Fabaceae > Sindora > Sindora glabra. Next base: position 72,321,913 of record CM035228.1, read on the forward strand.
CACTTGCAATTTTGCTAATTATAGTAAAACCACAACCATAACTACAATCACAATTTGGATCCATTTTCATGATTTAAATTGTACTTGCCTAACTTTGAATTGATTTAAATTGCGATCCCTACATTTTTACTCTTTTAATGTGCTATAAGGAGGTTAATTTGTTTTAATTAGAACCTGTGTAAAAGGAATTAGAGGGACATAGGATAAAATTGTTGAAGGAGTTGAAATGGAATTTATTAAGGATTTATATAATTCTCTTTAATTTTTGGGATGATAAATATGAATTATTTTTTTAAAATATGAAAGAATGGAAAAAAATTTTAACTTCGCCTCTGAAAGAAATTTGGAAGTAGAATTAAAATCTTCTAATTTGAGGGATGCTATGGAGAATGGATTCATGACTTCACTAAAAATTTTGAGTAGTTGTAATGCAAATGAGAGCTGAAGTTTGTGGTATTCTTGAGGGTTTTAATCTGGCATGTTCATTATATTATTGGAAAGTTATTTTGGAGAGTGACTCTCAAGCTTTAATCTGATGTCTAACTAATAAGCTCAAAATTCTGGTCAGGATCCAATTCTCATACAAGCCCTTGGGAGATTTTCCGGCAAACATTAGCATGTAGAGTAAGAAATGTGTTAATTGACAACAATTTGCAATAGGTGTCTATAGAAGTCATATTTGTTAAATAGTTATAAATAGGGCTTTTTACTAAATTATTTTAATTATTTCATATTAAAGAGTTTTAAATTTTGATGCATCTTGAGAGTATAAAAATCATTAAGAGCTTTTTCATTTTTTCATTGGGGGGGGGGTTGGGCTTTAATCCCGTTAATTCAACCAACCGAAACAAAAAGACAAAGTAACCCATAAATCAAGTATATGACAACAATTATAGCCAATATTTGATATGACATCATAATTTATCAAATTCTCGTATATTTCCCTACTTTAAATGTAAATCAATTTGGATATTTTCTCCTAAAATATTCATTCATTCAGTATTTTCTAGTTTGCTATTGTATCTGATGAACTTAATCATCTGTCAAAACTAAATCTTAATGAGGATAAATGTTAAAAGAAACTCATGTAATGTAATGAAAAATGTATATAATAATTTTTCTAATGCGATTATAATTTAAAATTAAATTGTTCTATGTACCTTGTGAAAAATTTCAAAATAATTCTTTGAAAACAACAGTTCTTGTCCTATAGTCACCCATTATAATTATAAATTAAAATTTTCAATCCGCTTTTGTTGTGTACTTGAAATTTTAATGTATGATTGACCATCCAGAAGAATGGATTAGGAAGATATATACTGACTTAAGAAAGCAATTTCCTTAGTATGTATTGATTGTCATTACAAGACAAACAATTGGGAATTGAAGCCTTCAAAAAATGCAAAAACAATGGATATGAAAGAACTAAGAGCATCTTAGAAATGTTAGAAATGTAAGCAATATCCCTTAAAGCAGATTGTATTTGATTTATGAAAATATTTTTATTTTCATTTTTAGGTTACGTTTTCTATAAAAAAAATTTATTTTTATTTTTTCATTTTTTAAATGAGATTCATGTTTATTTAAGTATAATTTTTAATTTCATCTCAAAATTAAATAGTAATTATAGTATGGTAAGAAATCCAAATAGTGATGATCAATGATGAGTGGTTGTGGAGGTGGTAGTGGTGGTAGTGGAGGAGCCAATGGTGTCAATTGAGGAGGTAGTGGTAGCATCAATGACTCTATGGGTAGAAATAGTGTCAATGGTGGTGGCAATAATAGTGATGATGGTGCTAGTGAAGACAACAATGTTGGAAGTGGTGATGGTAGTGATGAAGGTGATAGTGGTGGCAATAATGGAAAAGATGGTGTTGGCATTACTATAGAAATGCAAATATACATTAAGTATTTAACAAAATCATGTTGTTCAACAATCGATGTTTATATAAGCAGCATTATCGGTAACTTTTTTGCATCAATTATATAACCAAAAAATGGATTACCACATCAATTTTTTGCTTCCTTACCAAAATATTTATAGTAAAAAATGAATAAATAGAGGACCCCACAAAAAATATGTATTTTAGGTTAAATTTTTTGAAAGGTTATGACTTTGCACTCAATTGCCCATTTAAGGTAAATTTTTTATTATTTTAAGTAACTTTTTGTAACCATCTATTTGTAAATGCATAAGATAGTTTCCCTTTACAAATCCACAAAAAAGGACCATTTTGATGCACTTTTTTTGTTCACTTCTTCTTCATCTCTCAATGTTGTTTAACCAACTTTGGACTCCATTGCGCCATTTTATCAAATATATAAATAAGTATATAAAAATTAAATTCAACCTCAAAAGTTATAAAAATGGAACACAAACAAATATCTCTTAGAAAATTAATGTGTTATTGACCATTTTAGGAACCAATGTCTTTTGTCTAAAGTCTCCCCGAGAAAAAATGCATCAATTTTTTTCTTAGAACAGATTTTCAAAGTTTCCTTATTTTCCCAGTAACATAATAGTTACCATAACTTTGGATATTAGTTTTCAATTAAATCAAGTTATTACTGTTTTGCATATCCTAACTAGACATTTACAATAGCTTTGCACAATGATGAATTTAAAAACTAACATTTTAAGTTTTTTTTTTTTGTTTTATAAGTAACCTTTAAGTACTATACCTTTATATATTAGTTTAATGCAAAATAGATGTGTTAACTTTTTATATTTCCTAAGTAGATATTTACAATACCTTTAAATGAAGATTACTTCCAAAATCAATGTCGTAGGTTTCCTTTAGACATTAATGATTTTGGAAGTTAACAGTTAAAATTTTCATGGGAATAAAAATGCTAGCTATTTATAAAAATCAACATTTTAAAACTTCTCATAATTTAACAAATGTTACCACTCAATAACCGATGTCGGTCTTGCTTTTAGCCAACATTTATGTGGCAATATCTATTAACATTTTTGTAGTAGGGTGGTGGCGGTAGTGGAAATGCCTATTACGGCAATGACAACAACAATGAATATGAGAGTTTTTGGTATAGTAATTTATTATAATAAGTTTAAACAATTCTAAATTGTTACAGTGTAGAAATGAAAATATAAAAGATGTCTTTGTATTGTTTTTGAAATTTTTAGAAATAAGCACTACATTTCCTAGAAAATAAAAAAGATAAGAGTTATCTAAAATATCATCTTAAAAATTTTATAATTTCAATCAAAATGATAACAAAATATAATCATAAGAAATACAAATTAAAACATCTAAAATTTCAGGAGAACACATTTATTGAAAACTTGACTTGATGGAATAATTACAAACAAATAAAAATATTAACAATTATAAAACTAAGAAATTAGGAAGAAGGCGAAGCCTAATTAACACTTCATTTTGTATATATGCTATATTCTTTGAACGTGTCTGATTTGGATTGTAATTATGGATAAAAAAATTTTATATGTATAAACCTATTATAAGTTGACAACTAATCATGTCACATCTTCAAGGATCCACCGGAGGAGTCACAGAAAATGCAAAATGATATGAAATAAGATATATGCATTTTGAGTATTTTACTTTTTAACGCAGTGATATAGCATCTAACCCGTTGGGGTGCTCCTATCAACAACAGCAATTTGGTTTTTGGATTTTGCCTCTTGCCATGCAGAATAAGCCATCCAAAATTAAGCATATATTCTGATAAAACATCTCTCTCTCACTATCTTGACATTTTGTAACTATTTTTTTACAAAAAATATTTTTTGCAAAAATAAAAGAACCTTCAAGCTTTGTTTGTTTTAGTGGAAAACTTCTATAGAAACATAATTATAAAATCTAATAATGTTAAAAATAATTTATATGTTTAATAAAATAGTGAAAGATATTTTATATGTTTAATATTAATTTAAAGAATTTGATTTCTATTTTTCAAAAAAAAAAGAAGAAGAAGTTATGTTTCTTTGTTACCATAACTTTAATATTATTATTTTTAATCATAAGATATAAATACATATGATAGTCCTTCAAGTGTATACATTGAAATGAAATTTTCTAATGAAAAATATCTTCAAAAAATAATTGAAATTTTACTTAAGTAACATTTGGTGCTTTGGAAGGATCATCTTCTATTGCATCCTACTTAGGGGTAGAGATATGTTAGGCCATAAATTAGGGGTCTATGACTTGACATCTTTCAGCCTAATTAATTATTTCTTTATTTAAAGAAGTCAGGTTAAAGTTGTTAAAGAGGCTTATACAAATAAATAGGTCAAGCCTATTTTTAATAAACTTGACTTGTAAGTGTATCACTATAATCTATTTAATGGTCAACATGTTTATATATACTATAATAAAATATAACATTATAGACAATATGCATATATGATATTAATATAATTTTATACATACAATTATAAATATAAATCAAATTTAATTATCAATTTATCTTTTGTTGTGAAGGCCTTTACCTGTTAACTTATTTGTAGGTTTAGTTATGTAAGTAGGCTTTTAAATAAGTTAGCAGATTAAGCTAAGTTTTTTGAAGAAGGCCAATATAGACTTGGATTTTGACTTTATGTAGATTAACAAATCAAAGTTTAAACTAATAATTTATAAAGTAAGGCCAGGATATTTAGATAAAGCTTAGGTTGGCTTGACTTATTTCTTCAACTAATTTTAGTAGTGGATTAATTTCTTCTGTTGTAAAATTAGAAAAAATAAAGGAGGGGTAAACTGGGAAGCTGTGCAGTGGAGCTCAAATCAGGTGGGTATATTAATACCTATCTACTTTGATGAGATGCGTCCACTTGTGTCTTTTATTCAGCAATTAGTTGCAGCATAAACGTATTAGGTATTAAATGCATATTATCTAAAACTATATCATAGTTTTTGAAAATTTTAAAATATGATCAAGAAATCAACGATATAAGAAATTATCACTTGTGTATGAATCATGTTACGAAAAATTTAAAATCATGAATATTTTATCTCTTATAATGGAAATAAAATAATTCAAATAATATTCAAGAAATTTTAAAAATTTATGTCATGTAAAAATTTTACCCATGATGAAGTATCACTTGTGCCTCAAGTTAAGATATGGAAACAATTTTGTAACAAAGTATTACTTATGCTACAATATAAATAGAAAAATTTTGCTCGTGTAAAAGTATCACTTGTTTCATGATATAATAAGAAAAAAATCTTACTTGTGATGAATATACATATAAAAGATCTAAAATGGATTGAGATTTCTTCCTAAAATTTGGAAAGATAAAATAAAATTTGAAAACATAAATCTATGCTACCTATAAGGGCCCATTTGGTGAATTTGGTAAGGTAGATGGATCGTAATTAGATTAGTTAAACTAGTAAATGGAACTAGTGATACCATTACATATATAAATAATACAAAATATATAATAATATTATTAAAATTATTATATCTAATAACAAAGTTTTACTGTCATCCTTATAATATTGAACAACCTTTCATTAAAAAAATTTAAAATAATAATTATGTAAAATTTTATGTAATCTAATCATAATTAAATTAATTGGTTAAAAATATTTAAATAAATCACATTTAAGGTGTGGTATGTATAAAATACTCACCATTTTGATCATTTATTAATTTCACTTATATTAATTTCATTCCTCATAGATATTTTGTATCAACTTCAATTTGTTACAACAAATTTGTACTTGTGCCACAAAAAATCATATCAATTTCATCTCTTGCCACGAGAACAAAAGATTTTAAACAAATTTACAAAAAATTAAAAAATTTATGCCACAAAAAAACTTTCTCCATAACAAAATATCATTTATGCCATGAATTAAGTAATGAGAACACATTTTCCATAGCAAAAAACTTTACTTATAATGAAATATTATTTGTATCACAAAACTAAACTCCAAAACTAAGTTATGAGAATATATTCCTTGTGGTAAAATATCACTTATACATCAGGAAAACTTTACTTATGATAAAATATTACTTGTATTATAAATTAAGTTATGAGAGTATATTCCCTGTAATAAAGCATTACTTGTATCATAAATTAAGTTACAAATACACATTTCTTATGACAAAATATTACTTATTCTATCATATAAATTAAAAAAATTTATTCATAACAAAGTATTACTTATTTCATAAGTTAATTTTTTCAATAAGATCATAGCTCAATATATCATTTTTGGTAACTATATAATAAGTGCAACATGCTGCAATATAGTAGATAATAAAAAATACAAATATTTATATATTATGAATATTTAACAAATAGCTAATTCATTACTTAAGTTAGAGGCTTTTAATTAATTGATTAAGACAAATAATTACTCTAGAAATTTGATAAACAACTTATTTGATCAATTGATTCTTATCAATCAAAATAAAAAAGTTATAGAACATAACATTTTCAATTAGCTAATTCATAAACTATATGTAAAAAGATAGAATTATCCATAAATTATATAGTTATGTACATTTATTATTTTTCTTAAAATAATACGGTAGAAGTTAAATCTTAGACCTTGAGATATATAAGAAAAAGCTCAATTAGTAATCTCCTAAACATTTTTGTTTACATGTGTGCCAAATTTAATATCTATTAGAATGTAACAATTTTTCATAAATAATAAATAACCATTTAACTTTCCATCAATTAAATTTACATGATTAAATTAATATACATTAACAAAATAAATAATAGAATATCTTAAAGATTGTGCTATATAATTATTCAATGAATTTAAATTCTTTGCATACTAAAATTAATAATACGTACATATACAACAATTTTTTCAATTCATTATTCAATCCAATTTATAAAATATCTCTTAAATAGAAATAGATCATTCAAGGTAAAAAAATATTATAAAAAATTTATATTTTATCACATCACATTATTCTTAAAAGACCGTGTTGACAAAGAAAATATATATTATAAAAATACTAAAATCATTGTATAATATATAAATAGTTTGATTTGTGACATAACTCATAACAAGTTTCATTATAGAAATATTTAATAGCAAGTTTTACATTCATCACTATAATATTAATGAAACTTTCATTAAAAATTAAAAAAATAACTACGTAAAATTTTGTATAATTTAATAATAATTAAATTATTATATTTTAAAATTTTAAGTAAATTATATTTAAGGGAGTGATATATATAATAGTGTAAATTTTCATTTTCATTAGCTATTAATTCTAGTTGTATCAATTTCATTTTTTACAGATATTTTGTATTAATTTCTTCCTTTCTAAGAAATAATTTAATTAATTTGGTCCATTTATTTATAATTTTATTGATGGATTAATGACTTCATAGATGGAAGGATAAAAATTAAATATAAAAAAATATGAGAGATGAAATTATTGCTAAAAATTTGTGAAGGATCGAATGATTTAATTTATATTTGTGAATGATAAAAATATGCATTATATATAAAAAATTGAAATTAAATAATTTAAAATAAAATAAAATTTAATTTGTAATTAAAATTTAAATATGTATGATAATTCAAAGTTATGATTTGTATTGATATTCATTTCATATAATTCAACCTTTATTGACGAAATTTTTTAGAACATAATAAAAAATTGCTTAAAAGATGTAAAAATTTTACTCTTATCTTGTAATAACTCAATTAAAAATAATTAATGACAGATATTAAAAAAGGACAAAATTAACTAATTAATTATTTATGAGAGATGAAATTGATATAAGATATTTGTAAAGAACAAATTTGATATAAGTAAAATTAGTAACAAAATAAATGAGAATTTAGTCTATAAAAATAATTATTAAAATAAAATCATAAAGCATTTTAGTATTAATGCACTTTTATTATATGCATTTATGTAATATTTTATTATATAATTAGTATCACATGAGTGCAGTTTTATTTTTAAAGTTAACCAGTCAATGAAAACTTTATATAAAATATATTGTATTATAATACTAAAAAAGCAAACTAGTGCAATAGTAAGGCTTGGCATTTTTTAGCTTAGCGATTTAGGATCAATTTCTCATAAATGCAATTTGCAATTTTTAGACGAATAAAGTTTTAACGATTTACATTAACTTGATATAGGTTGAAAATATTAACAAGTTTCAATAGATCTACAAACAAAATGATAGGGTAGCACTTGATATGAAAATTATTTTAGTTAGTTATATTAGATTTTATAAATATTTTATTTTATTTTTTGTCATGAATTTATTTGTAGCAATATGAGTCACTAGTCATAGATATACCTTTCTTATCACATTTATACTTATGACTAGATAAATTTATTAGTCACGAGTGAACCCATGGCAAAAAAAAATTATATTAGAGAACATTTTTTCCCATGGCAATTTCCATACTATAATTACGTGTATCATGGGACCATTTAATAGGTATTTCCATGGCTAAACAGTATAATCATATAAATTTTAATCTTGTGCCATGATTTTGACTATAGCACCAAGTGTTGATTTGTTGTAGTGATTCTTATAAATAATAATTTAATTAATTTGATCCATCATATAGTATTTTTATTGATATATTAAAGACTTGATGGACAGAAGGACAAAAATAAAATATAAATAATATACAAGAGATAGAATATTAAAATGTGAAGGGCAAAATGATTTAATTTATATTTGTAAGGGATTACTATAAATAAAAAATAAAAGTAAATGAATTTAAAATATTTAATTATTAAATTATAATTAAAATTTAAATATGCATGATAGTTTAAAGTTATGATTTATATGGATATTTATTTCATATAATTCAATTTTTGTTGGAGGAATATTTAGAAAATAATAAGAAGTTGCCCAAAAATGTAAAAACTTTGCTTTTATCTTGTAACATATTAATCAACGATAATTAAAGGAAAATATCTATTACTTTGAAATTAAATTTAATTTGTAATAATTTAATTATTTGTATTGTAATTATATACATTAAAAAAATTACATACAAGTAGAATTCGAGGATTTGCAAGTTTATATGTGTGTGGATACATATATATTTATATTTATATATATGTGTGTGCGTGTAATTTTAAAGAATTAGATAAAAATTCCAATATCATATCTATATGCATATTTAAATTTTTATTTAAAATTAATATTTAAGTTATTATCAATTGATTCTTTTCATTTTTCTTTTTGTATTATGTTCCATAGAGATGTTAGTTATATCAATTTGGTATCACACATAATTTCAAAATTTATTTTATCTATCAATTATAATTTATTTTTTTATTTTAGTCATTCTGCATTTATAATCTTTATTAACAAAGGGATAAAATAAGGTAATTTATTATTTATGATAGATAAAATTGGTACAAAATATCTTTTAGGGATAGATTTGATCTAAGTGAAATTAGTGGCCAAACAAATATGGTTTTTATACATAAAAATAATTTTTTAACTAAAATCATGAAACTTTTTGGCATGAGTGTACTTTTATTTAGTGCATTTATATAATATCTTATTACTATATAATTAGTGTCATATAAGTATATTTTTATTTGTGAATCCATTTGTACAACTAAAATTTAGTATAAAATATATTGTATTATAGTACTAAAAAACCAAACCAATAAGATGGTAAGGCTGGGTGTTCCATGTTTTAATTTTCTAATTTGAAACTCTTTGTTAATTTATGAATTATAATTAATGTCAATATGTTTATGTCACAATCTGCTTTGTTGTGATTGATGTGAAATTCGTTTCTCAATTTACTAGCTGATTTATTTGACTGATATTATATATATATATATATATATATATATATATATATATATATATATATATGTATGTATGTATGTATGTATGTATGTATGTATTGAAATATTTACAAAAGTAATGTCAATGCTGTAGTATACTGAAATTTATCTACATGGCCCAAAAGTCTAATCCTAATTAAGTTTTGATAAAACTACGGCTACTTTTTAAAGAAATCAAGGAGTTCACTGCTCCTAAATTGATGATACTGGTTAGGCAGCTTCCACATGCATATTTATAAAAAATTTAAAAATTTAAATAGTGAGACTTTATCTCAATAAGTAAATAGCTTACTCAATGAAACAATCTTATATTCATAAATTTCCATAATTATGCCATATCATATATAAGGCAACCTTTATGCTTATAACATCAATAAATCAATAATAATCACAATAACATTTAATTCCATTCACAAAGGATAACATTGAATCTCAGCCCACCTGTTCACAAACATTTATCTAAATTCAGTACCGATATTTCATTTTTGTATCAATATCATTCCCAATCTCATCATCATCCACATTCATCGTAAAATAATGTTCTACTCATAATTATATCATGCAAAACATTTGCAATTCTATTCCATCATTACTTACTAATTAGTAATGTTAAACATTATTACTTAATCATTTCCATAACCTAAATTCAATACAATAACATAGTGAATTAATATACAAAATTTACTTTGAAACAAGAGGTATTTGATTAGTGTACTTGGATATGAGAATCCGAAAATGAAATTTGAGACTTATATTTGAATACCTCAATTGAGTATAATCATCTAGAGACCACTCGATTCAAGATACTCAAATAAGGTATTCGAGTATAACTTCAGATGTACAAGCCCTAAAGTCATATTTGAATACTCCACTCAAATGTCGGCAAATGGAGTCGAGATCTTGTTTTGATATTCAAATATTGTATCTAAACATAGTTATCTAGAGGCTCATAATTAAACATGGTTTTGGGAATTCCAGAACTTTTTATGATTTGTAGAACCAAAATGCGAATCACATATAACATTCCAACCTTGTCAATCATCGTCGAAGCAACATCCCACAATATTTATCAGCTCAAGTTAACAAGAATTTACTCTAACAATAATATCCTAGCATCAAATCATCAATTACTATGTAAAAAAACTAACAATCAGTTTAATAATTGAAATTTTCATCTACTAGTTAAGTAGATTATCTACTTACTTTATGACTTGGAAAGGAGAGATGAAAGATGTTTGATTAATCCTATTCAACACAAATGAAGAAAATCTTCTTAAATCCTTAATTCCTTTCACCTCCAAGTTACAAGAAAACCCACACCAAACCTCATGAAAGGTTTTGAAGAAAAAAGAAAAGAAAATTGGATAATATCTTAAACCAAGCATATGATCAAAGCATATATATAGGAATCATAAAACCAAAACCTGACATATACTCAACTGCACTGGTTCATGGTTCACTTCTTGTGATAGTCAAATATAAGCTCCATTGATTCGTGTTCATGCTGGTGCCTTCAATGGTAAAGAAACACCAAATATTATTTTGGAGATTTTTCTCTTTGTGTGAGTGGGTTGAACGGTTTTTTACTCTCGCTGTTAAAGCAAATACAAGAAGAAAGGTTTCAGTGGCCCCCTGAAGACTCCACGGCTCCACGTTTAATGGGGTCGTGGAAGCCTTCGAGGGCTACCAAAGGCTCTCTTCTTTGGAAATCACATACCATAGATATCATTAGCAGCATGTAAAATACACTTATTTATATCAGTGGATGACAGATTCTCATCACCTGCTATAATTTAGATTGGTGGCTAATTTTTTTTTTTAAATGATAGGCAGCTGTTATTTTGTGAATTTCCACAATAAGTATAAAATGAATTGCTTGTAAATAAAAATATCCAAAATTAGGAAAGAAATCAACTTATTTATTCTTTAAACTTACTTTTAAAATTTACATTTTACATCTATTTTAGTACAAGGTATTTCAATTACTCTTAAAATTGTACTTGATCTTTCGTCGTCAAACTTTTCCACCGTTTTTTTAAGGCAGTGCAATGACTTTTTTTCTCCTCAAAGATTATATGAAAAATTTTAACTATATTTTCATGCATTAAATATATAGTTTACATTATATATACTTTTAAAAAATGAATTATTGTTCAAAAATAAATTATTTTGTTGAGTACCAATAAGTAGTATATTTATATGCTTGTGGTGCTGCCTGCTTCCAGAAGTTATTACTGGTTACCAAAATGGAAATATAAACACGAATAGCATTTGAAATAAATGGTATTTAATGTTTTTCAAAGTTTTGTAACTTCCATTGCATTTAGGATTTGATAGAACAAATGTAATTACAGGTTCCTGAGATTGCTTTCAGGAAAAGGACATACTTTTCGAGGTATATATGCTAGGATTGATTGTGAATGGCTTATTCTGGATGGCATGGGCCAAAACCCCAAAGCCTAACCTGAAGCTTTGTTATATGCTGTTCTTGATGAGAGAACCTTTGATTTTGATTAGATGCTATTATATCACTGTATTCGAATGTCAAATGTTTTTGTCTAAATATAGTATCATTCCGTTTCATATTTTCGCGGCCCTGAACTCCATGGGCTGGCTGATATATCCTGTGACTGGTAGATCCTTGTAATGAATGTTAAAGGCCACCATATATGTTGTAAAAAGCATGCATTATATTTAAAATTCATTATTGGTATGGAGAGACAGTATTTTAATTATCTTTGGGCAAAGCTTGTGGAAAAGACAAAGTCTCACCTTAATAATTAAAGAGTACATTACACAAAATTTCCTTTAATTATTTTATTCATAATGTGCTCATAAATTCTAAATTTGGTTTAAATTTCAATTAGTGTAAACACGGCAAAGTTATAGCAAAATAATAAGCAGACTGAAATAGAATTTGTTTAAAATTTATATAAAAGCTTCCTAATTTCTGTGGCCTAATATGAACTTTAAAAAGTAAAGAAAACATATGGAGAATTTTAAAATTTTCCCAAAGTATATGGAAGCTTCATATTTTCGTGCGTCAAGGACTTACCTAAACTTAATAAAATTATGCACTTAACCCTTTTTGCTAATATTTATGAGATCTAAAAAAAAAAAAAAACCCTATGCTAATATAAAATATTCATTTTTTTAAAGAAATTGTTTTGCAACAAACAAATTAATGTTGGTAGGCATTTTTTACTTTACGGTTGAACCTCCAGCGTTCACAAATAATGAGTTTTGTGGACGAAAATTCGTTGGAATTAAGTCCAAAATCCACAGTTGGTGGATTTAACGAAATGAAAGGAATTTGTAATGCTTATTAGTCATGTGATACTAAAATGATTTGTGGTTTTGTGAATAAAAGGCTAATAAAAGAGGTTAAGTGAGCTATTTATGAAGCACAAGGAGCTATTAACATATTTTCACAATAGAAAATTATTACTAATTAATAACAATTAGAGTTTGAGTTATTTTAATAATATTCATTTTGAGACAAAATCTACCATCACCAAACAAGATCGATTTTTTTGAACAAGACTAAGCAAGAGAGGCCTATCATGAATGTCATTCCATCACTATTGCAATTTCTTAACAAATTGCAATAATCATCTTTTCGTCAAGTCGCTTACACTACTAAGAAATTCAAATAGACATTGGGTATTTAATGGACTACAAATTGGATTTTAACCAATGCTTAATCAAGTGCTATTATATATTAGTTTTGACTTCAATTATAATTGCTGTGAAGAAAATGGTATCACATCAATTTTAACTAAAAATTGATATCTTTTCTTATATGCCATGTTGATTTTTTTTACAAAGTGCATTGATCTTTAATAAAAAAACTTATGTTTTTATTTTAATTTCGTTTTACATTTTATGTCAATCATTTTTGGTAAAAAAAAATCAACATAAAATGTTTTTATAATATTTTTAATGATGATTTTGAATTTTTGCACCAAAATATTTATGATAAAAATTCAATAAACTTAGCATGTTATAAAAAAAAAATGTATTTTGGCTTAAAAACTTTGAAAAACCATAATTTTATGTTTGTTTGCTTATTTAGGGTATTTTTTTTATTTCCTTTAACTTTTTAGGGTTTATCTATCTCCAAGCCATCAAAGGCTGATTGACCTCTAAGAATTGCAAAAAATGGCCATTTTTGTGAATTTTTTTCTTTTTCTCTATTCCCATCATTGTTCAATCGACTTTAGGTTCTGCTGCAATATTTTATCAAACATATAATAAGCATTTAAAACTTAGATACATCCTTAGAAGTTATACAAAAGAAACAAAAAACAAAAGTCCCTTGAAAACCTATACAAAAGATTATAGCAATGGAAAAAATGAAGATTTAGAAAATAAAAGTAAGAAAATCACCTTTGTACCTCATTGATGTGTGGTGAAGGATGAAGCAAGATCTAATACTTTGCAAAAAAGTTAGATGGGGACAAAGATTGAGGTTGCAAATGAATAAGAGTGAGAATGATAATAAAGAAAAAAATAAGATTTATTTTACTCATTGCACAAAAATGTTACCACTTCCATGGCTTTAAAAGTTAGTTATGTTAGAAATCAATGTCTAAAGTTTAGTAAGAAGAAAATATGTCATTTTTTAAGGACTACTATCTAAATTTTTTTTCATATCTTCAAAATATACCACCATTCCAATGGCTTCAAATGTTGAATACTTTAGGAATCAATGTTTAAAGTTTAAAATGCATCAATTTTCCTTTTTTTAAAAATAAAATCAATGCCTAAAGTTTTCTCATATTTCAAAAAATGTCACTATTTCCATAACTTTTGATGTTAGTTATTTTAAGATTTGATGTCTTATATATTATACTTTTCTAAGTCAGTTGACAGTTATCATACTATTAGATGTTGATTATGTCCAAAATTGACATATGAAATTTTTATATTTCTCAAGCAAGATACTTGAAATGTCTTTAGACAATGGTTACATACCAAACCAATGACTTAAATTCGTAAATGCCATAACTTTAAATATTAGTTAAATTCAAAATTGACATTTTAAAGTTTAATATTTTCTCTTCAAATTTTTGTAATATTTTTAGATGTTGATTATATAAAACTAACATTGTAGTTTTTTTTATTTTCCTAACAACCTTTATATATTATACATTTTGATGTTGGTATAGTAAAAAATTGACACTTAGATTTTTTAATAATTTCAAAAATACCACCATATCCAAATTGACATTGGTTACATTAACAATTTAACATCTTAAATTTTTATATAATTTTCAAAATGCAAATGTATACATGTGTTGGTGTTAATTTTGACATTTATTTGCAATATGTAGAAGTGTCAACCTCAATCAATCACCTTTCATTTGACATGCAACCAGCTATAATAGAGAACAAATTCCTTCCATTTTTCACTTCACAAAAGTCAACCCTCAGCATCAGGGAATTTTTATCTCTTACAATGTGTGGAACATGTCCAATACAATTATAATAGAAAGATAACAATATATCTTGTAGAGATAATATTAAACTTTTTAAACTTTGTATTCATAGGTATAAAGATAATGGTCTAGTTTAAATAGTTTTTTTAATCTATTAGGATGATATATATATTATTTATTATTATTATCACTATTTCTAGTATAATGATAACAAAAAAATCTTGCTTAAAACTATTTGGAAAATATCGATGTAATAGTAGAATTGAGACTGCAACAACTTAACATGACTCCAACTTGATGATAAGATAGGCTGACATGGAATTGACCAAACATACAATTTGATAATATAAAGTCCCCTATCTACCTTTGGTGGAATTTGGCTAATTATGAGTCAAGTGCTTGAGGCATAAAATACTTGTGATCAATAATCTTATTTAACATCGCGGGAATCAAATCTTGAAAAACAAGAAAAGAGAGAGTAATAGAACTTTTGTGGGTCATACAAGTGGCTATTTTAGTAAATAGTCTCTTCTCATTGCGGTTGGTAAGTATCTATCGGCATTCAGATTTCATGTTAATGGCAAGTAAGTATAACAATTTTTTGCAAATGGATTTGAATAGAGAAAGCGTTTGGAACGCCTCGAAGGCTTCCACTTCGTCATATGTTATATTGGAGTAGAACTGTTAATTATTCCAGAAAACAAGGAGAACAGGGAGTCTTTGGGGCGTCCTGAAGGCTTTTCTCTTATCTTTGGGTCAATGAAAATTGTTTCTGCTCATTCATATGATATTAAAACAATCATTTGATTGTTATGGCATTTACAAGATCTGAGTTTCTGAATCAATACCATTGACCAAAAGTTACCTCTCTTCATCTGCATCTAAAATTTAATCCTTGATTTTTTTTGTGAATGCATAGTTGTTTAACTACTTTTATCATTAAAAAAAATTTCTCAAGAATCCATATAATCATTATTGCCTTTACATGGTTCTAAACTAATGTATTTTTTTAAGTGCCAAACCAACGATTCTCTTTCTGAATACTATGTTAATTTAAGTACATGATTGATCCTATTGGTTTAAAATTTTGACATGGATTTTTTTTTGGTAAATACAAAAATGTTGATAAAGTGGAACACCCACTTTAAATATTAGAGCGAGAGCGAGAGCGAAACTAAGTATAATTGGGCAATTACTCCAAATATTAGAGTCGGGGCAGTATTAGGCATAACCTGTGACATCATGGCCCCCAAATCTCAACTTAACCCTACATATTACACTGAGTTTCTTGATCGACTCTTGAAATATTAAATATTTTCTCCCAAAAAACTTGCCATTATCCCTTTAAATTGTGTATATTTACTAAGTGACATTGGCAAAATATTTTATAACTTAAAATAATTCATTTTTAAGTAAAAAGTACAAAAATATTAATGCATTGCATTATAATTATATGACATGAACATATCAAACTCATAAAAATATATATAAAAAATAAACATTCTTATCAAATTTTCACTATTGGTTATTTCTTAATTGAAACGCAATAACCTATTTAAATAAAAATACTAAATTTACCATAAATAGTCCTATTATACAAAAGTTAGTTCTTTAATTAAATTTAAAATATATTAATGTGTTTTTTTATTATTTTACCTAATTTTGAATTATATGCTTATATTTAAATGTTTTAAGCTAAATACTTAAGCTCCATTTTGTGTGACAAATAAATTAGTTTATGATCATACAAGTGTTTCATGCATCAGCTTATTGGAAAAAAAATAAGTTATGATTTAATAATATATCTTAAGTAACTTATAACAAATAAGTTGCTACCTATTCAAATTTTTTTCCAAATCTATCGTTATTTTTTTATTAATTTACAATCCATAGCCTTCGTAATATGAACCTAAATATTTATTTCAATAATATAATTTAATTTACACTAAACTCATGACAAAAAAATAAATAGGTAAATAAATAAATAAACAATGCCACAAGATACCATTAATTTGATTTTACATAATTACATCCTAATTTTAAACTATAAATATATAAAAATATATATGTAATAAAATAAAATTTGTATAAATAAATAAATATGTAAGTTTATAAAATATAATTAATTAAATATTAAATTTTATATTTTCATTTTAGATATCTTAATTAGATAAACATAATTTGATCTTTAGATAAATACAAATTAGTTTAATTTATATATTTCTTTTTTTATGAATATATCCTTTTATGAAAATATATCCTTTTATGTTATCTTGGAATTTTAGTTAGTTCAATAGTAAATTTTGTGAAGTACTTCTTATGCAATTATTTAACTTATTAGTTATCACCTATTAATTATAAGCTATCGGATAATTTATCAGTTACCTATATGAAACAGAACCTTAGTTTAAAATTTTTGGAATATTAGTTTCTAATAAACAATTGAATAAAATTATTTACAATTTCAAAACAAGTTAATTTTAAATTTTCCATTATAAGCACTTGTAATTCTTTGTTTTATTTGGAATACAAAATTGTTCATACGGAAGTCATATATTTGTGCAAGTTTGGTCTCCAATCAAAATTTACTAGTTTTCCCGTAGGATTAGAACACTAAAAGATTTCTCTCCTCTCATCAATTTTAGTAAGAAATTAGATTGTCCAATTATATTATAAAGCTTTTAAATTGTTGTTTAAATTTGAAGATGAGGATCTTCAACTTGTTATGAAATAAAAATTATGAAATTGTAAATACATAAAGCATTACTAGAAGAAAAAATAATGACTAATGTCATGACCTACCATAACCATGACCAATGTAGAACTATCCTTGAGTAATCCTATTAGCCTTACTTATGTTAATTGACCATCACAATGAAGGAATCATCCATAACACGTCATTCATTAAAAAAATTCATTTTGAGCAATTCATCTCAATATGAATTTTATTCTTAAAAGAATAGATGAGCTAATTTATAAACCTTTTTTTTAACAAAACCCTAATTGAGCAAAACACTACTATTAGCCAACCACTAATCCTAGCAAAGTGACTTGGCCTAACTAATCCTTCCTAATTACAAACATTCAAATTTTAATATATATCAATCCATTTGCTACCAAATTTGCAAAAGAAAAGTAGAAAAACCCTTTATATGAGGACATCTTGCTTAATGTGGTGTAGGAGGTGGCATGTCAAATTAATTCAATAAGATAAGTATGGAGACTCTGTGAGAAGTATTTTATCTAAAATAGATATTGATAGGATGGGAACAAACACTTAGGATACTATTCAAATTCCCATAAATCATAAATAAGGAATGCATAAATTGATTATGTTTACCATTGACATTCATGCCATTCATGTGACCAACAACTATTGAAGGTAACACTTGGATAAATAGAAAGAAAAGAGAAACAACATTATAGTATCATTAATAGATTTTAGCTATCATTATCACTGATATCTATTTTGATAATATAACATTTTTGAAATTACATGTCAAATTAAGGTAACTAAAATTAACTATATTTGATGTCTTTGTTGAGGTGGTGGCATTTTTTAAAATAGTGTGAAACTTGTGATTCGATTTTAAGTGTAACCAACATCTAAAGTTTAACGTTTATATGGTTTCTGGAGGGTGCAAAAACTTAGTTTTCTACATAATCATATTCCAAAAGGCAATTAAAGCATCTTTCTAGGGAATGTAAATATTTTACATGCTGATTTTGGAATTAAACGACATCTAAAATTATGGCAACTATTACTCACTTTGAAAACTATGATATATAATATGTCAATTTTTTATGAATAACCAATGTTTATTGTTTTTAATATTGCCTTTAAAATTTTCTCTGACTTCATTTTGCATTTAGGATGCATATGAGAATAACACATTTATTCTTATTTAAAAATGCTTTAAATCTTGCAGAAGCATGGCACCTAACCACAAATATCTTTTACAATAAAAAATTTGAAGGTAGAAGATAACTGTGGTTGGATGGGATACTCATGCTCCTATAATATTTGAAAATTTTCTAAATATGTGTAGAATGTGCATGTTATTCTTATATTCTACTTAGTACTCTAATGTAAGAAGTGGATTGTTGATGTCTATAGAATTTTGTGAAGCATTTAAACTTAAGGAAAAATATATGTTTTCTTTAACACACGAGAATTTGTAATAAAGATTTTAAATTTGAGTTTACAATTTATTCATATACGTAATGGCAATGCTATAAATGTTTATTGATGATCTAGTGTAACTTTTATGTAGATTTTATTTGAATAGCGCACATCCTTGTTTCCTTTTTAGTTATGTAATATTAATGTAAAATTCCATTTGTTAATGTAATGATATATATGGAAATAAATAAAATTTCATAATAAATTTTGATAATTGGGTTTCTCCTTTCTCATAATTTTGTGCATTCACATTCAATGTGTTGATGATTGTAGCAGTATAAGAAAAATAAGCAAAAAGAAATGATGCCAAGGTTATTATCTAATAATCAATATCCTATTTACCACTAAATTGAGTTGTACTTATATGAAAATTTAATTAATGAGTGCAATTTAAATCAAATTTTAAATGTTGGAAAGATGGTATCTATGATTATGAAATTTGATATAAATTTGTAAAATGATTGGGGTGCTTTCTAGTAGTATTTAAGTTATACTAAAATAATATGGAAGAAAATATACCCCAACTAAAGCACATCAATTGTAGATGCTAATAGCACAAGTTGTTTATAGAATGAAAATCTAAAGACATTCCAAAAGTTTCTTGTTACTAAAATGGGAAACTTAAATGATGTTATTTTGTGCTTAATTGACATCTAAAATAATAATAGTTATGGATTCACAAGAAAAGCACAAAAACCTAAACATAAGTATTGAATGTCATTTATAAGATTGCAAGAAACCATGAAAACTTAAAATTTGAATTTTTTTTAAGAAGAACATCATCTAAGGCCATTTCAATTGCCATGATAGTTCATGTCAAAAATTCGTACATTAGTGAAGCACTTGATTGATATCTTAAGATGTAGAGCTATTTCATTCTTAAGATATTATCAAACCTAAGATGTCAATTTTATTTTAGTAATTGACATCTAAAATTTGCCTACCACTTATAAATATAGCTTTCCCTACCACTTGTAAATAAGCTAATTATAAATTATAGTAAGAAGAAGTTACGTATCTATTCATTCATTAATGGGTTTATGAATGCATAAATTGTGATGCAGTTTCTTTTCACTATAATTTATAATTAGTTTACACCTTATGTAGACCTTTAACTTAGAAGACCTTAAGAAATGTAATGATGGGTTACAATATAAAGATAAATTATTGTGAGAAGAAGTCGCTTGTCCATTTATTCATTAATAGGCTTGCAAATGTATGAATCATGATACAATTTCTTCTCATTATAATTTATCATCAGTTTATAACTTATCTATACCTTTTAACTCATTATACCTTAATTAATATAATGGAATTACAAGAAGATGGTACCTATTTTCCCTTTCCATTTGTATAATGTCCTTCTTAAATATATGTTTATTATAATTGAAAAGATTTTTTTTGTTATAAATAATAGTTTTCTTATTTGAAGACTTGTACCTATATTTTAGTCATGAGCACAAGTATTCTACAGTATATTTGGTAGCACTTTGAACAAGAAACCTTTCAAAGTCTTTATAGAATCCTTATGCTTACTATTGAACTATAGATACAAGTCCTAATAATGTTGATTATAACAATTAATACCTTCCATAAAAAAGAGAGCTTTTGATTTGGAAGTTGTAGATAATTATATTCATCACCAAACTAGATATTGTGAAGGTTTTAGAATCCATCAAATTCCTTTAAGGATTTTTTTTTATTGATTCTAGAATCTTCTCAATAACCTTGGCACTAAATATGATGATTTACATCCTTTATCTCAAAATTCATCTCTGTCGAGGGATTTTAGAATTTGTTAATCTACACCCCTATCTTAGAAACTATCTTTGATGTTCTTAACTTTCTATTGTTTATTCTAAATTACAACATTTTTCATATATATGCCAATATACTGATATGTAATGAAAGAAATTGTAGAATATATTTTTGTAATTTTTTTCTCTTTTCTTATTTATTCTTACATTTATATTCAATCTTTTATTGTTTGTATCTATTTAATCATAAAAGAAAATTGTGAAAATGCAACAAAGAATTTTAATGTTGTTGCTTTCACTTTGGATAAGTTGAACTTAAAAAAAAAATCAATTCAAAAAATGATGTCAATGCTTTTACAAAATTTATACTTAAACTTTAAAATTATTGCATAATACCACTTGCAAACCATTGGATTATAGGTCTTATCTATATTAATATATTTACTAATATGATAAATGTAATTGAATTATACTTTTGCATAAATGTTGTATGAATAAGTGATATTCAAAAAATAATTCAATTACTAAAAGGATTTAATAAGCATTAGAAATAAAGATAGCAAACATTTCATGCATTTTCACAAAGTAACAAAATACTTTTCTATTTCACATAATAAATAATATACACATATCAAAATAATAATAATAATAATGAATCCACCTTGTCTCCCTAAAATAACAATTACTCTATTTTCCCTTGCCTTGTCTCTCTAAATATAGAAATAGTCCCTCCATTTCATAATAACCAAAATTAGTAAACTAACCTCATCCCTTTAGATATAGTAATAGTTCCTCCATTTTATAATCCCAAACTATAACCCATTGCTTCAACAATGGTTATGCCCATTGCTTCAACAATGGTTATGTTAGAGTACAAATCACATTCTTAATAATAAGTAATTTTTTACAACCATACTTTAACTCACACAATCATGTTCAAGAATTATAGGAAAAATAATTGATCCTTCAATCACCTTTACCGACACTTATGAACTAATTAATGTTAATACTATTAACTAATAACATAAATCATCATATCATTCAATACATATTTCTAATAAAGGATTCATTATCACATTTCACAAATTAGAATTTAAACAATCATAATCATATGTTACTCTATATAGGAATATTACATAGTTCAAATCCATTTTAAATCAATGATTCATATATTATCATGTATTTTCATATATCATATTGTTTACAACTAAATTTTAACCATAGTTAGGGCATTCATTGTTGGTGTATACTCTAGTAGCTAATCAGAAGATGATTGTATTTGCATGTATTTTATTACATTTTCTTTATAAAGGAATTCTAATTATTGTATTTAATGTTATACCTTCATAATATAAGTAAATATAATAAATGTCCCTGGAATAAGTTATATTATTTCTGAAACATTCTTGATTAAGTATTATTATAAACTAAGATAACAATAATGTATTCAAACTAGTATGTATGTTGATTGATGACTAAGATATTAAGTTAACTTAGATTCAAGTTAGAGAATAAATGTACTAGACTAATCCATAATGAGAATACTACAAGGATCATTATGTGCAAGTCATAAGTAATTCTTATAGTGATAATGATATATATGATCCTTTAACTTAAAATCACTACAGCTCCTTACATGATAAATTATGTATTTTGATGTCATTAAATGTCACTTATAATAGGGTTGGCCTAAAGGGTGGTGATTTAGTATCTTATGAATCATATGGAGGGATGTGAGTGATTTAGATGGGATTTTTGTCCCTCCTATATAAGAGAAGTGATATATGTGGGCTTTTTGATTAAGTGAAACTATGATATCCATGGGCATGCTCAAATAAATCAATATATGATATTGATTCACTTGTTTTAGTTAGTCTACTCATGAATAAAAAAATACATATATTGAATTATGGAGAGGGTGATACATTCCATGCCTTAAGTTCAATCTAGATATCCAAGATAACATGGACTAAATTAAATAAAACATTGGTCAAGGAAAGATTATGTTGAATTGCTGGCATTTTCACTACTTAGATGGTAGCGATGAATTGCTAAATTCCTTTCATTATCTTTAATATTAAAATAGGATTTTAGGATCACTATTAACATAATGAGAACCTATAGGGTCACATATAAAGAGTATATAAAAAATTGCAATCAAAATGTAATTAAGAACTTTTAGTTAGATTAAGGTTCTTAATTAGGATAAACTAAATATGATTGGGTTTCACTAAATAATAGCACAATATGAATGGACTATACTTAAGAAACATTAAATATGGGTTAGTTATTAACTAAAGTCATACTTGGGCTTAATTAATAATCAAAGCCTAGTTATTTCCTCTCTTAAGATAGTGCTAGCTAGAGATAAAAGAAAAAGGATTTTACATGCAAGATAAAACAATACTAGTAAAATCTTTGAAAAAAAGAAATATATGGCTAAGATATTAATCTTTTAAAATAGAAATATTTGGTCAAGATATTTATGATATGATTTGATAAATGACTAGCTATCATTAGGGAACTTATAGTCATTATTTATAAAATAGAGAGAATGTTGTGAGGTTTTTAAGAGATCAATTCATAACTAGAAAAATCCCATAACTTGCATTATGTTGAGAGAGAGAACAAATCCTATCTAATTAGATTGGAGTATTTGATTGCTCATATGGATACCATGGAGGCATTGCCCTTTGAAACAATGTTCATGATTTGTGATAATCCTATTTGTGTGTCATAATTAGATGTTTTGAATGTAGGTGATCAAATTATTCCTTGCGAAGAAAATTTTTTTTTCATGCAATAATTGTATAAACACTAACACTAGGTTATACTTCTTTCACTTGGATCCTTGATGGGTTTTGGAGTAAAATTCTAATTTTTCTATTATTCTATTTGATCTAAAACCTAACACTCATAGCTCTATATATGTACATTTTCATGGAATAGAATTACACTACAAGTATATAATAAACATTAGGTGAGGGTATTTGGCTATAACAATTGAATATAAGGCTTCAAAGAGCTTATATTTGACTACTATAGTCAAATAATTTGAACTAGAGAGCACCTAATCTTAGAGTACTTGACTTTAGTAGTCAATTATGACTACTTGAATCTTAAACTCATAATTGAATACTATAGCCACATATTAGCCATAAAAAACTAAACCATAGTAAGGTATTCGAATATAACCTTGTTACAGGCTTGTATTCAAATACTATACTTGAATACAATCCTAGAATTTACCAAATTTTTATTGAATTTCACTAAACTAAGCTCCAACTTTATCTTATAAACCTTTGTGAACACACCCAACTCATTAACAACCATACATCTAGCATTCACTTATATTTTCTAACTTAATACAATAAAAAAACTTAATCTAATAACAAGATTATAGACCATAATCATAACATTTTTTGTATTAGTTGTCATAGGCTTATATAACAAATAAATTTTATACTATAACAACCTTGAGTTGATTATAAAAGAAGCTAGAGGAAGGATGGAAGAATGAGCAACTAGCCTTATTTGTCATAAAATAAAATTACTAACTTAAATCCCTACTTTCCTTTACCACTATCAAAACCATAGAAATTTATTAAATCAAAACTTGTTTTCAAAGAGATTTACCTCAATTAGGATAAAGTTGTTAATGATTTTTCAACTTAGTTGAATTTTCCTTATTGGAAAAGAACGGGAAGAACTAAAATTAGCAGAAAAGAAATAGATTGGGAAATGAGTTTTAGAGTATGTATGTAATACTGGGGCAATTTGGTAAATTTGGAGACATAGCCAAGGGTATTTTAGATAAGTGTGATCCTAAATCTCCTCTATATACCATATTCAACTTGAATCATAAAACTAACTTTTTATTAATTTATTTTCACCCATCTTCATTTTTAAATACCAAACACATCCATAACATCTATATTTATTCGCATGTATGCAAATTTATCAATAAAATAATTTTAATAAAATTCTAAATTACTAGAGGCATAACAATTTTCATTCTACAAATAATTTATTCTTGAATTCTTAAGAAGCTAACTACACTACTAAATTCTATATATTTATATGTGTAATTATGCAAGTAAACAATGGTATTAAACCTTAGGTAACTAAGAAAAGTATATTATATTATATTATATCTAATGTGCATGCTGCAATGCACCAAAATTGTATTAAAATTGGTTGCTAAAAAATAATGTAAAATAGTGGCACAACCAAGTTGTATCCCTAGTGATCCTTTGATTTTACCTTTTATGAATTAATTCCTAACAATATATACCAAAAAATTGAGTTATTTATGCAATGAAAATAAAGCAAATTAATGCAAACAGAACAATAATGCAATGAAACAGAATGTTGGAAGAAACAAAAATAAAAAAAGAATGCAAAATGTAATAATATGCTACATGCTATTTATGTAATTTTTGCAATAATAGAATGTAGAATTGGGGGGTTAGTTGTATGAATTAAACAACTACTAAGCACGAAATTTAACTTAAAATAGAAGTAAAATGGAAATAAAATAGAAGGGAAATCAATGGAATCAAACAATCAATTTAAGGAAATTGAGAGCCTTAAATTAAATTAATCATAAATCAATTAGAACTTAACTTTTTCTAATTAATTTTTGAACCTTGAATTACTCAGAATCCTTATAATAATTCATGAATTCTACGTTAGACAATCGCCTAGGATTTGATCAATTAAAATTAGCTTAATTAAGCAATTGCTATAATTCCTCTGCTAGATTGAAATTGATTTTTGGATAAAATTTAGTTAATTTGAGAAACTAAATTAGAAATCCCCAAATTAATCCCTCAACCCTTTATCCTTATGTATAAAACTATGATTTGTCAACCATAATTTCATAACAAAACAATAAAGAAATAAAAAATCATAAGGGCAAATATCAAATATATCAAATCAACATCCAACAAAAGCAATCTCAAGAATTTAGCAGAAGTAAATAGAGAAAGAGGAGAATTAATTAAGAAAAGTCAATATTATAAATATGATTTCACAATCCTCAAGAAGAGTGCCTCAAACTCCTTAAATCAACCTTGAATTCAGGCTTCCATTAATGAAGAAGAAAGAGAGCTAGAAGACGAAGAAGGTGGTTGAATGTTGTTTGTAATTTTGAATTATGTTCCTCTCTTCAACCCTCTTGCCTATTTATATAACCTAATTTGCCTAAATCCTTATTGGATTAGGATTAGATGTCTATTAAAGTTACAATTACAATAATAAGGCCTTTCAAAATTTTTAGAAGCTAAGACCGAATTAAAACAAATTTCTAAAAGCTATCAAATTTCTAGAAGCAGCATCATGGAATTCTTGCAAGTATTACTTGTAGCCTAATTTTGACCATAAAATCGATGAATTTTGGAAAATCCATAAACATGATAGTTGTATACCTATGTCTTTTGATAATTTAGCATTATTTTTTGGTCAATCGGACCATTATAACTCAAGATATGGCCCAAATATAGAAATGAGTTTAGTTGGGATAAAAACATAACTTTAGATTGTTGGCAAAGTAAAAGCTTGAAAGATTCCGAATTGGGCCTTAACCAAAACATAAAAGTTTTAGATCTCTTTTTTAGCATTACGTCAATATTAAGTTTGCCTTAATCCAAGATCCAGAGCCTAAGTTATGATTGAAAAATAGAAATAGTGTCAAAATCCAGCACTTACCAAATAAATTTAGAAACTTGTAGAATCAATCCAAAATTATAAAATAGGGTCTATTCTGTAAAATTAAGCTCATGTAACACCTAGGATATATAAAATAGGAAAAAATAAAATAATAAATATTTTTCTCATCAATATCTAAATCCTAGTTTCTAACAGCATTTACTACTTAATATTTTAGTTAATCTAAATCATTGTTTTTCTTTTGGTTGCTTAAATGCTAAGGTATTCCTACCTAATCAATAAATACTCTATTTTATAATGTTCCTCTTTTGATATTATAAATTTAATTCCATTATATACTCCTTCATTTTTAACTTTTATTCTCTCTATCTCTTGGCATCTAAATAGTTCTTTCCCATACATGCACCATATACATATCCTAGTTTCCTTATTTTTCCTTCAATTCCCTTGTTCTACTCTTATTAAATCCTCAAAACTTATTACTATTTTAATTCTTTACTCTATATGTTGTTTTCCTTCATGGACGCTCACTTTCCATTACTTACACCCATCTTGACTATTATCTTTTACCTAATTCTAAGAAATTGAATTAATGGAACATTTCTTGAATGTGATATTTATTTCTTCACACTCATTAGCCCTCATAATAAATACCTTCCTTAATTATATTACTATTCAAACTTATAAGGCTTACACTAATTTAGTTAATGTAATCATTTCCTATGATAACAATTGACTTCAAGGCTCATATTTACCCTTTTACTCTCATACAATTTTTCATGAGTCAACTTATCACTATCATATTTACAGTTTACCAAACTTTTTCTCTTTCCTTAATGCTATATGATTCCTATGTCATTAACTTGGTTATTTCCTAATTCTACAAATTAAGTCCTCATATTTTCCTTTCTCTCATATTTTATCACTAAGTCAATGGCCACTAAATCTTACAATCTTTCTTAATTCCCAATAATTTCAAACATTCAAACACAATAGTATTCTATATTAACTATTCCTATGAAAAAGCTCCACCACCACTTTTTAAACAATTTAAGGTAGTGAATCATAAAATCAATAAGCAATTAACCTACTTAATCAAACACAAATAACCACACATATCCAACTTGTATTGTTTATGTTATGTATTCCTAAATACTTAAGCATGGCTGACCTTTTAGCTCATATGCCACATAGCATAATCTTCCAATTATTGACAACATTTAATAGGCATTGGAAATAAAGATAACAAACATTTCAACCATTTTCAAAAAGTAGCACAATACTTTATTATTTCACATACCAACTAACACACACATTTTAAAAATAATAAATCCACCTTGTCCCTCTAAAACAAGAGTAACTTCTAGCTTTGTCCTTCTAGATATAGTAATAATCCCTTCATTTTATAATAATCAAAATTAGTAAACCCACTTTATCCTTCTAGATGTAGCAATAGTTTATCTATTTTATAATTCCAAACCATAACTCATACCTTCAAGAAGGGAATTGTAAGAGTACAAATCATATTCTCAATTAACAACCAAGCAATTCAACACTCATTTTGAATCAACATTTCATATATTTTCATATATCATACTATTTACAACTAAATTTCAACCATAGTTAAGGCACTCGTATCTATATATATGTCCATTTATACCATTACCACTAATAGCATATTTTGTTCATGGCATAGAATTAAACTATAAGCATATTATAAACATAAGGTGAGGATATTTGACTATAATACCTGAATATAAGGTTTCAAAAAGCCTATATTCAACTACAATAGTTAAATAGTTTAAGCCAAACATTTTATGATCTTAGAATACAAGACTATAGTAGTTAATTATGATTACTTGAATCCTAAGCTCATAATTAAATACTATAGCCACATACTAGCTATTAGAAACTAAATCATGCTAAGGTATTAAAATATAGCATCCAAATATAACCTTTTATGGGCTTGTATTCAAATACTATACCTAAATGCAATATTGGAATTTTTAGAACTTTATCAAATTTCACTAAACCTAGCTCAAACTTTATCTCATAAACCTTTGTGCAAACATCCAACTTATTAACCATCTTACAAGTGACATTCACTCAAATTTTCCAACTTAATAAAATGAATAACTAAATCTAATAACAAGATCATAAGCCATAATCATAAAATTTTCATATTCATTGTCATAGGCTTATATAACAAATAAATTTTATAATTTAACAAACTTACAAATATTATCTACTTCCTTATGTATGAAGGAAGTTAAAGGAAGGATGGAGGAATGACTAATTAACCATTTTCTTCACAAAATAAAATAATTAAATTAAATCCCTAGTTTCCTTTACCACCATCAAAACCATAGAAATTTACTAAATCAAAACTTATTTAAAAGGAGGTATACTTTAATTAGGGTAATGTTGCTTATGATTCTTCAACTTAACGCTTAGATTTCACTTGTTGTTAGATAAGAAGAAGAAGTTAATGGATAGGAAAAGGAAAATTTGAAATAAATAAGAAAGCAATGAGTTAAAAAATAAGTTTTATGGTGTATATATATAAACGTATATATATATATATATATATATATATATAGTATTATGGGCATTTTAGGAAATTTGGAGATAGCTAAGGATATTTTGAAAAAGTTTGATCCTAAATTTTCCTACATACAACCTTATCTAACTTTAATCATAAACTAACATTTTATAACTTTCTTTTCACCTTTCTTCATTTTTAAGTCCTATTATTCTCAAACAAATTCCCATCATAAACACATCCATAACGTTTCTATTTATTAGCATGCATGCATGTTTTTGAATTACATAATTTTAATAAAATTCAAAATTACTAGAGACACGATAGCTACCTTTGCACTAGCCTGTTTGGCAAGAGCATTCACTTATTCATTTCTGTTCTTTAGGGATCTACTTTACTTTTTGGATGAATTGTTAGAGAAAATATTTGGGCTTCTTAACATACTACTTTAGTTTTGGCTATTTCATCTTATAATCACCATTTATCTGAGTTATAACCAACTAGAAGTCACTTAGGACTAATAACCATTCAACTCCTACTTCTTTGATCAAGGGTGGCCTTACTATTAATGCTTTGTACTCTTCTTGGATATTTGTGGCATGAAAGTTGAACATTAAAGAGTGCTTTAAAGTTAATTCATTTAGGCCTTCTGGTGTTATTCCTCTTTCACTTCTTCTTTTGCTTGAGGAACCATTCACATGTAACCTCGAAGCCCTTTCTGAATCTTTATTGTCAATATAGCCATGTAATTTGTTAAAGCTTGTGATTAACTATTTTCCTAGTTTCAAAAAGGATTTTGTATTTTAAAAATTTAATTGAATACGAAATTAACTTTTTGACTTGATTTGGTTTTTATAGCACATGGCAAATCAGTTAGTCAATCCTAATGATGATTTAATGTGCCTAAAAGTATGGCTTGAGCTTCTTGGAGGTGGACTGCTAGGTAAATGCTAATTTGTCTATCTTCGAGTATCTTTGCTCTAGCCCTTGTACCACTTTGTTGATAAAATACACTAGTTTTTGTTCTCTATCCTCTTCTCTTATTATGAAATTTATCAAACACAACCATATATACACACACAAAGGTTTTCCTTCCTTTAGTTTAAATAAGATTAGGGGTTTATATAGCTTTCATCCATAAGTCATTCCATGTAAAATCCTTTGTATTTCTAAGTAAATAATAAAAGGTAGATATTTATCACCTGACCCAGACATAAATTTTGATTGTGTAGCCAGCTTTCCATTCAATGTTTGCACTTCCCAAAAATTCTTTAGGTTGGTCATATTGATGACAACCTAGCATTTTGCAAGATTTGCCTTCATCACTTGATCATCATAAATCTTAGGAATTTCCTTGCTTGAATGCCAAAAGAACATTGGTTTGGGTTTAGCATCATTCTATATTGCTTTAATACTCTAAAGGCTTCTTTGAGATCTTTCCAGTGTTACTTATATTTTTATGATTTTTCTAGTATGTCATCTACATAAACTTTGAGATTTCATCCAATTTGCTTAGCAAACACCTTATTCATTAGAAAGCTAGTAAATAGCCCTAACTTTTTTTAAACCAAACAACATTATTTGACAACAATATATGCCTTAATCCATTACAAAAGCTATTTTCTCTTTATCATATGGATGCATCTTTAGTTCTTTATATCTAGAAAATGTGTATTTAAAACTCATCCTTCTAAATATGACTGCAATATCCACTAGCTAGTTATGTTTGGCAAAGGAAAAAACTCTTTTAAGCATGTTTTGATTAGGTTGTAAAATCAATACATATTCACCATTACTCATTTGCCTTGTTTACAAGTACTACATTAGCCATCTTGGTGTTATGATTTGCTTTTCTAATGAAACCTACATTTAACAATTTCTTCACCTTTTTTTAATCACATTTCGATTTTAAACCATAAAATTTCCTTTTTTTATGTTGTACTGCGATGTGAACAATATTCTATTAATATTTCCCCTTATATTTAGGTCCCTTAGGAGGTGATGATACTTAATTGGATCAATTTTACATTAATTTGATATTAATTGCATTAATTTGGGCTTAATTGAATTTTAGACTTAATGTTGGATTTTTTATACTATTTTAGTATTTTAATCATAACTTGAGCTCTGAATGTCGGAGTTGGATGGTCTATACACCTTTGGAAATATAAGAAAAAGGGCTACAATTTTTATATTGACTAGAGGACCCAGTTCTGCCATCTTGGAGGTCAAAGATTAGTTTAAAATCAAAGCAAAGTTGCTGTCCAAGCCCAGACCCAACCCAGTTGCAATGATTAATTCATATATTGAGCTCCAAGTGTCTAATTGATGCAAGGACAAGTCCAATTATTCCCTAAAATTCATATCTAATCATTCATGAAACCTTTTTGAAGAAACTCAGTCATTTTGAAGGTCAACAAAGACAAATTGATGGCTCATTATTTTAACTCGGACTAGATTGAACTATCTGTAGTATTTTAGCTATAACTTGAGTTAGGCATGTCTAATTGGGCAGAAATTTTGTGGGTAGCTTCCTACGATATTAGGCTATAATTTTGTAGTTTAGGTCCAGTCCTAATTATGCTTCTAGGGTTATAAATAAATAGAATCAGAACGTTAAAAAAAGAGAGAGAAGATAGACAGCTTGATATTTTTCTATTTTTCTTGGGTTTTTCTCTCTAATGGAAGGCTAATTCTTTGTGTTGATTCAAGGAAATTTGAAGCTTTTCTCCTCTGGGATTATGAGATATTAATTTCTATGATGGTAATTATAATTGATTTTCCTTTTTTTCTTATCTATCTCCTTTGATTTGCATGATCTACTTGATTTGGATGTTGATTTGATATAATCTTTGTTCAATTCTGTAAGTTATGTTTTAAATTTGAATTGGTAGTAAATTTTGGTTGGTTAATCAGAATTTTTTGTGAGAGAAAAGGGGATGAATGGATGGTTTAGGATTATGAATTAATTAATTTAATTTGGCTGAATTCTATCTTCAAATTGGTTTTGATCTAGCTTAGGAGTTATGACGATTATCTAACTTTGCTAATCTTAATCAATCAAATCCTAGATGATTATCTAGCTTAGAGTTCATGAATTATTGCAGAGATTCTGAATAATTTAAGGCTGAATAATTAATTGCAAAATCCAATTTATAGTGATATATGATTAATCCTCCGAAGAAACCTTGAATTCCTTGGATCGGCTATCTTTGTTCATTGATATTCTGATTTTTGTTGCTATTGTTTTATTGATTCCATTATTGATATTTTGCTGTTAATATCTTCCCATTTTAAATTCAAAACTCCCCTAATTTTGCATTCTATTTTGCATAATTTTTGCATACATATAGCATTTAGCACTGTTCCTAATTCTGTTTTTGTTATAACATTCTAATTCCTACATTTACATTCTGTGTGCATCTATTTCTTCTGTTTTTGTTGCATAAATAATTCAACAAATATGTGAATATTGTTAGAAACACATTTAGAAGAGATAAAATTAAGGGATCACTAGGGGTATGACCTGATTGTGCCACTATATTATATTATTATTTTTGCAACTAGTTTTTAATTAATTTTGGTGTATTGCGGTCTGCACGTCAAAAGGGAATTTCATTTTTAAATTGCCTTCTTTATAGGCATTTGATGAGATTTGAAACAACGATGAAGATTTGGTGTAAATTGTTTATATTTACACTAATGTCAATTAAGCCTCTCCCATATTTTTGTGCCTAAAGAACCTACTTGATTCAGAATTACAAGTCAGCAGAAATGCTTACAGGAGGAGCTGATTGCTTCGAACAGTTGTTACCAAAATGATAAAATACATATATAGATATATACACATACAATTTTTGCCATAAGTGAATAAGGAATATCAAGCAGGGAAGCACGTTAGAACAAATGGGATTACATGTTTCTGAGATGGCCTTTAAGGAAAGGAAAAAAAATAAAAAAAAGAGTTGTTTTTGAGGAATATATGCTAAGTTTGATTGTGGATGGCCTAGTCTGGATGGCATGGGGCAAAACCCAAAAGCCTAAATTAACTCTGAAGCATTGTTTTATGCTGCTCTTGATGATACACCTTTGATGGATTAGATGCTATGCATATCACTGTTAGAATGTCAAATGTTTGTGCTTATATGTAGTATCATTTTATTTCACATTTTCATTATGGCTCTAAAATCCATGGGCTGGCTGGCATATCTTGTCCCAGTTGTTCCTTTTATTAAATGTTAAAGGCCCCCATATATGTCGTGAAATGCATGCATAAAATTTTAAATTCATTATTGCCGTGGTGATATTCTTTTCTGTCCATTAATTATCTTTATGGCAAACCTCGTAGAAAAGATAACGTCTCGTATCTTTATTATTTAAGAGTATTGGTGTGGCAGGTTTAGTAATATTCGATGTTGCGTTGGAAGTTATTTCATTTACAGTGTTCTTGATTTAAAACCAAAATGTTATGTGTATATATTTAGTAACTTGTCATACATATATATATATATATATATATATATAAAGTACACCAGACAAAATTCCCTTTAACTATTCTTTTCATAATGTGTTTATAATCTCCTAAATTGTAAATATGTTTAACCCACTTAAACTTCATAAAAATTACACTCAATCCTTTTTTGCTATTTTTCGTTCACTAAACAAAATAACTCATATAATATATGGCTAGTTAATACTATAAAATAGATATTTATTTTTCAAGAAAACGGAATTGCAATGAAGAAATTAAGGTTGGTAAACTTTTTTTACTTCAAGGTTATGTTCACAAGTAATGGATTGTGGACGAAAATTCGTTGGAACAGAGTTCCGAAATTCACAAGTAGTGGATTCAAGTAAAAGGAAGAAATTTGCAATGATAATTAGTCATGCAATGAGAAAAAAAGTTTATTTCGTTTAGTGAATAAAAGGCTAATAAAGGAAGGTAGGTGAATAATTCCCGAAGTATAAAGAGTTATTTAAACATTTTCATAGTAGAAAATTAATACTAAGTGACAAACTATAATTTGAGGTAATTTAATAATTTTTATCTTGACACACCATTAATTGAGTTTCGTGCTTCACTTGTTGAACTGAGCAATCATGCAACGCCGACTATAAAAATCACTTCATATACTATTTGTGATTTTTTCACAAATTGTAGTAAAATGGCAGGTCTTGACATAGCAACATGAGGGACCAAAATTTTTCTAAGGATTCAAATAACTTAAGTAATTTGTTTAGATTTTTTAAAATATATGTATATATTGGGGAGCCAAGACCCCCTTAAACCCTAAGAAGCCCCGTTGCTGATAGTAATCATCTTCTTCCTATCAAGTTGTTCAATTTCCGTGAATCATATTTTCTTTTATATTTGACCAACTATAGAAGAAGCTAAATTCCTACCACATACCATTCATTGGAAGTCAATCATCAGCATCGGTTAATTTTTTTATCTCGTACCAAGCGTTATAACAGAAAGATAAGAACATATCCTATACAAATAATATAACAATATTTTTTAACTTTACAATGTAGGCAAACACATACTGATATCCTTCAAATAGTGACTGTATTTATCAACGAGAAATATAATTTACTTTGACCTTATTATTATTATGCAATCCAATAATTTGAAATAAAATAAGGTTAAAAGTTTTATGATTTATTATTGGAGATAACATTTATATTTTTTAATATATTAAATTTAATTAAATTATTATTCACATAGTAGTGAAAAAGTTTCTTGTGCTACATTATCATAGCGCTACTTTCATAGATTTTTTTTTGACAAGTGTATTACTTTTTAATTTAATAATATGATATAGTAGAAAATTAAGTATTTCTAGCATGAAATCAAATTTTTAAATTGAAAAAATAATAAATTTAGCAAAAATTGTATTGGAGTAGCATTGAGTTTTCAATGCTAACTTTATCCTAGAAATTTTTCACACGGATTGATGCTAACTTTTTCCTTTTTTAATAATATCAAGCCCCATATCTACCTTTGATGGAATTTTGCTAAGTTATAACTCAAGGTCTCGAGGCATACAATAAAATTTATGTGATCAACGATCTTATTTGACATTTAGGGAATCAAATCTTTAGAAAAAGAGTGAATAATGGAATTTTTGTGGGTCATCCAAGTGACTATTTCAGCAAACTGTCTCCTTTCACTGTGCTTGGCACTATACATAGGCATTCAGATTTGATGGTACTTGAAAGTAGGTATAACAATTTTTTGCAATTTAATTTGATCATAGAGAAAGCTTTTGGTATGCTTCAAAGGCTTCCACTTCGTCATATGTTAGTGGAATATAACTATAAACTATTCCAGAAAACATGGAGGATGGGAGGTCTTTAGGGCGTCTTGAAGGCATTTCTCTAGTCTTTGGCTCACTGAAGATTATTTATGCTCATTTAGGTGATTAAAGCTGTTGAGAATATGAATCGGTATCTATTATTAGAGTTTATTACAGTTTATTAGAGCATTATTAGAATTCCTATTGTTATGAGTTTTAAATATAGGAATTATAGGTGTTAATGGGTTGTTACAAATTTATGAGTAGTTTTATTTTTGATTTATTTTTAGTTTAATGAGTGGAATTGTTATCATTTTTCAGTTATGTTTATTGGCTTCTATTTAAAGGTTGTCAGTATGAATGAAAGAATATGAGTTTCAACCTTCTATATATTCTGAGTTCCTACAATTGGTATCAAAGCTTTATTTGTTCATTGAGGGACTTGGTAAGGTTAAGAGTTCTACCAAACACCTAAACACTTACATTGAGAGTTAAAAATGCAATATGATAACTCAGTCCTAACACTACTAATTTTTTAAGGTGAGAATTATCACCTATGGGCAATCAGAATGGAGGCTTTTCTTGATGCAATTGATCTTTGGGAGGCTGTTGAGGAGGACTATGAGGTTGGTCCATTACAAGAAAATCCAATGCTTAATTAAATCAAGTTTCATAAGGAAAAAAAGCAGCGAAAATCAATGGCAAAGTCTTGCCTATTTTCTACTGTTTCTCTAGCAATCTTCACCAGAATTGTGAATCTAAAGTAAGCAAAGGCCATCTAGGATTTTCTCAAACAAGATTATGAAGGAAATGAGAAAATCAAAGGGATGCAAGTGCTAAATTTGATCAAGGAGTTTGAGATGTAGTGGATGAAGGAGTCAAAAATAGTGAAAGAATATTCTGACAGACTTTTAAGCATTGTCAACAAGGTGAGGTTGCTTGGGATAGAATTTCCTAATACAAGGATAGCGCAAAAAATCCTTGTAACTATTCTTGAGAGATTTGAATCCACTATTTCCTCTTTGGAAAATTCCAAAGATCTATCAACTATCACTTTTGGTAGAATTATTGTATGCTTTGTAAGCCCAAGAACAAAGGAAAACTCATGAGGGAAAAAAGGTGTAAATGAAGGTGCTTTACAAGCCAAACTGAAACTCAATCATGGTTACAAAGGAAAGAAAAAGAAGGCTCAAGGGAGCAACTTTGAGCAAAGAGAGAGTACCAACAAAGGCAGTAAAGGAGAAGATGAGAAGCCAAATCATCCTCCTTGTCAGCATTGTGGAAAGAGGAATCATCCTCACTTTAGATGTTGGAAGAGGCCCAATATACACTGCAACAAATGCAACTAGCTTGGTCATATTGCAAAATTTGCAAGAACAAAAAGCAGTCTCAAACTAAGGCTCAAGTGGCTAATCAACAAGAGGAGGAGGAGCAATTATTTGCAGCAACCTATTTTGCCACTAGCAATAATAGTGAAAGTTAGTTGATTGACAGTGGATGCACACATCATATGACCTATGATGAAGAGTTGTTCAAGGAGTTGGATAGGACAACTGTTTCAAAAGTCAGAATTGGTAATGGAGAATGCATAGCTATGAAAGGGAAGGGCACTATTGCAATTAAAGTTACTCAGGTACAAAAATAATCATTGATGTGCTTCATACACCGAATATTAATCAAAATTTGATGAGTGTTGGCTAGTTGCTTGAAAAAGGCTACAAAGTTTTGTTTGAAGACAAAATGTGTTTGATCAAAGATGCAAGTGGGCAGGATTTGATCAAGGTCAAAATGAAAGGAAAAAGCTTCTCTTTAGATCTAATGGAGGAGGTGCAAGCTGTTGTTTTAAGCTCAGTTAATGTCACTGTGCTTTGGCCTAAGAGAATGGGTCATTTTAACTATGTTGCACTACTGAACATGAAGAAGCACAATATTGTGGAAGGCTTGCCATCATTGGAAGATCACTTAAGTAGCTGTAGTGTATGCCAATATGGGAAGCAATCCAGGCTTCCATTTCCACAAACAAGTTAGAGAGCATCACAGAAGCTATAGTTGATTCACACAGACCATGGAGGACCTCAGCCTGAATTATCTTTAAAAAGGAGTAAATATTACTATTGCCTTCATTGATGATTTAACAAGAATGTGCTGGATTTATTTCTTAAGATTTAAGTCTGAAGTTGCAGGAGTATTTTGGAGGTTCAAGGCTTGGATTGAAAATCAATCTAGCTATAAAATTCAAGTTCTAAGTTCTGATAATGGAAAAGAGTACACCTCAGAACAATTTAATTCCTTCTGTGAAGAGGCTGGGATTGAGCACCAGCTTACTACTCCTTACACTTCGCAACTAAATGGAGTAAGTGAAAGAAAGAACAGAACAATAATGGAGATGGCTAGATGCATGATGCATGAGAAAGGACTTTCTAAAGAAGTTCTGGGTCGAAGCTGCAAATACAGGTTGTGTTCTATTAAACAAGCTTCCTACAAAAGCAGTACAAGGAAAAACTCCTTATGAAGCATGGTATGGCTATAAACTTTTTGTTCAAAACTTCAAAGTTTTTGGCTATATTTTCTTAGAGAAGTTTCAGGAAGAAGGTGAAGTTTTGTTAGAATATTGCAAGAGAGAAGACCAATTGGCAGACATCTTCACAAAGGCACTTCCAAAAGGACGATTCGAGAACTTGAGAGAGAAACTTGGAGTCAATAGCTACTGATGCAAGGAGGAGTGTTGAGAATATGAATCAGTATCTATTATTAGAGTTTATTACAGTTTATTATAGCATTATTAGAATTCCTACTATTATGACTTTTAAATATAGGAATTATGGGTGTTAATGAGCTATTACAAATTTATGAGTAGTTTTATTTTGATTTCTTTTAGTTTAATGAGTGGAATTGTTATCATTTTTCAGTTGTTTTTTTTTTCTTGTATTTAAAGGTTGTCAGTATGAATGAAAGAATGTGAGTTTCAGCCTTCTAAATATTCTGAGTTCCTACAAAAGCAACCATATGATCATTATGGCCTTTACAGGTTTAGTTTTTGGATCAATAATATATACCAAAGTTCTAAATTGCTGCTTGCAACCGCAATTTTCTGCATTTTCTTGTAATTTTGCTAATCACACAAAATCACAATTATCACTGCAACTATAATTTAGAATGGATGGAGCAAAGGGCTCCAGCTTGTCAGTCATCCCTCCCAGTATTATTATTATTATTATTATTATTATTTATTATGCTTGAGGTTGCTTTTCTTATTTTTTCTTAACCTCTTCTAGCTTAGTTTCCCAGCATCACCATTTGCTAACTTCTCATTGTTTAGGTTTTTTCCACCTAGGGGGCTTTCTTTTCTTCATGTTTCTAAATCGAAATCCTGCTGAATCAAATTTCACTCTATTTTCCTTTGCAATTGAAATTCAAAATTGTTTGCATTTTAAAGATTTTTTTCCTCATTTTATTTTGCATTTTACGTTATTTGGTTTAATTAATGCCCTTTTTTCGGTAGCGTTATCCTACCTATTTGATCACGGTATGATGTCTCGGAGCTCCCATTTGAAGAGAATATGACTACCCAGCTCTGTCCTTTCTAGCTTCTGGTCGAGGGTTAGGTTTTCTCTCAACTTATTCCGTTCCGAATAGTTTCAATTCTAATCTCTTCTTTGGGGTCTTTGTATACCACACTCTATAATTTTGTTTTCAACACCTCTGCTAGGTAATGTTTGGATTCTGATTTTTCAGCTGTATATTCACAACTAGGATCTAAATTGTGATCTGCAACCATAATATTGTGCACAGCATTCGTGATTTTCTATAATTTTGTGCTGCAACAGTTGAATTTTTCCACATTCACTTGCAATTTTGCTAATTATAGTAAAAGCCACAACCATAACTACAATCACAATTTGGATCCATTTTCATGATTTAAATTGTACTTGCCTAACTTTGAATTGATTTAAATTGCGATCCCTACATTTTTACTCTTTTAATGTACTATAAGGAGGTTAATTTGTTTTAATTAGAACCTGTGTAAAGGAACTAGAGGGACATAGGATAAAATTGTTGAAGGAGTTGAAATGGAAATTTATTAAGGATTTATATAATTCTCTTTAATTTTTGGGATGATAAATATGAATTATTTTTTTAAAATATGAAAGAATGGAAAAAAAATTTTAACTTCGCCTCTGAAAGAACATTTGGAAGTAGAATTAAAATCTTCTAATTTGAGGGATGCTATGGAGAATGGATTCATGACTTCACTAAAAATTTTGAGTAGTTGTACTGCAAATGAGAGCTGAAGTTTGTGGTATTCTTGAGGGTTTTAATCTAGCATGTTCATTATATTATTGGAAAGTTATTTTGGAGAGTGACTCTCAAGCTTTAATCTGATGTCTAACTAATAAGCTCAAAATTCTGGTCAGGATCCAATTCTCATACAAGCCATTGGGAGATTTTCCGCAAACATTAGCATGTAGAGTAAGAAATGTGTTAATTGACAACAATTTGCAATAGGTGTCTATAGAAGTCATATTTGTTAAATAGTTATAAATAGGGCTTTTTACTAAATTATTTTAATTATTTTATATTAAAGAGTTTTAAATTTTGATGCATCTTGAGAGTATAAAAATCATTAGAGCTTTTTCGTTTTTTCATTGGGGGGGGTTGGGCTTTAATCCCGTTAATTCAACCAACTGAAACAAAAAGACAAAGTAACCCATAAATCAAGTATATGACAACAATTATAGCCAATATTTGATATGACATCATAATTTATCAAATTCTCGTATATTTCCCTACTTTAAATGTAAATCAATTTGGATATTTTCTCCTAAAATATTCATTCATTCATTATTTTCTAGTTTGCTATTGTATCTGATGAACTTAATCATCTGTCAAAACTAAATCTTAATGAGGATAAATGTTAAAAGAAACTCATGTAATGTAATGAAAAATGTATATAATAATTTTTCTAATGCGATTATAATTTTAAATTAAATTGTTCTATGTACCTTGTGAAAAATTTCAAAATAATTCTTTGAAAACAACAGTTCTTGTCCTATAGTCACCCATTATAATTATAAATTAAAATTTTCAATCCGCTTTTGTTGTGTACTTGAAATTTTAATGTATGATTGACCATCCAAAAGAATGGATTAGGAAGATATATACTGACTTAAGAAAGCAATTTCCTTAGTATGTATTGATTGTCATTACAAGACAAACAATTGGGAATTGAAGCCTTCAAAAATGAAAAAAACAATGGATATGAAAGAAACTAAGAGCATCTTAGAAATGTTAGAAATGTAGGCAATATCCCTTAAAGCAGATTGTATTTGATTTATGAAAATATTTTTATTTTCATTTTAGGTTACGTTTTCTATAAAAAAAAATTATTTTTTATTTTTTCATTTTTTAAATGAGATTCATGTTTATTTAAGTATAATTTTTAATTTCATCTCAAAATTAAATAGTAATTATAGTATGGTAAGAAATCCAAAATAGTGATGATCAATGATGAGTGGTTGTGGAGGTGGTAGTGGTGGTAGTGGAGGAGCCAATGGTGTCAATTGAGGAGGTAGTGGTAGCATCAATGACTCTATGGGTAGAAATAGTGTCAATGGTGGTGGCAATAATAGTGATGATGGTGTTAGTGAAGACAACAATGTTGGAAGTGGTGATGGTAGTGATGAAGGTGATAGTGGTGGCAATAATGGAAAAGATGGTGTTGGCATTACTATAGAAATGCAAATATACATTAAGTATTTAACAAAATCATGTTGCTCAAACAATCGATGTTTATATAAGCAGCATTATCGGTAACTTTTTTGCATCAATTATATAACCAAAAAATGGATTACCACATCAATTTTTTGCTTCCTTACCAAAATATTATAGTAAAAAATGAATAAATAGAGGACCCACAAAAAATATGTATTTTAGGTTAAATTTTTTGAAAGGTTATGACTTTGCGCTCAATTGCCCATTTAAGGTAAATTTTTTATTATTTTAAGTAACTTTTTGTAACCATCTATTTGTAAATGCATAAGATAGTTTCCCTTTATAAATCCACAAAAAAGGACCATTTTGATGCACTTTTTTTGTTCACTTCTTCTTCATCTCTCAATGTTGTTTAACCAACTTTGGACTCCATTGCGCCATTTTATCAAATATATAAATAAGTATATAAAAATTAAATTCAACCTCAAAAGTTATAAAAATGGAACACAAACAAATATCTCTTAGAAAATTAATGTGTTATTGACCATTTTTAGGAACCAATGTCTTTTGTCTAAAGTCTCCCCGAGAAAAAATGCATCAATTTTTTTCTTAGAACAGATTTTCAAAGTTTCCTTATTTTCCCAGTAACATAATAGTTACCATAACTTTGGATATTAGTTTTCAATTAAATCAAGTTATTACTGTTTTGCATATCCTAACTAGACATTTACAATAGCTTTGCACAATGATGAATTTAAAAACTAACATTTTAAGTTTTTTTTTTTTTGTTTATAAGTAAACTTTAAGTAACTATACCTTTATATATTAGTTTAATGCAAAATAGATGTGTTAACTTTTTATATTTCCTAAGTAGATATTTACAATACCTTTAAATGAAGATTACTTCCAAAATCAATGTCGTAGGTTTCCTTTAGACATTAATGATTTTGGAAATTAACAGTTAAAATTTTCATGGGAATAAAAATGCTAGCTATTTATAAAAATCAACATTTAAAACTTCTCATAATTTAACAAATGTTACCACTCAATAACCGATGTCGGTCTTGCTTTTAGCCAACATTTATGTGGCAATATCTATTAACATTTTTGTAGTAGGGTGGTGGCGGTAGTGGAAATGCCTATTACGGCAATGACAACAACAATGAATATGAGAGTTTTTGGTATAGTAATTTATTATAATAAGTTTAAACAATTCTAAATTGTTACAGTGTAGAAATGAAAATATAAAAGATGTCTTTGTATTGTTTTTGAAATTTTTAGAAATAAGCACTACATTTCCTAGAAAATAAAAAGATAAGAGTTATCTAAAATATCATCTTAAAAATTTTATAATTTCAATCAAAATGATAACAAAATATAATCATAAGAAATACAAATTAAAGCATCTAAAATTTCAGGAGAACACATTTATTGAAAACTTGACTTGATGGAATAATTACAAACAAATAAAAATATTAACAATTATAAAACTAAGAAATTAGGAAGAAGGCGAAGCCTAATTAACACTTCATTTTGTATATATGCTATATGATAGATCGTGCATCATTTTCTTTCTTTTTTTTTAATAGTAATAATTAGAATGGTTAAACCATAAAATGTACACACTAAAACTCTGAGATTGAATTTTGAATATAATGGAAAATACAAAATTTTCAAATATCATCGGATGCCGCACGGTGTGGATGGCTTATTATTGATGGCAAGGGCCAAAACCCAAAAGCCTAATACCGTAAAGTTTTGTTTTATGCTGTTCTTTTTAAGAGCTCCTTTAATTGATTAGATGCTATATATCAATGTGTTAGAATGTCAAATGTTTTTGTGTCTCTATATAGTATCATTTCGTTCCATATCAGTTTTC
Source organism: Sindora glabra (assembly GCA_020226215.1). Lineage (NCBI taxonomy): Eukaryota > Viridiplantae > Streptophyta > Magnoliopsida > Fabales > Fabaceae > Sindora > Sindora glabra. The sequence continues at coordinate 72,365,209 of CM035228.1, forward strand.
ATGGCTCTCAAACCCAATGGGCTGCTTGGCATATTGTTCCTTTTATTTAATGGTTAAAACTAGGCCACAATACCTGTCGGGAAAAAGCATGCGTAAAATTTAGAATTCATTATTGGGATGGAGACATTCTTGTTTGTCCATTATATATTTATGGCAAAGCCTGTGAAAAAATAAAGCTCCTACCTTCCTAATTAATCGGTATAATTACACAAAATTCTCTTCTAATTAACAATTCTATTCATAATTCGCTGAATTATAATTATGTGTAAACAACTTATGTAAATTTTATAAATTGTGCACTCATTAATTTTTTTGTTCATTAAACTCAACAAAATAACTCATGCTAATAATAATATGGCTAGTCAACACTACAAAGCAGATATTCAAGTTTTTTTTTTTTTTCATTTTACAATTTCAAGTTGTCGGGTTATCTAACAAATAATGAATTTTCTGGATAAAAATATGCTGAAATAGAGTTCCAAAATTCAGAAATGGTGGATTCAAGGATATGTAAGGAGTTTGAAATGCTAATCAGTCGCGTGTTAAGAAAATGGATAATCTCACTAAGTTTAGTGAATAGAAGTCTACTTAAAAAAGTTAAGCTAATAATTTATGAAGCATAAGAGGCTATGAACGCATTATAAGAATAAAAAGCTATCACAAATTTACAATAATTAAAATTTGGATCATCTTAACAGTTTCTACCTTGACATAATTCCACCATCACCAATCTAGCTTCGTCCTTCACTGTTGTTGAATGAGACCATCTATGAAATAGCCATCGATAAATGAGTTAGAGTCTAAGTCAAAGCTCTTTGGGCCGTGCGAGCATAGGTCCAAGGATTGGCCGAAACTAGCAAAAGACCGGACAAGTCAGTACTTCCTCGAAGGATTAAGAACTGAACAGTTAGTTCGTTAGACCCTTGCAAAGCCATTAGGCCATGTTAGCAAGTTCCTTAGATTTGGATCTGTTGCTAACCGGGTGATGCCTATCAAGCCTGTGGTGATCCTTGCGGAATTACCGAGACAACCAGGGGCTCCCCTCCGAGCTCTATATTGATAGAGTTTACTTCAAATTCTAATAATTGTTAATTTATGATTGTTTTCTTTTTGTAAATGATTTTCCAATTTAAATGAGAATTTTTATCAATTATTTATTATTTTTATTTTAAATTAGGATTCTCTTACCAGGCAGGCCTTTAAAAACTACAAATATATTGTATTTAAGGAAAAACAATTTTGTCCCAATATGTGAGATGTGAGATAATTTGTATTTGTATTTTCCTATGAGGATTACTTAGGATCTTACAATTGGTTCTTACTCTTTTGGTGAGATTATTGGAAGTAGAGAGTATATACACTGTTTGTGAGAATTTATACTGCCAGTTGGAGAAAAATTGAGTAGTATTTTGAAAGTATTTAGAGTGTAATTTGAGAGTGATAGAACATTTTGTAATCTCTTTACATGCATTACTTCTGCATCATCATCCCAATTTTTTTCCCAACATATGTATACCTCTATGTCTGTAACATCTTAATCTTCACTTTGATCATCATACTATTATTTTGTCAAAGAATTAATTTAGTTGTCGAAGAGACATTTGTGTAACCACCACGGAATCTTCTTGCAAGACAAGAATTCAATATCAATCTTACTCACCAACTTCAAGCACCAACATTAGCTACTATGAATGTTCCTCCATCACTATTGCAATCATAACTTCATTTTTTCCAAAGATATTTAAATATAATTAAATTATTATTCACATAACAGTTGTGTAAATCATGGATTGATGCTAGTTTTGATATTTCAAGTCCCATATTTACCTTTGATGGAATTCATCTAAGATATTGAGGCATAAAATAGCCGTGATCAATTAATCTTAATAACTTAACATTTGGGGAATCTAATCTTTAAAAAAGAATGAATAATATAATTTCTGTGGGTCATATGCAAGTGGCTATTTCAACAAAATGTCTCTTGTCATTGCGGTTGGCCACTATATATAGACATTCAGATTTGATGTTAATTGCGAGTAAGTATACAATTGTTTGAAAATGAATTTGAATAGAGAAAGCTTTTGGTACGCCTCGAAGGCTTCCGCTTCTTCATATGTTATACTGGAATGGAACTGTTGATTATTCCATAAAATATGGAGGATAGGAGGTCTTTGAGGCGACCTGAAGGCTTTTCTCTAGTATTTGGCTCGATGAAGATTGCTTCTGCCATTCAAATGATTAAAGCAACCATGTGATCATTATGGCTTTTATAGATTCAACTTTCTACTCAATCATAATTTTCCACAATTTTGCATAAGTGTTCCATTATTTTGCAATTTTGCTAATTACCAGAAATTTACAGTTATAATCGTAATTGCAATTTAGAATCAGTACTTTATATAAAGCTCTAACATTATGGCAATTTTGCAAGAACATATAACAAAAAATTATAAATTACACATCGGTTAGATGAGTTAAATAAAAATCTCATTAAACCAAAAGATTATTAAATTGAATTAATTGAATAATTAAACTCCTCGAATCAATTCTCAATCTTGGCACATATTCAAAATTTGCTGGTGATTAATAGTTGCACGTGATATATTATATCTCAAATTCCAATTCTTTGAACGTGTCTGATTTGGATTGTAATTATGGATAAAAAAATATTTATATGTATAAACCTATTATAAGTTGACAACTAATCATGTCACATCTTCAAGGATCCACCGGAGGAGTCACAGAAAATGCAAAATGATATGAAATAAGATATATGCATTTTGAGTATTTTACTTTTTAACGCAGTGATATAGCATCTAACCCGTTGGGGTGCTCCTATCAACAACAGCAATTTGGTTTTTGGATTTTGCCTCTTGCCATGCAGAATAAGCCATCCAAAATTAAGCATATATTCTGATAAAACATCTCTCTCTCACTATCTTGACATTTTGTAACTATTTTTTTACAAAAAAATATTTTTTGCAAAAATAAAAGAACCTTCAAGCTTTGTTTGTTTTAGTGGAAAACTTCTATAGAAACATAATTATAAAATCTAATAATGTTAAAAATAATTTATATGTTTAATAAAATAGTGAAAGATATTTTATATGTTTAATATTAATTTAAAGAATTTGATTTCTATTTTTCAGAAAAAAAGAAGAAGAAGTTATGTTTCTTTGTTACCATAACTCTAATATTATTATTTTTAATCATAAGATATAAATACATATGATAGTCCTTCAAGTGTATACATTGAAATGAAATTTTCTAATGAAAAATATCTTCAAAAAATAATTGAAATTTTACTTAAGTAGCATTTGGTGCTTTGGAAGGATCATCTTCTATTGCATCCTACTTAGGGGTAGAGATATGTTAGGCCATAAATTAGGGGTCTATGACTTGACATCTTTCAGCCTAATTAATTATTTCTTTATTTAAAGAAGTCAGGTTAAAGTTGTTAAAGAGGCTTATATAAATAAATAGGTCAAGCCTATTTTAATAAACTTGACTTGTAAGTGTATCACTATAATCTATTTAATGGTCAACATGTTTATATATACTATAATAAAATATAACATTATAGACAATATGCATATATGATATTAATATAATTTTATACATACAATTATAAATATAAATCAAATTTAATTATCAATTTATCTTTTGTTGTGAAGGCCTTTACCTATTAACTTATTTGTAGGGTTAGTTATGTAAGTAGGCTTTTAAATAAGTTAGCAGATTAAGCTAAGTTTTTTTAAGAAGGCCAATATAGACTTGGATTTTGACTTTATGTAGATTAACAAATCAAAGTTTAAACTAATAATTTATAAAGTAAGGCCAGGATATTTAGATAAAGCTTAGGTTGGCTTGACTTATTTCTTCAACTAATTTTAGTAGTGGATTAATTTCTTCTGTTGTAAAATTAGAAAAAATAAAGGAGGGGTAAACTGGGAAGCTGTGCAGTGGAGCTCAAATCAGGTGGGTATATTAATACCTATCTACTTTGATGAGATGCGTCCACTTGTGTCTTTTATTCAGCAATTAGTTGCAGCATAAACGTATTAGGTATTAAATGCATATTATCTAAAACTATATCATAGTTTTTGAAAATTTTAAAATATGATCAAGAAATCAACGATATAAGAAATTATCACTTGTGTATGAATCATGTTACGAAAAATTTAAAATCATGAATATTTTATCTCTTATAATGGAAATAAAATAATTCAAATAATATTCAAGAAATTTTAAAAATTTATGTCATGTAAAAATTTTACCCATGATGAAGTATCACTTGTGCCTCAAGTTAAGATATGGAAACAATTTTGTAACAAAGTATTACTTATGCTACAATATAAATAGAAAAATTTTGCTCGTGTAAAAGTATCACTTGTTTCATGATATAATAAGAAAAAAATCTTACTTGTGATGAATATACATATAAAAGATCTAAAATGGATTGAGATTTCTTCCTAAAATTTGGAAAGATAAAATAAAATTTGAAAACATAAATCTATGCTACCTATAAGGGCCCATTTGGTGAATTTGGTAAGGTAGATGGATCGTAATTAGATTAGTTAAACTAGTAAATGGAACTAGTGATACCATTACATATATAAATAATACAAAATATATAATAATATTATGAAAATTATTATATCTAATAACAAAGTTTTACTGTCATCCTTATAATATTGAACAACCTTTGATTAAAAAAATTAAAAATAATAATTATGTAAAATTTTATGTAATCTAATCATAATTAAATTAATTGGTTAAAAATATTTAAATAAATCACATTTAAGGTGTGGTATGTATAAAATACTCACCATTTTGATCATTTATTAATTTCACTTATATTAATTTCATTCCTCATAGATATTTTGTATCAACTTCAATTTGTTACAACAAATTTGTACTTGTGCCACAAAAAATCATATCAATTTCATCTCTTGCCACGAGAACAAAAGATTTAAAACAAATTTACAAAAAATTAAAAAATTTATGCCACAAAAAAACTTTCTCCATAACAAAATATCATTTATGCCATGAATTAAGTAATGAGAACACATTTTCCATAGCAAAAAACTTTACTTATAATGAAATATTATTTGTATCACAAAACTAAACTCCAAAACTAAGTTATGAGAATATATTCCTTGTGGTAAAATATCACTTATACATAAGGAAAACTTTACTTATGATAAAATATTACTTGTATTATAAATTAAGTTATGAGAGTATATTCCCTGTAATAAAGCATTACTTGTATCATAAATTAAGTTACAAATACACATTTCTTATGACAAAATATTACTTATTCTATCATATAAATTAAAAAAATTTATTCATAACAAAGTATTACTTATTTCATAAGTTAATTTTTTCAATAAGATCATAGCTCAATATATCATTTTTGGTAACTATATAATAAGTGCAACTTGCTGCAATATAGTAGATAATAAAAAATACAAATATTTATATATTATGAATATTTAACAAATAGCTAATTCATTACTTAAGTTAGAGGCTTTTAATTAATTGATTAAGACAAATAATTACTCTAGAAATTTGATAAACAACTTATTTGATCAATTGATTCTTATCAATCAAAATAAAAAAGTTATAGAACATAACATTTTCAATTAGCTAATTCATAAACTATATGTAAAAAGATAGAATTATCCATAAATTATATAGTTATGTACATTTATTATTTTTCTTAAAATAATACGGTAGAAGTCAAATCTTAGACCTTGAGATATATAAGAAAAAGCTCAATTAGTAATCTCCTAAACATTTTTGTTTACATGTGTGCCAAATTTAATATCTATTAGAATGTAACAATTTTTCATAAATAATAAATAACCATTTAACTTTCCATCAATTAAATTTACATGATTAAATTAATATACGTTAACAAAATAAATAATAGAATATCTTAAAGATTGTGCTATATAATTATTCAATGAATTTAAATTCTTTGCATACTAAAATTAAAAATTAATAATACGTACATATACAACAATTTTTTCAATTCATTATTCAATCCAATTTATAAAATATCTCTTAAATAGAAATAGATCATTCAAGGTAAAAAAACATTATAAAAAAATTATATTTTATCACATCACATTATTCTTAAAAGACCGTGTTGACAAAGAAAATATATATTATAAAAATACTAAAATCATTGTATAATATATAAATAGTTTGATTTGTGACATAACTCATAACAAGTTTCATTATAGAAATATTTAATAGCAAGTTTTACATTCATCACTATAATATTAATGAAACTTTCATTAAAAATTGAAAAAATAACTACGTAAAATTTTGTATAATTTAATAATAATTAAATTATTATATTTTAAAATTTTAAGTAAATTATATTTAAGGGAGTGATATATATAATAGTGTAAATTTTCATTTTCATTAGCTATTAATTCTAGTTTTATCAATTTCATTTTTTACAGATATTTTGTATTAATTTCTTCCTTTCTAAGAAATAATTTAATTAATTTGGTCCATTTATTTATAATTTTATTGGTGGATTAATGACTTCATAGATGGAAGGATAAAAATTAAATATAAAAAAATATGAGAGATGAAATTATTGCTAAAAATTTGTGAAGGATCGAATGATTTAATTTATATTTGTGAATGATAAAAATATGCATTATATATAAAAAATTGAAATTAAATAATTTAAAATAAAATAAAATTTAATTTGTAGTTAAAATTTAAATATGTATGATAATTCAAAGTTATGATTTGTATTGATATTCATTTCATATAATTCAACCTTTATTGACGAAATTTTTTAGAACATAATAAAAAATTGCTTAAAAGATGTAAAAAATTTACTCTTATCTTGTAATAACTCAATTAAAAATAATTAATGACAAATATTAAAAAAGGACAAAATTAACTAATTAATTATTTATGAGAGATGAAATTGATATAAGATATTTGTAAAGAACAAATTTGATATAAGTAAAATTAGTAACAAAATAAATGAGAATTTAGTCTATAAAAATAATTATTAAAATAAAATCATAAAGCATTTTAGTATTAATGTACTTTTATTATATGCATTTATGTAATATTTTATTATATAATTAGTATCACATGAGTGCAGTTTTATTTTTAAAGTTAACCAGTCAATGAAAACTTTATATAAAATATATTGTATTATAATACTAAAAAAGCAAGCTAGTGCAATAGTAAGGCTTGGCATTTTTTAGCTTAGCGATTTAGGATCAATTTCTCATAAATGCAATTTGCAATTTTTAGACGAATAAAGTTTTAACGATTTACATTAACTTGATATAGGTTGAAAATATTAACAAGTTTCAATAGATCTACAAACAAAATGATAGGGTAGCACTTGATATGAAAATTATTTTAGTTAGTTATATTAGATTTTATAAATATTTTATTTTATTTTTTGTCATGAATTTATTTGTAGCAATATGAGTCACTAGTCATAGATATACCTTTCTTATCACATTTATACTTATGACTAGATAAATTTATTAGTCACGAGTGAACCCATGGCAAAAAAAAATTATATTAGAGAACATTTTTTCCCATGGCAATTTCCATACTATGATTACGTGTATCATGGGACCATTTAATAGGTATTTCCATGGCTAAACAGTATAATCATATAAATTTGGATCTTGTGCCATGATTTTGACTATAGCACCAAGTGTTGATTTGTTGTAGTGATTCTTATAAATAATAATTTAATTAATTTGATCCATCATATAGTATTTTTATTGATATGTTAAAGACTTGATGGACAGAAGGACAAAAATAAAATATAAATAATATACAAGAGATAGAATATTAAAATGTGAAGGGCAAAATGATTTAATTTATATTTGTAAGGGATTACTATAAATAAAAAATAAAAGTAAATGAATTTAAAATATTTAATTATTAAATTATAATTAAAATTTAAATATGCATGATAGTTTAAAGTTATGATTTATATGGATATTTATTTCATATAATTCAATTTTTGTTGGAGGAATATTTAGAAAATAATAAGAAGTTGCCCAAAAATGTAAAAAATTTGCTTTTATCTTGTAACATATTAATCAACGATAATTAAAGGAAAATATCTATTACTTTGAAATTAAATTTAATTTATAATAATTTAATTATTTGTATTGTAATTATATACATTAAAAAAATTACATACAAGTAGAATTCGAGGATTTGCAAGTTTATATGTGTGTGGATACATATATATTTATATATATATATATATATATATATATATATATATATATATATATATATATATATATATATATATATATATATATATATATATATATATATATATATATATATATATGTGTGTGTGTGTGTGTGTGTGTGTGTGTGTGCACGTAATTTTAAAGAATTAGATAAAAATTCCAATATCATATCTATATGCATATTTAAATTTTAATTTAAAATTAATATTTAAGTTATTATCAATTGATTCTTTTCATTTTTCTTTTTGTATTATGTTCCATAGAGATGTTAGTTATATCAATTTGGTATCACACATAATTTCAAAATTTATTTTATCTATCAATTATAATTTATTTTTTTATATTAGTCATTCTGCATTTATAATCTTTATTAACAAAGGGATTAAATAAGGTAATTTATTATTTATGATAGATAAAATTGGTACAAAATATCTTTTAGGGATAGATTTGATCTAAGTGAAATTAGTGGCCAAACAAATATGGTTTTTATACATAAAAATAATTTTTTAACTAAAATCATGAAACTTTTTGGCATGAGTGTACTTTTATTTAGTGCATTTATATAATATCTTATTACTATATAATTAGTGTCATATAAGTATATTTTTATTTGTGAATCCATTTGTACAACTAAAATTTAGTATAAAATATATTGTATTATAGTACTAAAAAACCAAACCAATAAGATGGTAAGGCTTGGTGTTCCATGTTTTAATTTTCTAATTTGAAACTCTTTGTTAATTTATGAATTATAATTAATGTCAATATGTTTATGTCACAACATGCTTTGTTGTGATTGATGTGAAATTCGTTTCTCAATTTACTAGCTGATTTATTTGACTGATATTATATATATATATATATATATATATATATATATATATATATATATATATATATATATATATATATGTATGTATGTATGTATGTATGTATGTATGTATTGAAATATTTACAAAAGTAATGTCAATGCTGTAGTATACTGAAATTTATCTACATGGCCCAAAAGTCTAATCCTAATTAAGTTTTGATAAAACTACGGCTACTTTTTAAAGAAATCAAGGAGTTCACTGCTCCTAAATTGATGATACTGGTTAGGCAGCTTCCACATGCATATTTATAAAAAATTTAAAAATTTAAATAGTGAGACTTTATCTCAATAAGTATATAGCTTACTCAATGAAACAATCTTATATTCATAAATTTCCATAATTATGCCATATCATATATAAGGCAACCTTTATGCTTATAACATCAATAAATCAATAATAATCACAATAACATTTAATTCCATTCACAAAGGATAACATTGAATCTCAGCCCACCTGTTCACAAACATTTATCTAAATTCAGTACCGATATTTCATTTTTGTATCAATATCATTCCCAATCTCATCATCATCCACATTCATCGTAAAATAATGTTCTACTCATAATTATATCATGCAAAACATTTGCAATTCTATTCCATCATTACTTACTAATTAGTAATGTTAAACATTATTACTTAATCATTTCCATAACCTAAATTCAATACAATAACATAGTGAATTAATATACAAAATTTACTTTGAAACAAGAGGTATTTGATTAGTGTACTTGGATATGAGAATCCGAAAATGAAATTTGAGACTTATATTTGAATACCTCAATTGAGTATAATCATCTAGAGACCACTCGATTCAAGATACTCAAATAAGGTATTCGAGTATAACTTCAGATGTACAAGCCCTAAAGTCATATTTGAATACTCCACTCAAATGTCGGCAAATGGAGTCGAGATCTTGTTTTGATATTCAAATATTGTATCTAAATATAGTTATCTAGAGGCTCATAATTAAACATGGTTTTGGGAATTCCAGAACTTTTTATGATTTGTAGAACCAAAATGCGAATCACATATAACATTCCAACCTTGTCAATCATCGTCGAAGCAACATCCCACAATATTTATCAGCTCAAGTTAACAAGAATTTACTCTAACAATAATATCCTAGCATCAAATCATCAATTACTATGTAAAAAAACTAACAATCAGTTTAATAATTGAAATTTTCATCTACTAGTTAAGTAGATTATCTACTTACTTTATGACTTGGAAAGGAGAGATGAAAGATGTTTGATTAATCCTATTCAACACAAATGAAGAAAATCTTCTTAAATCCTTAATTCCTTTCACCTCCAAGTTACAAGAATACCCACACCAAACCTCATGAAAGGTTTTGAAGAAAAAAGAAAAGAAAATTGGATAATATCTTAAACCAAGCATATGATCAAAGCATATATATAGGAATCATAAAACCAAAACCTGACATATACTCAACTGCACTGGTTCATGGTTCACTTCTTGTGATAGTCAAATATAAGCTCCATTGATTCGTGTTCATGCTGGTGCCTTCAATGGTAAAGAAACACCAAATATTATTTTGGAGATTTTTCTCTTTGTGTGAGTGGGTTGAACGGTTTTTTACTCTCGCTGTTAAAGCAAATACAAGAAGAAAGGTTTCAGTGGCCCCCTGAAGACTCCACGGCTCCACGTTTAATGGGGTCGTGGAAGCCTTCGAGGGCTACCAAAGGCTCTCTTCTTTGGAAATCACATACCATAGATATCATTAGCAGCATGTAAAATACACTTATTTATATCAGTGGATGACAGATTCTCATCACCTGCTATAATTTAGATTGGTGGCTAATTTTTTTTTTTAAATGATAGGCAGCTGTTATTTTGTGAATTTCCACAATAAGTATAAAATGAATTGCTTGTAAATAAAAATATCCAAAATTAGGAAAGAAATCAACTAATTTATTCTTTAAACTTACTTTTAAAATTTACATTTTACATCTATTTTAGTACAAGGTATTTCAATTACTCTTAAAATTGTACTTGATCTTTCGTCGTCAAACTTTTCCACCGTTTTTTTAAGGCAGTGCAATGACTTTTTTTCTCCTCAAAGATTATATGAAAAATTTTAACTATATTTTCATGCATTAAATATATAGTTTACATTATATATACTTTTAAAAAATGAATTATTGTTCAAAAATAAATTATTTTGTTGAGTACCAATAAGTAGTATATTTATATGCTTGTGGTGCTGCCTGCTTCCAGAAGTTATTACTGGTTACCAAAATGGAAATATAAACACGAATAGCATTTGACATAAATGGTATTTAATGTTTTTCAAAGTTTTGTAACTTCCATTGCATTTAGGATTTGATAGAACAAATGTAATTACAGGTTCCTGAGATTGCTTTCAGGAAAAGGACATACTTTTCGAGGTATATATGCTAGGATTGATTGTGAATGGCTTATTCTGGATGGCATGGGCCAAAACCCCAAAGCCTAACCTGAAGCTTTGTTATATGCTGTTCTTGATGAGAGAACCTTTGATTTTGATTAGATGCTATTATATCACTGTATTCGAATGTCAAATGTTTTTGTCTAAATATAGTATCATTCCGTTTCATATTTTCGCGGCCCTGAACTCCATGGGCTGGCTGATATATCCTGTGACTGGTAGATCCTTGTAATGAATGTTAAAGGCCACCATATATGTTGTAAAAAGCATGCATTATATTTAAAATTCATTATTGGTATGGAGAGACAGTATTTTAATTATCTTTGGGCAAAGCTTGTGGAAAAGATAAAGTCTCACCTTAATAATTAAAGAGTACATTACACAAAATTTCCTTTAATTATTTTATTCATAATGTGCTCATAAATTCTAAATTTGGTTTAAATTTCAATTAGTGTAAACACGGCAAAGTTATAGCAAAATAATAAGCAGACTGAAATAGAATTTGTTTAAAATTTATATAAAAGCTTCCTAATTTCTGTGGCCTAATATGAACTTTAAAAAGTAAAGAAAACATATGGAGAATTTTAAAATTTTCCCAAAGTATATGGTAGCTTCATATTTTCGTGCGTCAAGGACTTACCTAAACTTAATAAAATTATGCACTTAACCCTTTTTGCTAATATTTATGAGATCTAAAAAAAAAAAAACCCTATGCTAATATAAAATATTCATTTTATTAAAGAAATTGTTTTGCAACAAACAAATTAATGTTGGTAGGCATTTTTTACTTTACGGTTGAACCTCCAGCGTTCACAAATAATGAGTTTTGTGGACGAAAATTCGTTGGAATTAAGTCCAAAATCCACAGTTGGTGGATTTAACGAAATGAAAGGAATTTGTAATGCTTATTAGTCATGTGATACTAAAATGATTTGTGGTTTTGTGAATAAAAGGCTAATAAAAGAGGTTAAGTGAGCTATTTATGAAGCACAAGGAGCTATTAACATATTTTCACAATAGAAAATTATTACTAATTAATAACAATTAGAGTTTGAGTTATTTTAATAATATTCATTTTGAGACAAAATCTACCATCACCAAACAAGATCGATTTTTTTGAACAAGACTAAGCAAGAGAGGCCTATCATGAATGCCATTCCATCACTATTGCAATTTCTTAACAAATTGCAATAATCATCTTTTCGTCAAGTCGCTTACACTACTAAGAAATTCAAATAGACATTGGGTATTTAATGGACTACAAATTGGATTTTAACCAATGCTTAATCAAGTGCTATTATATATTAGTTTTGACTTCAATTATAATTGCTGTGAAGAAAATGGTATCACATCAATTTTTAGTTAAAAATTGATATCTTTTCTTATATGCCATGTTGATTTTTTTTACAAAGTGCATTGATCTTTAATAAAAAAACTTATGTTTTTATTTTAATTTCGTTTTACATTTTATGTCAATCATTTCTGGTAAAAAAAAATCAACATAAAATGTTTTTATAATATTTTTAATGATGATTTTGAATTTTTGCACCAAAATATTTATGATAAAAATTCAATAAACTTAGCATGTTATAAAAAAAATGTATTTTGGCTTAAAAACTTTGAAAAACCATAATTTTATGTTTGTTTGCTTATTTAGGGTATTTTTTTATTTCCTTTAACTTTTTAGGGTTTATCTATCTACAAGCCATCAAAGGCTGATTGACCTCTAAGAATTGCAAAAAATGGCCATTTTTGTGAATCTTTTTCTTTTTCTCTATTCCCATCATTGTTCAATCGACTTTAGGTTCTGCTGCAATATTTTATCAAACATATAATAAGCATTTAAAACTTAGATACATCCTTAGAAGTTATACAAAAGAAACAAAAAACAAAAGTCCCTTGAAAACCTATACAAAAGATTATAGCAATGGAAAAAACGAAGATTTAGAAAATAAAAGTAAGAAAATCACCTTTGTACCTCATTGATGTGTGGTGAAGGATGAAGCAAGATCTAATACTTTGCAAAAAAGTTAGATGGGGACAAAGATTGAGGTTGCAAATGAATAAGAGTGAGAATGATAATAAAGAAAAAAATAAGATTTATTTTACTCATTGCACAAAAATGTTACCACTTCCATGGCTTTAAAAGTTAGTTATGTTAGAAATCAATGTCTAAAGTTTAGTAAGAAGAAAATATGTCATTTTTTAAGGACTACTATCTAAATTTTTTTTCATATCTTCAAAAAATACCACCATTCCAATGGCTTCAAATGTTGAATACTTTAGGAATCAATCTTTAAAGTTTAAAATGCATCAATTTTCCTTTTTTTAAAAATAAAATCAATGCCTAAAGTTTTCTCATATTTCAAAAAATGTCACTATTTCCATAACTTTTGATGTTAGTTATTTTAAGATTTGATGTCTTATATATTATACTTTTCTAAGTCAGTTGGCAGTTATCATACTATTAGATGTTGATTATGTCCAAAATTGACATATGAAATTTTTATATTTCTCAAGCAAGATACTTGAAATGTCTTTAGACAATGGTTACATACCAAACCAATGACTTAAATTCGTAAATGCCATAACTTTAAATATTAGTTAAATTCAAAATTGACATTTTAAAGTTTAATATTTTCTCTTCAAATTTTTGTAATTTTTTGAGATGTTGATTATATAAAACTAACATTGTAGTTTTTTTTTATTTTCCTAACAACCTTTATATATTATACATTTTGATGTTGGTATAGTAAAAAATTGACACTTAGATTTTTTAATAATTTCAAAAATACCACCATATCCAAATTGACATTGGTTACATTAACAATTTAACATCTTAAATTTTTATATAATTTTCAAAATGCAAACGGATACATGTGTTGGTGTTAATTTTGACATTTATTTGCAATATGTAGAAGTGTCAACCTCAATCAATCACCTTTCATTTGACATGCAACCAGCTATAATAGAGAACAAATTCCTTCCATTTTTCACTTCACAAAAGTCAACCCTCAGCATCAGGGAATTTTTATCTCTTACAATGTGTGGAACATGTCCAATACAATTATAATAGAAGGATAACAATATATCTTGTAGAGATAATATTAAACTTTTTAAACTTTGTATTCATAGGTATAAAGATAATGGTCTAGTTTAAATAGTTTTTTTAATCTATTAGGATGATATATATATTATTTACTATTATTATCACTATTTCTAGTATAATGATAACAAAAAAATCTTGCTTAAAACTATTTGGAAAATATCGATGTAATAGTAGAATTGAGACTGCAACAACTTAACATGACTCCAACTTGATGATAAGATAGGCTGACATGGAATTGACCAAACATACAATTTGATAATATAAAGTCCCCTATCTACCTTTGGTGGAATTTAGCTAATTATGACTCAAGTGCTTGAGGCATAAAATACTTGTGATCAATAATCTTATTTAACATCGCGGGAATCAAATCTTGAAAAACAAGAAAAGAGAGAGTAATAGAACTTTTGTGGGTCATACAAGTGGCTATTTTAGTAAATAGTCTCTTCTCATTGCGGTTGGTAAGTATCTATCGGCATTCAGATTTCATGTTAATGGCAAGTAAGTATAACAATTTTTTGCAAATGGATTTGAATAGAGAAAGCTTTTGGAACGCCTCGAAGGCTTCCACTTCGTCATATGTTATATTGGAGTAGAACTGTTAATTATTCCAGAAAACAAGGAGAACAGGGAGTCTTTGGGGCGTCCTGAAGGCTTTTCTCTTATCTTTGGGTCAATGAAAATTGTTTCTGCTCATTCATATGATATTAAAAACAATCATTTTATTGTTATGGCATTTACAAGATCTGAGTTTCTGAATCAATACCATTGACCAAAAGTTACCTCTCTTCATCTGCATCTAAAATTTAATCCTTGATTTTTTTTGTGAATGTATAGTTGTTTAACTACTTTTATCATTAAAAAAAATTTCTCAAGAATCCATATAATCATTATTGCCTTTACATGGTACTAAACTAATGTATTTTTTGAAGTGCCAAACCAACGATTCTCTTTCTGAATACTATGTTAATTTAAGTACATGATTGATCCTATTGGTTTAAAATTTTGACATGGATTTTTTTTTGGTAAATACAAAAATGTTGATAAAGTGGAACACCCACTTTAAATATTAGAGTGAGAGTGAGAGCGAAACTAAGTATAATTGGGCAATTACTCAAAATATTAGAGTCGGGGCAGTATTAGCCGTGGCCTGTGACGTCATGGCCCCCAAATCTCAACTTAACCCTACATATTACACTGAGTTTCTTGATCGACTCTTGAAATATTAAATATTTTCTCCCAAAAAACTTGCCATTATCCCTTTAAATTGTGTATATTTACTAAGTGACATTGGCAAAATATTTTATAACTTAAAATAATTCATTTTTAAGTAAAAAGTACAAAAATATTAATGCATTGCATTATAATTATATGACATGAACATATCAAACTCATAAAAATATATATAAAAAATAAACATTCTTATCAAATTTTGACTATTGGTTATTTCTTAATTGAAACGCAATAACCTATTTAAATAAAAATACTAAATTTACCATAAATAGTCCTATTATACAAAAAGTTAGTTTTTTAAATTAAATTTAAATTATATTAATGTGTTTTTTTATTATTTTACCTAATTTTGAATTATATACTTATATTTAAATGTTTTAAGCTAAATACTTAGGCTCCATTTTGTGTAACAAATAAATTAGTTTATAATCATGCAAGTGTTTCATGCATCAGCTTATTGGAAAGAAAATAAGTTATGATTTAATAATATATCTTAAGTAACTTATACCAAATAAGTTGCTACCTATTCAATTTTTTTTTTCAAATCTATCATTATTCTTTTATTAATTTACAATCCATGGCCTTCGTAATATGAACATAAATATTTATTTCAATAATATAATTTAATTCACACTAAACTCTTGACAAAAAAATAAATAGGTAAATAAATAAATAAACAATGTCACAATATACAATTAATTTAATTTTACATAATTACATCCTAATTTTAAACTATAAATATATAAAAATATATATGTAAATAAATATGTAATGTCATAAAATATAGTTAATTATATTTTAAATAATTATAATTCTATTATAATTAATAAAATAAAATTTGCATAAATAAATAAATATGTAAGTTTATAAAATATAATTAATTAAATATTAAATATGAATTAGTTTAATTTATATATCCATTTTTATGAATATATCCTTTTATGTTATCTTGCAATTTTAGTTAGTTCAATAGTAAATTTTGTGAAGTACTTCTTATGTAATTATCTAACTTATTAGTTATCACCTATTAGTTATAAGATATCAGATAATTTATTAGTTACCTATATGAAATAGAACCTTAGTTTAAAATTTTTGGAATATTAGTTTCTAATAAACAATTGAATAAAATTATTTACAATATCAAAACAAGTTAATTTTAAATTTTCCATTATAAGCACTTGTAATTCTTTGTTTTATTTGGAGTACAAAATTGTTCATACGGAAGTCATATATTTGTGCAAGTTTGGTCTCCAATCAAAATTTACTAGTTTTCCCGTAGGATTAGAACACTAAAAGATTTCTCTCCTCTCATCAATTTTAGTAAGAAATTAGATTGTGCAATTATATTATAAAGCTTTTAAATTGTTGTTTAAATTTGAAGATGAGGATCTTCCACTTGTTATGAAATAAAAATTATGGAATTGTAAATATATAAAGCATTACTAGAAGAAAAAATAATGACTAATGTCATAACCTACTATAACCATGACCAATATAGAACTATAGAACTATCATTGAGTAATCCTATCAGCCTTACCTATGTTAATTGACCATCACAATGAAGGAATCATCCATAACACGTCATTCATTAAAAAAAATTCATTTTGAGCAATTCATCTGAATATGAATTCTATTCTTAAAAGAATAGATGAGCTAATTTATAAACCTTTTTTTTAACAAAACCCTAATTGAGCAGTACACTACTAGTACCCAACCATTAATCCTAACAAATTGACTCGGCCTAAATAATCCTTCTTAATTACAAACATTCAATTTTTAATATATATCAATCCATTTGCTACCAAATTTGCAAAAGAAAAGTAGAAAAACCCTTTATATGAGGGCATCTTGCTTAAAGTGGTGTAGGAGGTGGCATGTGCTATTAGGTATTTGAAAAATTAATTCAATAAGATAAGTATGGAGACTCCGTGAGAAGTATTTTATCTAAAATAGATATTGATAGGGTGGGAAACACTTAGGATACTATTCAAATTCCCATAAATCATAAATAAGGAATGCATAAATTGACTAAGTTTACCATTGACATTCATGCCATTCATGTGACCAACAACTATTGAAGGTAACACTTGGTTAAATAGAAAGAAAAGAGAAACACCATTATAGTATCATTAATAGATGTTAGCTATCATTGTCACTGATATCTGTTTTGATAATATAACATTTTTGAAATTACATGTCAAATTAAGATAACTGAAATTAACTATAATTGATGTCTTTGTTGAGTAGTGGCATTTTTTTAAAATAGTGAGAAACTTGTGATTCTATTTTAAATGTAACCAACATCTAAAGTTTAATGTTTATATGGTTTCTGGAGGGTGTAGAAACTTAGTTTTCTACATAATCATATTCCAAAAGGCAATTAAAGCATCTTTCTAGGGAATGCAAATATTTTACATGCTGATTTTGGAATTAAACAACATCTAAAATTATGGCAACTATTACTCACTTTGAAAACTATGATATATAAGATGTCAATTTTTGATGACTAACCAATGTTCATTGTTTTTAATATTACCTGTAAAATTTTCTCTCACTTCATTTTTGTATTTAGGTTGCATATGAGAACAACACATCTACTCTTATTTAAAAATGCTTTAAATCTTGCAGAAGGATGGCATCTAACCACAAATATCTTTTACAATAAAAAATTTGAAGGTAGAATATAACTATGATTGGATGGGATACTCATGCTCCTATAATATTTGAAAATTTTCTAAATATTTGTAGAATGGGTATGTTATTCTCATATTCTACTTGGTATTCTAATGCAAGGAGTAGATTGTTGATGTCTATAGAATCTTGTGAAGCATTTAAACTTGAGGAAAACATATCTAGTTTCCTTTAACACATGAGAATTTGTAATAAAGATTTTAAATTTGCATTTACAATTTATTTAGATATGTAATGGCAATGCTGTAAATGTTTATTGATGATCTAGTGTAACCTTTATGTAGATTTTATTTGAATAGCACACATCCTTTTTTCCTTTTTAGTTATGTAATATTAATGTAAAATTCCAATTGTTAATATAATGATTATATGGAAATAAATAAAATTTCATAATAAATTTTGATAATTGGGTTTCTCCTTTCTCATATTTTTGTGCATTCACATTCAATATGTTGATGATTGTAGCAGTATAAGAAAAATAAACGAAAAGAAATGTCGCCAAGGTTATTATGTAATAATCAATGTCCTATTTATCACTAAATTGAGTTGTACTTATATGAAAAGTTAATTAATGAGTGGAATTTAAATCAAATTTTAAATGTTGGAAAGATGGTATCTATGATTACCAAATTTGATATAAATTTGTAAAATGATTGGTGTGCTTTCTAGTAGTATTTAAGTTATACTAAAATAATATGGAAGAAAAATATACTCCAACTAAAGCACATTAGTTGCAGATGCTAATAGCACAAGTTGTTTATAGAGTGGAAATCTAAAGACATTCCAAAAGTTTCTTGTTACTGAAATGGGAAACTTAAATGATGTTATTTTGTGCTTAACCGACATCTAAAATAATAATAGTTATGAATTCACAAGAAAAGCCAAAAACCTAAAAATATGTATTGAATGTCATTTATAAGATTGCAAGAAACCATGAAAACTTAAAATTTGAATTTTTTTTAAGAAGATCATCATCTAAGTCCATTTCAATTGCCATGATAGATCATGTAAAAAATTCGTACATTAGTGAAGCACTTGATTGATATCTTAAGATGTAGAGCTATTTCATTCTTAAGATATTATCAAACCTAAGGTGTCAATTTTATTTTAGTAATTGACATCTAAAATTTACCTACCACTTATAAATATAGCTTCCCCTACCATTTTGAAACAAATTGATGATACATCAATTTGCAACCTATCTATTGCTTTTAAATATATCGAGAAAAATGAAAATATTATTATAAGCTAATTATAAATTATAGTAAGATGAAGTTACATATCTATTCATTAATTAATGGGTTTGTGAATGCATAAATTGTGATGCAGTTTCTTCTCACTATAATTTATAATTAGTTTGCACCTTATGTAGACCTTTAACTTAGAAGACCTTAAGAAATGTAATGATGGGTTACAATCTAAAGATAAATTATTGTGAGAAGAAGTCACTTGTCCATTTATTCATTAATAGGTTTGCAAATGTATGAATCATGATACAATTTCTTCTCATTATAATTTATCATCAGTTTGTAACTTATCTATACCTTTAACTTATTATACCTTAATTAATATAATGGAATTACAAGAAGATGGTACCTATTTTTCCTTTCCATTTGTATAATGTCCTTCTTAAATATATGTTTATTATAAATGAAAAGTTTGTTTTTGTTATAAATAATAGTTTTCTTATTTGAAGACTTGTACCTATATTTTAGTCATGAGCACAAGTATTCTACAATATATTTGGTAGCACTTTGGACAAGAATCCTTTCAAAGTATTTATAGAATCCTTATGCTTACTATTGAACTATAATACAAGTCCTAATAATGTTGAATATAACAATTGATACCTTCCATCAAAAAGAAGCTTTCGATTTGGAAGTGGTAGATAATTATATTCAACACCAACTAGATATTGTGAAGGTTTTAGAATCCATCAAATTCCTTTAAGGATTTTTTTTATGGATTCTAGAATCTTCTCAATAACCTTGGCACTAAATATGATGATTTACATCCTTTATCTCAAAATTCATCTCTATCAGGGATTTTAGAATTTGTTAATCTACACCCCTATCTTAGAAACCATCTTTGATGTTCTCAACTTTCTATTGTTTATTGTAAATTACAACATTTCTCATATATATGCCAATATACTGATATATAGTGAAAGAAATTGTAGAATATATTTTTGTAATTTTTTTTCTCTTTTCTTATTTGTTCATACATTTATATTCAACTTTTACTGCTTGTATCTATTTAATCATAAAAGAAAATTGTGAAAATGCAACAAAGAATTTTAATGTT
The DNA here is from genome assembly GCA_020226215.1 of Sindora glabra. NCBI lineage: Eukaryota > Viridiplantae > Streptophyta > Magnoliopsida > Fabales > Fabaceae > Sindora > Sindora glabra. The sequence continues at coordinate 72,386,115 of CM035228.1, forward strand.
GTTGCTTTCACTTTGGGTAAGTTGAACTTAAAAAAAAAATCAATTCAAAAAATGATGTCAATGTTTTTACAAAATTTATACTTAAACTTTAAAATTATTGCATAATACCACTGCAAACCATTGGATTATAGGTTTTATCTATTTTAATAGATTTATTTATATGATAAATATAATTGAATTATACTTTGCATAAATGTTGTATGAATAAGTGATATTCAAAAAATAATTCAATTACTAAAAGGATTTAATAAGCATTAGAAATAAAGATAGCAAACATTTCATCCATTTTCACAAAGTAACAAAATACTTTTCTATTTCACATAATAAATAATATACACATATCAAAATAATAATAATAGTAATGAATCCACCTTGTCTCCTAAAATAACAATCGCTCTATTTTCCCTAGCTTGTCTTACCAAATATAGAAATAGTCCTCCATTTCATAATAATCAAAATTAGTAAACTAACCTTATCCTTTAGATATAGTGATAGTTCCTCCATTTTATAATCCCAAACTATAACCCATTGCTTCAACAATGGTTATGTTAGAGTACAAATCACATTCTTAATCAACAACTAATTTTTTACAACCATACTTTAACTCACACAATCATGTTCAAGAATTATAGGAAAAATAATTATCCTTCAATCACCTTTACCTACACTTATGAACTAATTAATGTTAATACTATTAACTCAAAACATAAATCATCATATCATTCAATACACATTTCCAATAAAGGATTTATTATCACATTTCACAAATTAAATTTAAACAATCACAATCATACATTACTCTATATAGGAATATATATAGTTTAACATCCATTTTAATCATGATTCATATATTATCATGTATTTTCATATATCACATTGTTTACAACTAAATTTGACCATAGTTAGGGCACTCATTGTCGGTGTATGCTCTAGTAGCTAATCATAAGATGATTGTATTTACATATATTTTATTACATTTTCTTTATAAAGGAATTCTAATTATTGTGTTTAATGTTATACCTTCATAATATAAGTAAATATAATAAATGTCCCTGAATAAGTTATATTATTTTGAAACATCCTTGATTAAGTATTATTGTAAACTAAGATAACAATAATGTATTCAAACTAGTATGTATGTTGATTGATGACTAAGATATTAAGTTAACTCAGATTCAAGTTAGAGAATAAATGTACTAGACTAATCCACATGAGAATACTATAAAGATCATTATGTGCAAATCATAAGCAATTCTTATAGTGATAATGATATATAAGGTCCTTTAACTTAAAATCACTACAGCTGCTCACATGAAAATTTTAATGTCATTAAATGTCACCTATAATAGGGTTAGCCTAAAGGGTGGTGATTTGGTATCCTATGAATCATATGGAGGGATGTGAGTGATTTAGAGATTTTTGTCCCTCCTATATAAGAGAAGTGATATATGTGGACTCTTTGATAAGTAGACTACGATATACATGGGCATGCTCAAATAAATTAATATATGATATTGATTCACTTGTTTTAGTTAGTCTACTCATGAATAAAAAAATACATAGATTGAATTATGGAGATGGTGACATATTCCTGCCTCAAGTCAATCAGATATCCAAGATAACATGGACTAAATTAAATAAAACATTGGTCAAGGAAAGGTTATATTGAATTGCTGACATTTTACTACTTAGGTAGTAGTGATGTATTGCTAAATTCCTTTCATTGTTTTTAATATTAAAATAGGATTTTAGGATCACTATTAACATAATGAGAACCTATAGGGTCACACACAAAAAGCATATCAAATATTGCAATCATAATAAATTAGAACTTTTAGTTAGATTAAGGTTCTTAATTGGGATAAACTAAATATGATTGGGTTTCACTAAATAATAGCACAATATGAATGGGCTATACTTAAGAACATTAAATATGGGTTAGTTATTAACCAAAGTCATACTTGGATTAATTAATAATCAAAGCCTAGTTATTTCCTCTCTTAAGATAGTGCTAGTTGGAGATAAAAAAAAGGATTTTACACATAAGATAAAACAATACTAGTAAAATCTTTGAAAAAAAGAAATATATGGCTAAGATATTAATCTTTTAAAATAGAAATATTCAGTTAAGATATTTATGATATGATTTGATAAATGACTAGCTATCATTAGGAAACTTATGGCATTATTTATAAGATAGAGAGAATGTTGTGAGGTTTTTAAGAGATCAATTCATAACTAGAAAAATTCCCATAACTTGCATTATGTTAGAGAGAGAACAATCTATCTAATTAGATTGGAGTATTTGATTGCTCATGTGGATACCATGGAGGCATTGCCTTTGAAACAATGTTCATGATTTGTGATAATCCTATTTGTGTGTCATAATTAGATGTTTTGGATGTAGTGATCAAATTGTTATTGTGAAGAAAAAGTTTGTTTCATGCAATAATTGTATAAACACTAACACTAAGTTATACTTCTTTCACTTGGATCCTTGATGGATTTTGCAGTAAAATTCTAATTTTTCTATTATTCTATTTGATCTAAAACCTAACACTCATAGCTCTATATATGTACATTTTCATGAACTAGAATTACACTACAAGTATATAATAAACATTAGGTGAGGGTATTTGGCTATAACAATTGAATATAAGGCTTCAAAGCTTATATTTGACTACTATAGTCGAATAATTTGAACTAGAGAGCACCTAATCTTAAAGCACTTGACTTTAGTAGTCAATTATGACTACTTGAATCTTAAACTCATAATTGAATGCTATAGCTACATATTAGCCATCAAAAACTAAACCATAGTAAGGTATTCGAATATAGTATTCGAATATAACCTTGTTACGGGCTTGTATTCAAATACTATACTTGAATACAATCCTAGAATTTTCCAAATTTTTATTGAATTTCACTAAACTAGCTCCAACTTTATCTCATAAACCTTTGTGAACACACCCGACTCATTAACAACCATACATTAGCATTCACTTATACTTTCTAACTTAATACAATAAAAAAAACTTAATCTAATAACAAGATTATAGACCATAATCAGAACATTTTTTGTATTTGTTGTCATAGGCTTATATAACAAATAAATTTTATAATATAACAACCTTGAGTTGATTATTTACTTATCTAAGTATAGAAGAAGCCAGAGGAAGGATGGAAGGATGACCAACTAGCCTTATTCGTCACAAAAAAAATTACTAACTTAAATCCCTAGTTTCTTTACCACTACCAAAACTATAGAAATTTATTAAATCAAAACTTGTTTTGAAAGAGATTTACCTCAATTAGGATAAAGTTGTTAAAGATTCTTCAACTTAATTGAATTTTCCTTATTGGATAAGAAGGGAAGAACTAAAATTAGCAGAAAAGAAATAGGTTGGAAAATGGGTTTTAGAGTATGTATATAATACTAGGGCAATTTGGTAAATTTGGAGACATAGCCAAGGGTATTTTAGATAAATGTGATCCTAAATCTCCTCTATGCACCATATTCAACTTTAATCATAAAACTAACTTTTTATTAATTTATTTTCACCCACCTTCATTTTTAAATTCTAAACACATCCATAACATCTATATTTATTCGCATGTATCCATATTTATCAATAAAATAATTTTAATAAAATTATAAATTACTAGAGGCATAATAATTTTCATTCTATAAATAATTTGTTCTTGAATTCTTAAGAAGCTAACTACACTACTAAATTCTATCTATTTATATGTGTAATTATGCAAGTAAACAATGGTATTAAACCTTAGGTAACTAAGAAAAGTATATTATATTATATTAATATGATGTGCACGTTGCAATGCACTAAAATTGTATTAAGATTGGTTGTTAAAAAATAATGTAAAATAATGGCAAAACCAAGTTGTACCCCTAGTGATCCTTTGATTTTATTTTTTGTTGAATTAATTCCTAACAATATATACCAAATAATTGAGTTATTTATGCAATGAAAACAAAGAAAACTAATGCAAACAAAACAATAATGCAATGAAAAAGAATGCCGGCAGAAAAAAAATAAAAAAAGAATGTAGAATGTAATAATATGCTATGTGCTATTTTTGTAATTTTTGCAATTATAGAATGCAGAATTGGGGGGTTGGTTGTATGAATTAAACAACTACTAAGTACAAAATTTAACTTAAAATAGAAGTAAAATGGAAATAAAATGGGAGAGAAATCAATGGAATCAAACAACCAATTTAAGGAAATTGAGAGCCTTAAATTAAATTAATCATAAATTAATTAGGATTTAACTTTTTCTAATTAAATTTTTAACCATGAATTACCTGGAATCCCTGCAATAATTCATGAATTCTGTGTTAGACAATCGCCTAGGATTTGATCAATTGAAATTAGTTGAATTAAGCAATTACTATAATTCCTATGCTAGATTGAAATTGATTTATGGATAGAATTCAATTAATTTGAGAAACTAAATTAGAAATCTCTAAATTAATCCCTTAACCCTCTGTCCTTATGTCTAAAACTATGATTTGTGAACCATAATTTTATAACAAAATAACAAAGAAATTAGAAATCACAAGGTTGAATATCAAATATATCAAATCAATATCCAACAAAAGTAATCTCAAGAATTCAGCAGAAGTAAATAGAGAAAAAGGAGAATTAATTAAGAAAGGTCAACATCATAAATTATGATTTCACAATCTTCAAGAAGAGAGTCTTAAATTCCTTGAATCAACCTCAAATTTAGGCTTCCATTAATAAAGAAGAAAGAGAGCTAGAAGAGGAAGAAAGTGGTTGAATGCTATTTGTAATTTTGAATTGTGTTCCTCTCTTCAGCCCTTTTACCGATTTATATAACCTAATTTGCCTAAAACCTTATTGGACTAGGATTAGATGTCTGTTAGAGTTACAATTACAATAATAAGGCCTTTCAAAATTTTTAGAAGCTAAGACCTATTTAAAACAAATTTCTAACAGCTATCAAATTTCTAAAAGCAGCATCACAGAATTCTTGCAAGTATGACTTGCAACCCAATTTTGACCATGAAATCGATGAATTCTGGAAGATCCATAAACATGATAGTTGTATGCCTATGTCTTCTAAGAATTTAGCATTAATTTTAGGTCAATTGGACCATTATAACTCCAAATATGGCCTAAATACAAAAATGGGTTCAGTTGAGACAAAAACATGACTTTAGCTTATCGATCAAGTAAAAGCTTGAAAGAGTCTGAATTGGGATTTGACCAAAACATAAAAGTTTTAGATCTCTTTTTTAGATTTATGTCAATATAAAGTTTTCCTCAATGTAAGATCCGGAGCCTAAGTTATGACTGAAAAATAGAAATAGTGTCAAAATCCAACACTTACCGAATAAATTTAGAAACCTGTAAAATCAATCCAAAATTATAAAACAAGGCCTATTCTGTAAAATTAAGCATATGTAATGTATAGGATACATAAAATAAGGAAAAATAAAATAATAAATATTTTTCTTATCAATATCTAAATACTAGTTTCTAATAGCTTTTACTACTTAATATTTTAGTTAATCTAAATCATTGTTTTTCTTTTAGTTGCTTAAATGCTAAGGTATTCCTACCTAATCAATAAATACTCTATTATATTGTTCCTCTTTTGATATTATAAATTTAATTCCATTATATACTCCTTCATTTTTAACTTTTATTCTCTCTATCTTGGCATCTAAATAGTTCTTTCCTACACATGCACACACATACATATCCTAGTTTCCTTATTGTTCCTTCAATTCCCTTGTTCTAGTCTTATTAAATCCTCAAAACTTATTACTATTTTAATTCTTTACCCTATATGTTGTTTTCCTTCATAGACACTCACTTTCCATTACTTACACCCATCTTGACTAATATCTTTTACCTAATTCTAAGAACATGTTATTCATCTTATTTGAATTGAATTAATGGAACCTTTCCTGAATGTGATATTTATTTCTTCACACTCATTAGCCCTCATAATAAATACCTTCCTTAATTATATTACTATTCAAACTTATAAGGCTTACACTAATTTAGTTAATGTAATCATTTCCCATGATAACAATTGACTTCAAGGCTCATATTTACCCCATTACTGTCACACAATTTTTCATGAGTCAACTTATCACTATCATATTTATACTTTACCAAACTTTTTCTCTTTCCTTAATGCTATATGATTCCTATGTCATTAACTTGGCTATTATTTTCCTTCTGACCCTAATTTCTTTCACTATTTCTTAATTCTACAAATTAAGTACTCATATTTTCCTTTCTCTCATATTTTATCACTAAGTCAATGACCACTAAATCTTATAATCTTTCTTAATTCCTAATAATTTCAAACATTCAAACACAATAGTATTCTATACTAACTATTCCTATGAAAAAGCTCTACCACCACTTTTTAAACAATTTAAGATAGTGAATCATAAAATCAATAAGCAGTTAACCTACTTAATTAAACACAAATAACCACACATATCCAACTTGTATTATTTATGTTATGTATTCCTAAATACTTAAGTATAGCTAACCTTTTACCTCATATGCCACATAGCATAATATTTCAATTATCACCAACATTTAATAGGCATTGGAAATAAAGATAGCAAACATTTCAACCATTCTCAAATAGTAGCATAATACTTTATTATTTCACATACCAAATAACACACACATTTTAAAAATAATAAATCCACCTTGTCCCTCTAAAACAAGAGTGACTTTTAGCTTTGTCCTTCTACATATAGTAATAATCCCTCCATTTCATAATAATCAAAATTAGTAAACCCACCTTATCCTTCTAGATGTAGCAATAGTTTATCTATTTTATAATTCCAAACCATAACTCATATCTTTAAGCGAGGGATTGTAAGAGTACAAATCATATTCTTAATTAACAACCAATTTTTTCCATCAACTTACACAACCATGTTCAATAATTATAGGAAAAACAATGACACCTTCAATCACCTTTACCCACACTCACAAACTAATTAACCTCAATACTATTAATTAACAAAATAGGTCATCATATCATTCAATAGACATTCCCAACATGGATTCATTATCATATCACACAAATCAAAATTTATACAAGCATAATCATACATTACTTTATACAGGAATACCAAGCAATTCAACACTCAATTTGAATCAACATTTCATATATTTTCATATATCATATTGTTTACAACTAAATTTCAACCATAGTTAAGGCACTCATATCTTTATATATGTCCATTTATACCATTATCACTAATAGCATATTTTGTTCATGGCATAAAATTAAACTATAAGCATATTATAAACATAAGGTGAGGGTATTTGACTATAATACCTAAATATAAGGTTTCAAAAAGCCTATATTCAACTACAATAGTTAAATAGTTTAAGCCAAACATTTTATGATCTTAAAATACATGACTATAGTAGTTAATTATGATTACTTGAATCCTAAGTTCATAATTAAATACTATAGCCACATACTAGCTATTAGAAACTAAATCATACTAAGGTATTAAGATATATTATCCAAATATAGCCTTTTATGGGCTAGTATTCAAATACTATACCCAAACGCAATATTGGAATTTTTAGAACTTTATCAAATTTCACTGAACCTAGCTCCAACTTTATCTCATAAACCTTTGTGCAAACATCCAACTTATTAACCATCATACACGCAGCATTTGCTTTAATTTTCCAACTTAATAAAATGAATAACTAAATCTAATAACAAGATCATAAGCCACAATCATACATTTTCATATTCATTGTCATAGGCTTATATAACAAATAAATTTTATAATTTAACAACCTTACAAATATTATCTACTTATGTATGAAGGAAGTGAAAGGAAGGATGGAGGAATGACTAATTAACCATTTTCTTCACAAAATAAAATTATTAAATTAAATTCCTAATTTCCCTTAGCACCATCAAAACCTTATAAATTTATTAAATTAAAACTTATTTAAAAGGAGGTTTACCTTAATTGGGGTAATGTTGTTTATGATTCTTCACTTAATGGTTAGATTTTCCTTGTTGTTAGATAAGAAGAAGAAGAACTTGATAGATAGGAAAAGGAAGAATTGAAATCAATAGGAAAGCAATGAGTTCAAAAATAGGTTTTATGGTGTATATATATAAATGTATATATAGAGTATTATGGGCATTTTAGGAAATTTGGAGATAGCTAAGGGTATTTTGAAAAAGTTTGATCCTAAATTTCCCTACATACACCCGTATCTAACTTCAATCATAAACTAACTTTTTATAACTTTCTTTTCACCTTTCTTCATTTTTAAGTCCTATTTTTCTCAAATAAATTCCCATCCTAAACACATCCATAACATTTCTATTTATTAGCATGCATGCATGTTTTTCAATTAAATAATTTTAATAAAATTCAAAATTACTAGAGGCATGATAGCTACCTTTGCACTAGCCAGTTTGGCAAGAGCATTCACTTATTCATTTTTGTTCTTTAGGGATTTGCTTTACTTTGTGGATGAATTGTTAGAGCAAATATTTGGGCTTCTTTACATACTACTTCACTTTTGGCTATTTCATCTCATAATCACCATTTATCTAATTTATAACCAACTAGGAGTCACTTAGGACTATTAACCATTCAATTCCTACTTCTTTGGTCAGGGGTGGCCCTACTATTAATGCTTTGTACTCTTCTTGGATATTTGTGGCATGAAAGTTGAACATTAAAGAGTGCTTTAAAGTTAATTCATTTAGGCCTTCTAGTGTTATTCCTCTCTCACTTCCTCTTTTGTTTGAGGAACCATTCACACGTAACATCGAAGCCCTTTTTGAATCTTTATTGTCAATATAGCCATGTAATTTGTTAAAGCTTGTGATTAACTATTTTCCTAGTTTCGAAAATGATTTTGTACCTTAAAATTTTAATTGAATATGAAATTATCTTTTTGACTTGATTTGGTTTTTATAGCATATGGCAAATCGGTTAGTCAATGCTAATGATGATTTAATCTGTTTAAAAGTATGGTTTGAGCTTCTTAGAGGTGGACTGCTAGGTAAATGCTAATTTCTCTATCTTTGAGTATCTCTGCTCTAGCCCTTGTACCACTTTGTTAACAAAATACACTAGTTTTTGTTCTCTATCCTCTTCTTTTATTATGATCAAATTGACAAATTTATCAAACACAACCATATATACGCACACAAAAGTTTTCCTTCCTTTAGTTTAAATAAGATTAGGGGTTTATATGGCTTTCTTGCATGAGTCATTCCATGTAAAATCCTTTGTATTTCTAAGTAAATAATAAAAAGGTAGATATTTATCACCTAATCCAAACATAAATTTTGTTTGTGCAGCCAGCTTTCCATTCAATGTTGCACTTCCTAAAAATTCTTTGAGCTGGTCATGTTGATGACAACCTTGCATTTTGCAAGATTTTCCTTCATACTTCACTCGATCATCATAAATCTTAGGAATTTTCTTGCTTGAATGCCAAAAGAACATTTGGTTAGGTTTAGCCTCATTCTATATTGCTTTAATACTCTAAAGGCTTCTTTGAGATCTTTCAAATGTTGCTTAGATTTTTATGATTTTTCTAGTATGTCATCTACATAAACTTTGAGATTTCATCCAATTTGCTTAGCAAACACCTTATTCATTAGAAAGCTAGTAAGTAGCCCTAACTTTTTTTAAACCAAACAACATTATTTGACAATAATATATGCCTTGATCCATTACAAAAGCTATTTTCTCTTTATCATATGGATGCATGTTTAGTTCTTTATATCTGGAAAATGTGTATTTAAAACTCATCCTTCCAAATATGATTGCAATATCCACTAGCTAGTTATGTTTGGCAAAGGAAAAAACTCTTTTAAGCATGTTTTAATTAGGTTGTAAAATCAATACATATTCACCATTGCTCATTTGCCTTGTTTATGAGTACTACATTAGCCATCTAGGTGTTATGATTTGCTTTTCTAATGAAACTTACATTTAATAATTTCTTAACCTTTTTTTAATCACATCTCGATGTTAGACCATAACATTTCATTTTTTTATGTTGTACTATAATGTGAACAATATTCTATTAATATTTTCCCTTATATTTAGGTCCTTTAGGAGTTGATGATACTTAATTAGATTAATTTTACATTAATTGCATTAATTTGGGCTTAATTGAATTTCGGGCTTAATGCTAGATTTTTTATACTATTTCAGTATTTTGATCATAACTTGAGCTTTGGATGTCGGAGTTGGATGGTCTCTACACCTTTGGAAAGCTAAGAAAAAGAGCTACAATTTTCATATTCATTAGAAACCCAATTCTACCATCTTGGAGGTTAAATATTAGCTTAAATTCGAAGCAAAGTTGCTATCCAAGCCCAGACTCAACCTAGTTGCAATGATTAATTCATATCTTGAGCTCCAAGTGTCTAATTGATGCAAGGCCAAGTCCAATCATTCCTTGAAATCCATATCCAATCATTCATGAAGCCTTTTTGAAGAAACTAAGTCATTTTGAAGGCCAAAGAAGATAGATTGATGGCTCATTACTTCAACTCAGACTAGATTGAATTGTCTGCGATATTTTGGCTATAACTTAAGCTAGGAATGTTTGATTGGGCCGAAATTTTATGGATAGCTTCATAAGATATTAGGATATAAGTTTGTAGTTTAGGTCCAGTCCTAATTATGCTTCTAGGGTTATAAATAAATAGAATTAGAACGTTAAAAAAAGAGAGAGAAGACAGATAGCTTGATAGTTTTCTATTTTTCTTGGGTTTTTCTCTCTAATGGAAGGCTAATTCTCTAAGTTGATTCAAGGAAATTTGAGGCTCTTCTCCTCTGGGATTATGAGATCTTAATTTCTATGGTGGTAATTGTAATTGATTTTCCTTTTTTTCCTCATTTATCTCCTCTGATTTGCATGATCTACTTAATTTGGATGTTGATTTGATATAATCTTTGTTCAATTCTGTAAGTTGTGTTTTAAATCTAAATTGGTAGTAAATTTTGGTTGGTTAATCAAAATTTTTTATGAGAGAAAAAGGAATGAATGGATGGTTTAGGATTTTGAATTAATTCATTTAATTTAGTTAAATTCTATTTTCAAATTGGTTTTGATCTAGCTTAGGAGTTATGGCGATTATCTAACTTTGCTAATCTTAATCAATCAAATCCTAGATAATTATCTAGTTTAGAGTTCATGAATTATTGTAGGGATTCTGAATAATTCAAGGCTGAATAATTAATTGCAAAATCCAATTTATAGTGATCTATGATTAATCCTCTGAAGAAACCTTGAATTCTTTGGATCAGCTATCTTTGTTCATTGATATTTTGATTTTTGTTGCTACTGTTTTATTAATTCCATTATTGATCTTTTGCTATTAATATATTCCCGTTTTAAATTCAAAACTCCCCCAATTCTGCATTCTATTTTGCATAATTTCTGCATACATACAACATATAGCACTATTTCTAATTCTGTTTCTATTACAGCATTCTAATTCCTACATTTACATTCTGTGTGCATCTATTTCTTCTATTTTTGTTGTGTAAATAATTCAACAATTGTGTGAATATTGTTAGAAACACATTTAGAAGAGATAAAATCAAGGGATCACTAGGGGTACGACCTAGTTGTGCCACTATATTGCATTATTATTTTTGCAACTAGTTTTTAATTAATTTTGGTGCATTGCGGTGTGCACTCAAAAGAGAATTTCACTTTTAAATTGCCTTCTTTATAGCCATTCGATGAGATTTGAAACAATGATGAAGATTTGGTGTAAATCGTTTATATTTATGCTAATGTCAATTAAGCCTCTCCCATATTTTTTTGCCTAAAGAGCCTGCCTGATTCATAATTACAAGTCAGCAGAAATGCTTACAGGAGGAGCTGATTGCTTCCAGCAGTTGTTACCAAAATGGAAATATATATATATATATATACACACACACACACACATACAATTTTTGCCATAAGTGAATAAGGAATATCAAGCAGGGAAGCACGTTAGAACAAATGGGATTACAGGTTTCTGAGATGGCCTTTAAGAAAAGAAAAAAAATTAAAAAGAGTTGTTTTCGAGGAATATATGCTGAGTTTGATTGTGGATGGCCTAGTCTGGATGGCATGGGGCAAAACCCAAAAGCCTAAATTAACTTTGAAGCATTGTTTTATGCTGTTCTTGATGATACACCTTTGATGGATTAGATGCTATGTATATCACTGTTAGAATGTCAAATGTCTGTGCTTATATGTAGTATCATTTTATTTCACATTTTCATTATGGCTCTAAAATCCGTGGGCTGGCTGGCATATCTTGTCCCAGTTGTTCCTTTTATTAAATGTTAAAGGCCCCCATATATGTCGTGAAATGCATGCATAAAATTTAAAATTCATTATTGTGGTGGTGATATTCTTTTCTGTCCATTAATTATCTTTATGACAAACCTTGTAGAAAAGATAACGTCTCGTATCTTTATTATTTAAGAGTATTGGTGTGGCAGGTTTAGTAATATTCGATGTTGCGTTGGAATTTATTTCATTTACAGTGTTCTTGATTTAAAACCTAAATGTTATGTGTATATATTTAGTAACTTGTCATACTCTTACTATATATTATATAAAGTACACCGGACAAAATTCCCTTTAACTATTCTTTTCATAATGTGTTTGTAATCTCCTAAATTATAAATATGTGTAACCCACTTAAACTTCATAAAAATCACACTTAATCCTTTTTTGCTATTTTTCGTTCACTAAACAAAATAACTCATATAATATATGGCTAGTTAATACTATACATAGAAATTCATTTTTCAAGAAAATGGAATTGCAATGAAGAAATTAAGGTTGGTAAACTTTTTTTACTTCAAGGTTATGCTCACAAATAATGGATTGTGGACGAAAATTCGTTGGAATAGAGTTCCGAAATTCACAAGTAGTGGATTCAAGGAAAAGGAAGAAATTTGCAATGATAATTAGTCATGCAATGAGAAAAAGGTTTATTTCGTTTAGTGAATAAAAGGCTAATAAAGGAAGCTAGGTGAATAATTCACGAAGTATAAGGAGTTATTTAAACATTTTCATAGTAGAAAATTAATACTAAGTGACAAACTATAATTTGAGGTAATTTAATAATTTTTATCTTCACACACTATTAATTGAGTTTCGTGCTTCACTTGTTGAACTGAGCAATCATACAACGCCGACTATAAAAATCACTTCATATACCATTTGTGGTTTTTTCACAAATTGTAGTAAAATGGCAGGTCTTGACATAGCAACATGAGGGACCAAAAATTTTCTAAGGATTCAAATAACTTAAGTAATTTGTTTAGATTTTTTAAAACATATGTATATATTGGGGAGCCAAGACCCCCTTAAACCCTAAGAAGCCCCGTTGCTGATAGTAATCATCTTCTTCCTATCAAGTTGTTCAATTTCCGTGAATCATATTTCTTTTATATTTGACCAACTATAGAAGAAGCTAAATTCCTACCACATACCATTCATTGGAAGTCAATCATCAGCATCGGTTAATTTTTTTATCTCGTACCAAGCGTTATAACAGAAAGATAAGAACATATCCTATACAAATAATATAACAATTTTTTTTAACTTTACAATGTAGGCAAACACATACTGATATCCTTCAAATAGTGACTGTATTTATCAACGAGATATATAATTTACTTTGACCTTATTATTATTATTATTATTATTATTATTATTATTATTATTATTATTATTATGCAATCCAATAATTTGAAATAAAATAAGGTTAAAAGTTTTATGATTTATTATTGGAGATAACATTTATATTTTTTAATATATTAAATTTAATAAAATTATTATTCACATAGTAGTGAAAAAGTTTCTTGTGCTACATTATCATAGCGCTACTTTCATAGATTTTTTTTTGACAAGTGTATTACTTTTTTAATTTAATAATATGATATAGTAGAAAATTAAGTATTTCTAGCATGAAATCAAATTTTTAAATTGAATAAATAATAAATTTAGCAAAAATTGTATTGGAGTAGCATTGAGTTTTCAATGCTAACTTTATCCTTGAAAATTTTCACACGGATTGATGCTAACTTTTTCTTTTTTTAATAATATCAAGCCCCATATCTACCTTTGATGGAATTTTGCTAAGTTATAACTCAAGGTCTCGAGGCATACAATAAAATTTATGTGATCAACGATCTTATTTGACATTTAGGGAATCAAATCTTTAGAAAAAGAGTGAATAATGGAATTTTTGTGGGTCATCCAAGTGACTATTTCAGCAAACTGTCTCCTTTCACTGTGCTTGGCCACTATACATAGGCATTCAGATTTGATGGTACTTGAAAGTAGGTATAACAATTTTTTGCAATTTAATTTGATCATAGAGAAAGCTTTTGGTATGCTTCAAAGGCTTCCACTTCGTCATATGTTAGTGGAATATAACTATAAACTATTCCAGAAAACATGGAGGATGGGAGGTCTTTGGGGCGTCTTGAAGGCATTTCTCTAGTCTTTGGCTCAA